>JARBWK010000020.1:4103649-4497270 GCA_030556195.1 Anolis apletophallus
AGCATTCAAAGTCAGTGCCCACTAAACCCTTCTAGTATTTTCCGTTGGTCATGGGAGTTCTGTGTGCCAAGTTTGGTTCAATTTCATTGTTGGTGGAGTTTGGAATGCTTTTTGATTGTAGGTTAACTATAAATAATAGCAACTACAAATCCCAAATGACCAAAATCAATCTCTCCCAACCCCACCAGTATTCAAATTTGGGCGTATCGGATATTTGTGCCCAATTTGGTCCAGTGAATGAAAATACATCCTGCATATCAGATATTTACATTATGATTCATAACAGTAGTAAAATTACAGTTCTGAAGTAGCAACGAAAATAATATTATGGTTGGGGATCACCACAACATGAGGAACTGTGTCAAGGGATCGTGGCATTAGGAAGGTTGAGAAACATTGTCTTGGTGCCATCTCTTAATCACATTGATTTATAGAAAAATTAAGGTACTCAGTTGGTAAGCTTTATTCAATCCATTATTTACTAACTATACATGTTATCTGTAAAGACGCAAGGATAAATGTTCAATCCCCCAACCGATGTGAAGTTTGGGGTGAGTCCAATATACAGTCCGAAGAAATTTAAGGGCAGCGCTTGCTAACTGTCCAGATGCCCATATAGTCAATGAACATATCCAAAATGCATGGACTGGGAGAATCCGGGAGTCCCAAAAGAGGAGGTGAAGACCCCCAAATGGAAAACCTCCCCATTCACCTCCATTTGGGGGTCTTCGGCTCCTCTTTCGGGACTTCTGGATTCTCCCAGTCCATGAGTCCATGCAGGGGCGGACCTAGTTGTTCCCGGGGATACATGAAAAAAATTTTGCGCCCCCCGTTGCTCCCAAGGGGAGCCCAGTGCGCATGCGCCAATCTGTGCACATGCGCACTGACTCCAGAGCGTGCCTCCCGCTTTGGAGCCCGGTGCGCATGCGCGAAACTGGCACACGTGCACTGACTCCAAAGCGGGAGGTGCGCTCTGAAGCCAGTACTCATGCGCGGAGCCGTGGAGCCACGCGTCCGTGCATGCGGAGGCACGGCCGGAGTGCCCCAGGTGGCGGGGCCGCCTAACGCAGGCCCGGCTGGCGCGGGCGGTGTGGCAATGCCCACAGGGCCCACAGGCTGTGGAGGCCTGGCCGGCGCAACGGGCGGGGCAGGGCAGCGCGGCGTGGTGCGGGCGGTGGGGCGGGGTGGAGCCGGCGCGGCGACGCCCCTCCCAGGTGGCGACGCCCCTCCCGGGTGACGTCGCCCTACGTGCCTGCGTAGTCCGCTTAATGGACGAACCGGCCCTGTGTCCATGCATTCTGGATATGTTCATTGACTATACGGGCATCTGGACAGTTAGTAAGCACTGCCCTTAAGTTTGTTCAGACTGCATATCGGACTCACCCCAAACTTCACATCAGTTGGGGGATTGAACATTTATCCTTGCGTCTTTACAGATAATGTGTATAGTTTATTGTGAAGATTGTTTTGAATTCTGTGCCTGTCTTCTGGAGTATTGGCTCTTCCTCCTCATTTGGTCCCATCTGCAGATTTGATGATCATGCCTCCTCAACCTTCATCTTACTAACGTGGTATCAAACTTCCTGTTGGTAAGAGCTGTTCATTGGTGGAAGTCCGATGGAGTCTCCTTCTCTGGAGGTTTATAAAGAGAGGCTGATGACCATCTGTTGGGGATGATTTGATTGTGTGATTCTATGAATGTTGTTTAGCTGGTAGATTGTTGCATATGGATAAGTGGATGGGAGGATTGTGACCATGAGCAGATCAGAGACAACTGGGATTTTGGCCTCCATTAATAGGATTCTAGATCCAGGGAAGTCATAGTACTTCTCTATTCTACCTTGATTAGACCACACCTGGAATATTGTGTCCAATTCTGAGCACCACAATTGAAGAGAGATATTAACAAGCTGCAATGTGTCCAGAGGAGGGCGACTCAAATGATCCTGCAAGGCCAGGGCAGTGGCAGTTGGGATTGAAGAAGGACAGTGGGAGTTGGGATGGAGGAAGGTCTTTTATCTACTTCTGGGACTAGACATGGTGGATCAGTGTCTGCCTCTTCCTCTCTCCTGCAAAGCCAGGGCAGTGGCAGTTGGGATTGAAGAAGGGCAGTGGGAGTTGGGATGGAGGAAGGCCTTTTATCTGCTTCTGGGACTAGACATGGTGGATCAGTGTCTGCCTCTTCCTCTCTTCTGCAAGGCCAGGGCAGTGGCAGTTGGCATTGAGGAAGGGCAATGGCAGTTGTAATTGAGGCCTTCATTTTGCTTCTGGGCCTAGGCATGATGGAGCGGTGTCTGCCTCCTTTTCTCTCGTGTGAGGCCAGGGCAGTGGGAGTTGGGATGGAGGAGGGACAGTGGGAGTTGGGATGGAGGAAGGCCTTTTATCTGCTTCTGGGACTAGACATGGCGGATCAGTGTCTGCCCCTTCCTCTCTCCTGCAAAGCCAGGGCAGTGGCAGTTGAGATTGAAGAAGGGCAATAGCAGTTGGAATTGAGGCCTTCCATTTGCTTCTGGGCCTAGGCATGATGGAGCGGTGTCTGCCTCCTTTTCTCTCGTGTGAGGCCAGGGCAGTGGGAGTTGGGATGGAGGAAGGTCTTTTATCTACTTCAGGGACTAGACATGGTGGATCTGCCTCTTCCTCTCTTCTGCGAGGCCAGGGCAGTGGCAGTTGGTATTGAGGAAGGGCAATGGCAGTTGGAATTGAGGCCTTCATTTTGCTTCTGGGCCTAGGCATGATGGAGCAGTGTCTGCCTCCTTTTCTCCCTGTGAGGCCAGGACAGTGGCAGTTGGGATTGAAGAAGGACAGTGAGAGTTGAGATGGAGGAGGGCCTTTTATCTGCTTCTGGGACTAGACATGGTGGATCAGTGTCTGCCCCTTCCTCTCTCCTGCAAAGCCAGGGCAGTGGCAGTTGGGATTGAAGAAGGGCAATAGCAGTTGGAATTGAGGCCTTCCATTTGCTTCTGGGCCTAGGCATGATGGAGCGGTGTCTGTCTCATTTTCTCTCCTGTGAGGCCAGGGCAGTGGCAGTTGGGATTGAAGAAGGACAGTGGGAGTTGGGATGGAGGAAGGCCTTTTATCTGCTTCTGGGACTAGACATGGTGGATCAGTGTCTGCCTCTTCCTCTCTTCTGCGAGGCCAGGGCAGTGGCAGTTGGCATTGAGGAAGGGTAATGGCTTGCGAGGCCTTCATTTTGCCAGGCATGATGGAGTTGTCTGCATTGTGTGAGGCCAGGGCAGGGGAGTTGGGATGGAGGAGGTCTTTTATCTACTTCAGGGACTAGGCATGGTGGATCTGCCTTTCCTCTCTTCTGGGCCAGGGCAGTGGCAGTTGGCATTGATGGGGTAATGGCAGTTGTAATTGAGGCCTTCCATTTGCTTCTGGGCCTAGGCATGATGGAGCGGTGTCTGCCTCCTTTTCTCTCGTGTGAGGCCAGGGCAGTGGTAGTTGGGATTGAAGAAGGACAGTGGGAGTTGGGATGGAGGAAGGCCTTTTATCTGCTTCTGGGGCAGAGGTGGAGTAACGTGCTCAGCGGGGAAGGAGCCCGCTGAGAGCGCCAGATCCGCAGGGGAACACCGCCGGCGGCTGTAAACTCCGCCTCCACGCCGGCTGGTAACTCCCTGAAATTAGCTAGGACCGCCTCTGTTCTGGGACTAGACATGGTGGATCAGTTTCTGCCTCTTCCTCCCTGAGTCAAGGAAGGAGGGCACGAGGAGGAGGAAGGAAGGGAAGCCCCTGGGTCCGGCCACTGCCGGGTTTGCGTGGCACCCAGGAACATGGCGGAGGAGGCAGAGGTGCTCGCGCCCTCCTGCTGCACATGCCCGGCAGCGGCCCCGGGGGCGGGGCTTCCCTCCGCCTCCGCCTCCTCGTCCTTCTCCTCCTCCTCCTTCCCTGAGTCAAGGAGTCAAGGAGGATGGTGAGGAGAAGGACAAGGTGGAGGGAAGCCCCGCCCCCGGGGCCGCTGCTGGGCATGCACAGCAGGAGGGCGCGAGAGCCTCTGCCTCCTCTGCCATGTTCGTGGGTACCGCGCATGCCAGGCATCGGCCCCGTGGTCTTCCCTCCGTGCCCTCCTTCCTTGACAAGGGGGCAAGGGCAATGGCGAGGGGAGTGCCATTCCCTCCTCCCCCACTCCCTTGCAGCGCTCTCCCCCCGCCCTCGCCCGAGAGAGAGAGTCATCTCCATGCTGCACGTTGCGGTTTTGTTTCAACATTTTTTTTGGTCCATGTGAACTGTGCCCCCTTTGGCTTGCGCCCCTAGGCCATGGCCTAGGGTGGCCTTATGGGTAATCCGGGCCTGGGTAAAGTGGTATCAAAGTTTTGCCAGTGTAAAAAAAGACCTAAAGCATTACCCTAGAGATCTAGATTCCTTGTTATCCAGGCTGGATTGCTCTACTCCGCCCAAGATACATTCTTACTATTCAACACAAGGGGAATTACGACTCTCTAGTGCAAGATACCAAAACCCTTCTCCAGAGAGTTTCTTAACCGCATAGAGTTTGGGAATACTAAGGGCTGAAAGGTTGGACATTTCTTAGGGAAGAAGCAAGAACCACATGTACAGAAATGGATCCTAGCCTTAGTTTTGCCATCTGTATCAGCTCGCGTCTCTATACCTCATATATGTATCTGCGGTGAACAAAATAACAGCAGTAAGAAATGAGCCAAAAATGTCATATTTGTGTTGAAAAACTATATAGGCAAACGACAGCCTGCCTTGACCTGAATTTATGTGCTGTGCAACAGATTTAATAAAACCCTGCGCAGAAGACAAAATGTATCTGTCATTCACGACTGCTTATCATTTGCTCAGTATGATCATCTTTTGTGACTGCATAAGTGTGAGTGGAGGGAGAAGAAGTCTACAGTGTTTATGATTTGGTTCTCAAAACGGAGACTGCAGTGCCTGTTTGTTAAGGGCAGTAGTATATCAACCAAGTAGATTACCACAAATGGGCTGTGGCTGTCAAGGGAGGCCATCAGTTGAAAGTTTCTAAATCTGGTCCAAAGCAGTTATGATCCAAAGCAGAAGCATGCTTAGGGTAGTGGAGAGATATACACCAAAACCAGATTTACTGTGCCCTGAAATCACGTTGCTAGCAGGACTGGATTAACACTTTTTTGTGCCCTAGGCCAGTGTTTCCCAACCAGTGTGCCGTGAGCGATCATCAGGTGTGCCGTGGGAAATTGGAACCTCCAGGAAGGGGGGAGAGTCTAGTGTGCGCCTGTAAAGTATAAAAACCCTAAGAAACCTACCTTGATAAAGGCACAAAATTACAAACACCCCCCTCCCCACCCGTTATCTACTTTGTCTCTCTCTCTCCATGGATTGAGAAGGCCCGCCTCCCTTTCCCCAAGTAGAGACCTCCTCTTGCCTCCTGGGGGTTTTGTGTGATGGATAAAACCCTAAGAAACCTTGGCCCAGTTCTATCATTGGTGGGGTTCAGAATGCTCTTTGATTGTTCTATAATTGGGGGGTTCAACAATAAATCCCAGCAACTACAACTCCCAAATGTCAAGGTCTATTTCCCCTGAACTCCATCTGCATTCATATTTGGGCATATTGAGTATTCATGCCAAGTTTGGTCCTGATCCAACATTGTTTGAGTCCACAGTGCTCTCTGGATATAGGTGAACTACAACTCCAAAACTCAAGGTCAATGCCCACCAAACTCTTATAGCATTTTCTCTTGGTTATGGGAGTTCTGTGTGGGAAGTTTGTGTCTTTCTGCCATTCCTGCCAGGATATCTATGTTGTGTTCATCGAAACAGACCCAGGTTTCACACTGAGTGTATAAATACATTTAAAAACATATTAACTATATGTATTACTGTGTTAGAGTGTCATTTTGTGTCATTTTGGTTGGTGGTCTGCCCCAGGATTTTGTGCCGCGGCTCAAAAAAGGTTGAAAAACACTGCCCTAGGCCACACTTTGGAATTACGCCCCCTTTAAGCCAACCTCCCGCCACCTCCAAGGTCCCCATTCCCACCGGCTGGAAAGCTCCGCTGTGCTCTGAAGGTCTCCTTGGGAGTCAGGAGGCTTGGGGAGAGCGCAGTGGGTGCAAACTCACTCCAAAGGCGCACACGAGAGAGAGAGAGAGAGAGAGCACACACGAGAGAGAGAGCGCGTGAGAGGGATAGAGAACACGCATGAGAGAGAGAGAGAGAGAGAGTGAGTGAGAGAGCACGAGATGGAGAGAGCGCGTGAGAGAGAGAGTGAGAGAAAGAGAGTGCACATGAGAGAGAGAGCATGCGCGTAAGACAGCGAGAGAGAGAGCACGCACAAGAGAGAGAGAGAGAGCAGGCGAGAGAGAGCAAGCGAGAGAGATAGAGAGAGAGCACGGGAGAGAGAGAGAGCACGGGAGAGAGCAAGAGAGAGCACGCGAGAGAGAGAGAGCGCGTGCGAGAGGCAGAGAGATGGAGGGGACGGAGCAGAGACTTTGCCGGGAGAAGGAGCAAAGAGGGGCATGAGAAAGGGGGAAAGAGGGGCGCAGACCAGGGTTTTTTTGGTCTGTGATCTGCCCCCCCCCCTTGGCTTGTGCCCCTACGCCATTGCCTCGTTGGCCTTATGGGTAATCCAGGCATGGCTGCGAGATGGAATAAATATTCGCACTTTGATAAGCATATTTCAACTTTCCTCTGCTATCCCTCTCCGTTAAATCTAAAGTGATAATATCCCAGGGAAAAGTATTGTTATATAAATAAAAATGTAACCTTCGTTTGTGGGATTAACATAACTCAAAAACCATTGGACAAAATGACACAAAATTTGGCCTCAAGGCACCTACAATCCCAAGGAGTGACCATCATGCAAAAAAACCCATCAAAAAACAGCAAAAGAACTTGCATCTGTCAACAGTTGCATCTGTCAAGTAGGAAATTAAGGTACCACTTAGTGGGGAGGCTAAATTTAACTGATTTAACTGATTTACGAGGCCATTAAAAAAAGATCTCCAGGAAGCACGCTGAGGAATGAAGGAGTGTGACAGCTCCCCTGGTGGCCAGATGTTAAATTGCCTCTGTCTGACTTGCGTGTTTGTGTGTCTAAATGTAATGTGTACATTGTAATCCGCCCTGAGTCCCCTGCGGGGTGAGAAGGGCGGAATAGAAATGAAGTAAATAAATAAACAAACAAATAAATATTTTATTTATTTATTTATTTATTTGAATTTGTCCACCGCCCCCCAGTGGCTCGGGCGGCTCACAACACATCCAAGGGACGCAATAAAAACAGAGCATATCATAAAAAGACAATAAAACACAGCTAAAGTTAAAACATGATTAAAATAGCAGATAAAATCACAATAGGTCGCAATATGAAGTACAAGCTGGCAAGAAAAAACACATTTATCCAGCTCCGAAGGCCTGCTGAAATAATACAGGCCTTCCTGAATGGGAGGAGACTTTGGATAGCATGAACGTCTGCGGGAAGTGAGTTCCATAGAACAATCGAGAAAGCCCGCCGAAGAGGCCCGGTTAAGCGGTAGGTCTTAACACTAGGAATGACCAGGAGGTTTTGCTCTCCCGAGCGCAGGGGCCTAGTGGGAAGGTATGGGATGAGGTGGTCCCGCAAGTACACTGGCCCCAGACCGTGTAAGGCCTTAAAAGTCAAGACTAGCACCTTGAAGGTAATCCGGCATTCTATCGGAAGCCAGTGCAGTTCGCGCAGGATTGGCGTGATGTGACAGCCAACCGAAATCCCTGCCAGGAGTCAGGCTGCGGTGTTCTGCACCAGCTTGAGCTTCCAGATTACCGACAAAGGAAGGCCAATGTACAGACCATTACAGTAGTCTAGCCTCGAGATGACCGTGGCTTGGCCCACTGTGGCCAAGTCACACCGAGACAAGTAGGGGGCAGGCCCGGATGACCCATTAGGCCACCAACCTGGCCATGGCCTAGATGTTTTGGCCTCAACTCCCAGAAGATCCCAACAGCTGGTAAACTGGCTCGGAAAGTTGTAGGCCAAAAACCTGGGGACCCACAGGTTGAGAAAAATTCCACCCTAGGCCAAAAAAGGGCGCATGGGGGCCCAGCAGATCCGGACCCCCAAAAGTAAAAAAATTCTGCTGGGCGCCACCTCCCCACTGCTCGCACCAGCCCCGCCCCTCTTCCTTCACTGACTGAAGGAAGAGGGGCGGGGCCGGCGTGAGCAGCGAGGAGGGGACCTAGGACTTCCCTCCGCCCCCTCCTGATGCAAGAGAGAGGATGGGGCGGAGGGAAGTCCCGGTGCCGCCCCCTCCTCGCTGCTCGCGCCAGCCCCACCCCTCTTCCTTCAGTCAGTGAAGGAAGAGGGGCGCGGCCGGCACGAGCAGCGGGGGCGCCCCCGTAAGCAGCCCCACCCCCAGCAAGTGGCCCCGCCCCCCAAAGGCCCCACCCCCGGAGCAGGGCCGGTGCTTCAAGAGTGTGGCCTAGGGCGCCACAATCGCATAATCCGAGCCTGGTAGGGGGCCAGCTTCCTCACCTGTCGGAGGTGGAAAAATGCCACCCTGCTGACGTTGGAGACGTGAGCCTCCATCGACAACAGGAGGTCTAAGGTAACCCCTAGGCTCTTGACAGAAGACGACAGACATAGTGTCGTGCCGTCCAGGGTTGGAAGCTGGACAACCCCACAGCTCGGGCGGCCCAGCCACAGGATCTCCGTCTTAGCCGGATTCACCTTCAACCTACTGGCTCGCAGTAGGGATAGGGATATAGGGATAGATGGTGCTGAAACCTATTCTTAACTCAAACATTATATACAGAAATGAATATATTGGGAAGAAGTTGCATGGGAACATACACATATAACCAACAATTGAATGTTACCATGTTTAAATTTGCATATTAAAATAAATGCTGGGGGTGTGTGTGTGTGGATGGGTAGATAGATAGATCAGCAGGAAACAAATAATAAATACGAACCAAGTGTTTTTGAGCCTCTGAATTTGGTTAGGGATAATATGAACCCATTTCTTTTCTTAATGGTGGGTGGATATATTCAGATCTCAGCTTGCAAAGAACAAAGGAAGAAGCACTGACCTATTTCTTTGTGATCTGGTCAACTCCGCTTCCACCAACTGTCATGATATAAATTATAAATGATACATGACTGCTTTCCCTGTGAAAAGGGATCTTACATTCATCGGACGGCCTTTCATGGTTCTGCATGCCCTTCTGTTGTTGCGAGAAACAATTTTTCAACCATTTAATGTATAAGTCTAGAAGTTTTAGTAAAAAATTGGGTTGGCTTATCCACAGATCAATGTAAATACTGTGCTGTTCTGCAAGTGGGATTTGCGTGGGTTGTCGAGTTGTTAAATCGTATTTTATTGTATTTACACTATGCTGCAAATATTTAAGTGTTTCTTTATTTTTATATTCATCTGCACACGCATTTGCTTTGTTTTAAAATTCTATTGTATTGTGTCATGCCATTTATTTATTTATTTATTTAAAAATTTTTTACCCCGACCTTCTCACCTCCATGGAGAGACTCAGACCGGCTCAGACCATTGTTAGCACCTTGGGTCTCGATGTAAAGAAAGGCTGGATTCAAATTAACGATCATCATCATCATCATCATCATCATCTCTTATCAAAAGAAGAGAACCATCCCTTTCTCTAAATCAGTGCTTCCTAACCTTTTTTTTTTTTACCAGGGACCACTTGAACAGGAAAAATTTTGACTAGGGACCACTCTCCAACATTAGTACCAAAAGGGTTACGAATCAGGTTTTGGTCAACCAGTCACACTCATTGCCACATGGTTTCAAGGCAGTAAGAGTAATAGTGAGGACATGGACCATAATTTTGTTCTTGCGGACAGGCCCGGATTAACACCTTTTTGCGCCCTAGGCCACACTTTGGAATTACTCCCCCTTTAAGACAACCTCTACCCCCTCTCCCCTCCCACACACACACACACACTACTCAGACCCACACTTGGCTGGCTTTCGCCATGGTGCTTCCGGAGCAGAAGAGAAAGGCGAGTAGGCACCTCCAAGGTCCCCATTCCCACCGGCTGGAAAGCTCCGCTGTGCTCTGAAGGTCTCCTCGGGAGGCTTGGGGAGAGCGCAGCGGGTGCAAACTTCCTACAAAGGCGCACATGAGAGAGAGAGAGAGAGAGAGAGAGAGAGAGAGAGAGAGAAGGAGAGCGAGCAAGAGAGAGAGAGAGAGAGAGCAAAAGAGAGAGAGAGGGATGTCCGCTTGGCGTTCGCTCCCGCAGAGCGAGGGAGGATTCAGGTTGGGGTTTGTGTGGCTTTAGTTTGGCTGCTCCTGAAGGCAGGAGAGCCAGACCCTGGCCTTGATCCTTCCCTCCCTCCCGTGGCTCCCTTTGGCCAAGCAGCCCGCCCCGGTTTGGTCCGAGAGCGCAGGAGTGAGCCTGGGTTGGTGTGGTCTCGCGCTGGGGACCTGGAAGAGGGCCACCCAAGCAATGCCCTTTCTCTCCCTCCCTCTCTTCCTTCTTTCTTTTCTTTTCTTTCTTTCTTTCTTGCTTTCTTTCTTTCCTCCTTGTTGCCTCCTTCTCCCCTCCCCCTCCCTCCCACCACCCTCTCCCGGACTCTGCCGCTCGGCTCTGGCTGCAGGAATTTACAGTCTGCCACTGGGGGAGCCGGGCGAGTCGCCATGGAGATGGCTTCCCCGGGAGCCAGGTGGTCAGGCCAGCCAGAGACCCGCGGGCAAATCAATGGATCAATGTGAAGGCCCCGCCGCAGCCCAGAGAGCGAGAGACGGAGGGGACGGAGCAGAGACTTTGCCGGGAGAAGGAGCGAGGAGGGTCATGAGAAAGGAGGAAAGAGGGGCACTGACCAGTTTATTATTATTAATTTTTGGTCCGTGTTCTGCGCCCCCCCCCCCCGGCTTGCGCCCCATGGCCTAGGTTGACCTTATGGGTAATCCGGGCAGGCTTGCGGACCACTGGTGGTCCACAGACCACAGGTTGGGAACCAGTGCTCTATAGAGTGGTGAAAGATGAACATGTGGTCCTTCATCAGGGAACCTAAAAGAAAGACTGGCCCACTATACACTTTATGTTACCGTATATCAGTGATTCCCAACCTGTGGTCCGTGGACCACCAGTGATCCTCAAGAACGAAAATATGGTCTGCAGCCCACACTGTTGCCTCAAAACCATGTGGCAATGGGAGCGACTGGTCTTGCAAAACCCTTTTATAGTGCCAAGGCAACGGGGATGTCAGGGGGGGGGGGGAGAGGCTGACTACCCACAATGGCATCTGTGATTGCGCAATGTGCGGAAACCTGCACCGGGAATGTGGTGCAGCTGGCTAAGTTTCAGCTGCATAAGATCTCTCTGACCAGTAGGTCATGAGTTTGAGGCCTGCCCGGGTTGAGGTGGGTGCTTGACCTTTAAGTGTAGCCTGCTGTCAACCTTTGCAGCTCAAAAGACAGTTGCATCTGTCAAGTAGGAGATAAAGGATAAAGGTAAGTGGGGAGGCAAATTTTGACTGAATTATGAGGCCATTAAAGAACTCCAGGAATGCTAAGGGATGCGGAAGGAACAACGAGGGATGGTGGGAACGCTGAGAGATTAGGAGCGCGTCAGCTCACCCTGGTGGCCAGAGTTTGCCTCTGTTCGTCTACATGTTGTGTATGTGGAAACGGCAGGGATTGTCTGCTAAGTATGTGTACCTGTAATCCGCTCTGAGTCCCCTTCGGGGTGAGAAGAGCAGAATATAAATAAAGTAAAATAAAGTATATAAATAAATAAACTTGCAGAAGGCACAGTCAAAACTCCGTGTTTGACCACTAATACTGACAAAACTAGCCACACGGGTACAAAATATTGAACACATTTAACACATTAATAAACATTTAGGGGCCGGAGAGATAGCACAGCAGTAACAACAGCTGTCTTTGCAATCAGAAGGTTGCATGTTCGATTCCTGGGCTGGTCTGGACACCCAGCTGTGAGCACTGTCCATTGTCCACCTAACAGATCGAAAACAAGCCAGCTGTGAGTTGATGAACTAGGGACCGCTCAGCGGGGAAGGATTTTTATAAGGACTTTACAACACCTGAATAAAAATAAGGAAGATCAGCTGCCGGAGGTGGAATACAGAACCAGAGGCTCTCGTCTGAGGATGAAGCAACAGCACCCCCTTGGGACGTAATGGAGCAACCACACCCGCGACCCAGCCAGAAGAGAAAAAAATCCTTCTAATTGCACATGTTTGTCTGTACATTGTATTGTAATTGTATGTCAGTCGGCAGGGACTGTCTGCCGTATGTGTGATGGAATCCGCTTCGCGATGAGAAGAGCGGAATATAAATAAAGTGTATTATTATTAAAAACATTTTAAAACATTTTAAACACAATGGGACAATAATAGAGAAGGTTGGAAATGACATACGAGCCCTATCCGAATATGACGACGGAGACTTCGAAATGGCGAATCCACTTCCTGTTTCCTCAACTCTCTTCGGAATCGCTTCAAAATTCAAAAACATCCGAATTACATCCAAATTTTGGATGTATCTGCCGTTCAAAAACAGGCCTAATGATAGATAGATAGATAGATAGATAGATAGATAAAAACAACAACTCAGAAAGAATGTCAGGGATTCCTGTATCTCCAATATGCATTGCATTCTTGCTTCTAAACATTGGCATACTTTGGACATTTAAATCACTCCATTTATCTGTAATATTTCATCAGGAATCGGAGCCAGGGAGAAATATTGAGAATGTTTTCTTCCTCATCTTGCAACTGAAACCAGAAGCATAATGTTTTCTTTTTCCTCTGCCAAGCTGCTTTGGAAGCACAGCAAGAAGCCTTGGCCAGAAGCCGCCTTTCATTTGCACCAAAGTTGAAAGGTTACCTAAAGCGTAAAAAGGGCTTTTCAAAAAAAGGGACAATCCCATCCCTGTGCAAATCACCATAACAAAGGAGCTAGTGAGGCCCCAGAGCTGGATAGAAATGCCAGGCAAGTTTCCTGAAGTCCTAGAAAAAGCCCTTTTCACTTACAAAAGCCCACCTGTTCAAAAATATGCAAGACCTACGCAGCTATAGAAGACAAGAAACCGTAACTCCCCTCATTCAGCCCTCCATATTTGCTGGCATTACGTGTTGGAAACTGCGAACTTCTGAAGCCTCCATTCATTATATACTAGCTTGGGGACCCAGCGGTGCCCGGGTTATTTGAGAAAGGCATTGTGTGCCAAGGTTGGTCTTTGGTACTTCAAGTCCCATCATCCATGGTCCACCCTCCTCCAAACTGCAGTAGAAGGTAGAGTGGGTCATGGGGGCTCTGTGTGCCAAGTATGGTCTTTATCGGTCTTTGTTGGGGGCCGCAGCGGTCTTGGGCAATGAGTAGAGGTAGTTGAAGTCCCATCATCCATGGTCCACCCTCCTCCAAACTGCAGTAGAAGATAGAGTGGGTCATAGGGGCTCCATGTGCCAAGTATGGTCTTTATCGGTCTTTGTTGGGGGCCGCAGCGGTCTTGGGCAATGAGTAGAGGTAGTTGAAGTCCCATCATCCATGGTCCACCCTCCTCCAAACTGCAGTAGAAGATAGATGGGTCATGAGGGCTCTGTGTGCCAAGTATGGTCTTTATCGGTCTTTTGTTGGGGGCCGCAGCGGTCTTGAGCAATGAGTAGAGGTAGTTGAAGTCCCATCATCCATGGCCCACCCTCCTCCAAACTGCAGTAGAAGATAGAGTGGGTCATGAGGGCTCTGTGTGCCAAGTATGGTCTTTATCAGTCTTTGTTGGGGGCCGCAGCGGTCTTGGGCAATGAGTAGAGGTAGTTGAAGTCCCATCATCCATGGTCCGTCCTCCTCTAAACTGTAGAAGGATGGAGACTGGGTCATGGGGGCACAGGCTGCCAAGTTTAGTCTTTATAAGTCTTTGTTCAGGGATGCAGTGGTCTGTGGGAAATGAAGGCTTTGAAAGTACTACAAATCCCATAATCCATGGAGGTACCTCAAGTCCCATCCATGGCTCACTTACCTCCCGCCCTCTGCAAACACTGACTTTTATTATATACATAGATAGATAGATAGATAGATAGATAGATAGATAGAATTGCTTACTGCATTGTATGTGTGTATTGGTTTACAGTTTTGCATAACCCATTTGTTGTAGGAGGGGCAGCAGATCACGTGATCGGGTCTGGACATGTTCAGGACTAAGACTCCATTTCAGTTTGTTTTGGACTTGAGTGGAGATAGGAACGATTAGACGCTTAGAGAGAACAGAAGCCATCTGTTCTCTTTTGAGGAGCCATGTTGAGAAGTGTGTGTTTGCATCAGAAGCAGTGACTATGGTTATACAGTTTAGACTTGTTGAAATTTCTGAAATCTCTGTGATATTCAGGCCCGGATTACCCATAAGGCCACCCTAGGTCAAGGCCTAGGGCAGCGGCCATTGGGGAGGGGCAGATCTGGACCCCCCCCCCTTTTTAAAAAAGGTCAATCTTTGGGCGTTTCTACATCTGTGTGTGGAGCGCCATAGACCCCTAGGCCTTCACTCGAGGAAGGAGGGGCGAGCGAGGAGCGAGAGGCGGAGCGGAGGGGAGCCGCGTCACAGGGCCTCTGACGCAGCTCCCCTCCGGTCCGCCTCTTGCTCCTTCCTTCACTCAAGGAAGGAGGGGTGCCTGGCACGAACGAGGAGGAAGAGGTGGAGGGAAGCCCCGCCCCTAGGGCTGCTGCCGTGCATGCTCAGCATCGGCCTGGGGGCGTGGCTTCCAATGTGTGACCTAAGGCGCCAAAAAGGGTTGATCCGGGACTGGTGATATTGCAAAATTGATGTAGTTCAAAGTTAGTTAAAAATATGGCTTCACTTATGCTCAAGTCTGTCTTCCATATTGCAAAACGACAGGCCGCTGTTATTTTACTAGTTCAGCTGAGAAAGTCCAATGTTGTTTAGCTTAGCTTAGAAAAAACAAATTATTTGAATCACCTGTTCCCATGTGAATTGCATGTGAATTGCAGGTAGGGTTGCCACTAGTCCCATATTATATGGGACGTCTCGTATTTTTGCTCTGAATTTCGTGTCCCGTATTTTCAGCTCCTGTCCCGTATTGACAGGACAGGACAGGTGGCAGCGGGAGGCAAGGCCGGGCCAGCAGTGAGGAAGGAAGGAAGGGAGAACTCTACATGAATGCCCGGTAGCTGCCACTCTCCCCACACAAACATCGTGTCAGGCCCGGTAGGCCTGTAAATAATGGCACACTCACTCAAGTAGTTAACAAGAGGAATTGAGCTTTATTCAGCCTTACTCCAGGCAGAGCAAAGAGGAATCTGAGCTTTCCCACCAAAACGCTGAGAGAAAAACCCTTCTGGTAAACTCCCTCCCTCCTCTCAGACTTAGGCCCTTCCCCTCTGCTGGCTCCTTGTTGCTATGCCAGCCCAAAGCCAAGCTGTTTATTGAACTGCTCTGGCTGGGCCTGACATTACGCCCCGAACACCTGCCCCACAGGGAGAGAAGAATGAATGGGAGAGGAGAGAGAGAAAAACCCCCACAATCCTACAGGCAACTTATACAAATAGGTAATGCAATGTCATTTTATACTTTTAAAGAGGAATCTGAGCTTTCCCGCCAAAACGCTGAGAGAAAAACCCTTCTGGTAAACTCCCTCCCTCCTCTCAGACTTAGGCCCTTCCCCCTCTGCTGGCTCCTTGTTGCTATGTCAGGCCCAGCCAGAGCAGTTCAATAAACAGCTTGGCTTTGGGCTGGCATAGCAACAAGGAGCCAGCAGAGGGGGAAGGGCCTGTCTGAGAGGAGTGGAGAGGAGGAGACTACAGAAGGAGTTTTCTCTCAGCGTTTAGCGGAAAAAGCTCAGATTCCTCTTTTATGTCAGGCCCGGTAGGCCTGTAAATAATGGCACACTCACTCAAGTAGTTAACAAGAGGAATTGAGCTTTATTCAGCCTTACTCCAGGCAGAGCAAAGAGGAATCTGAGCTTTCCCGCCAAAACGCTGAGAGAAAAACCCTTCTGGTAAACTCCCTCCCTCCTCTCAGACTTAGGCCCTTCCCCCTCTGCTGGCTCCTTGTTGCTATGCCAGCCCAAAGCCAAGCTGTTTATTGAACTGCTCTGGCTGGGCCTGACACATCGGGCCTGGTCCAGCTTACTCGCCCGAGCCGACAGTGCCGCCATCTTGACGACTTTCCTGGCCACTCTAGCCCTTCCTCTTGAGCGTAAAGCGAGGCAAGCGCAAAAGGGGAGCAGAAGGGGAGGGGAGATTTGGTTGTATGCGCCAGGAGTGACAGACCGGAAGAGATGGGCTTTCCTGGAAGGAAGGGAGGGCGGAAGGGGCGGGGCGACAGTGTAAGGAGGCGCTCGCGAAGAGAGGGAGCCAGAGTGAGGTTCATGCACACGGCCGCTTGAGTCTCGGGCCTGCTGGGGATTCTGGGCTTTGCGTAACAGTCGTAGCGGCAAAGGAGGAGGAGGCCGCATGGGAAAGGATAAGGTGTCAGGTCCGCAGAGGCGGCAGTGGGAGTTTTCCCTGGGAGCACAGGGAAAAAAGGAGGCCATGTGAAACATAACCTCAGTTATGTTTTATGAAGTGTCCCTTATTTTTGCGAAAAATCCCGTATTTTTAGATAAATGTCCCTTATTTTTTATATCAAAAAATGGCAACCCTAATTGCTTGTGTACTAAAATATAAACATTGCTCTGGGAACAAGAATGTTATAAAATAAACAATTTAAATTTGGTAGGCGTTGCTTTCTTCTATTTAGTTCAGCCTACTTGTGACGTATGATTATTGTAATATGACAGTTTCATTACTTCGTCCAACTATATTTCATAAAGAAGGTGGAATTTCTAGATTGTAATTTTCGCTATAAATGTATGCCATTTTTGATTCTATAGTGGTGCCGTGCTGTTTTTATTCTTGCTATGTTTTTCTGTATACTTTCAATAAAGTAATATGATTTAAGAATGGAGTTTCCAACTTTCCTTTTGTTGTATGAGTTATGAAGAATGCCACATTGCTCTTACCTTTGCTGAGCTGCTTTTTTACTAATGCTCTGCTAATATGGAATTACAAAATCCATAACTCTGCTGAGAACACTTCAGTAAGATGTGTGCTTAAAGACTCAATTGGATTATGGATGATTGTTTCTAAGGAAGATTCCCTTACACAGAGAAACCACTTAAAATCCTATTGTAACTGGATTCATAAGCAAAGTGCCTATATGCTGTGTACATGAAGTTTTGTGAGTAAACCAGCTCTGTTACTTTTAAAGAAGACTGTTTATTTTGTCTCTTGAGAACATGATCTAAAGACAAATGCATTTTAAGGAAGAGTAGGTTTTTTAGGCAAGTAAAGGAACACTTCTGAAACTTTGCTGAATATTTGTTTTTATGCATTGACATGTCTTTGTCCCAGACAGTTCAAAGACATACCTAGGTACAACAGTTTAACAGCTAAGACAGTGTTTCCCAACCAATGTGCCGTGGCACACTAGTGTGCCGTGAGCGATCATCAGGTGTGCCGTGGGAAATTGGAATACCCTTTCTTCCCCCTCTTGCTGAACACTTTTTCTTCTCCACTCGGGCTCCCTTCTTCCCAGCCTCGCTCTGCTTGCTTTGCCTCGCTTTGCTCTGGGGCGAGTCTGTGCAGTAATGCCCACACGGGTCACGTCTTCCTCCCTCCCCTCCTGAATACGCTCACGCTGCCCCCTCGGATCAAAAGCAGCAGTGTAGAAGAAAATGTAAGTGTTCGGCAAGAGGGGGAAGAAAGGGCACGAAGGGGGAGGAAGAGGTCTCTGTCCAAAGCTGGCATGGGCAAACTTGGACCTTCCAGGTGTTTTGGACTCCAACTCCCACCATTCCTAGCAGCCTCAGGCCCTTCCCCCCCCCCCAGCCATTTAAGCAGGAAAGGGCCTCAGGCTGTTAGGAATGGTGGGAGTTGAAGTCCAAAGCACCCAGAGGGCCGAAGTTTTACCATGCCTGTTTTAGGGACCTTAAAGTGGTGAGCCTCCTTCCAACATTGTGATTCTGGATAGAAAACAAACAACAACATAACATAACATTGTTTGATTCCACAATGCTCTCTGGGTGTAGGTGAACTACAACTTCCAAACTCAAGGTCAATTCCCAAGCAAACCCTTTCAGTAGTTTCTGTTGGTAATGAGAGTTCAATATGCCAAGTTTGGTTCAATTCCATTGTTGCAAGAGTTCAGGATGCTCTTTGATTGAACTGAAACAAGATCGTAGTTTAAAGCTAAAATTTGCTCATCTTCCTTTGGACAGTTTTTGGTTATCTGTTGCCAGGGAGTTCCCCATTCTGGCCAACAAAGCTATTTTGACATTGCTCCCGTTTTCAACCACATATCTGTGTGAGATGAGCTTCTCTAGCTTGACTGCGATAAAAACTAAAAACAGAAAAAGACTGACAGCTGTTGAGCAAGACCTTCGTGTGTGTCTTTTTGCCATTCCTGCCAGGATATCTATGTTGTGTTTATCAAAACAGGCCCAGGTTTCACACTGAGTGTATAAATACATCAGTATGAGCACCATTTTGCTGTCGGGTGCTGGTGCCAGCGATTCCGGAGGTTCCTAAATGTAAAAAATGTGCAACATCTCCCAGGTGCTGTTGTCGGCAATGATCGGAGCTGCTCCTAAATCTTTGCAACAGAGTATTATAGATTTGACTTGAGGGGGAG
The DNA here is from genome assembly GCA_030556195.1 of Anolis apletophallus. Classification (NCBI taxonomy): domain Eukaryota; kingdom Metazoa; phylum Chordata; class Lepidosauria; order Squamata; family Anolidae; genus Anolis; species Anolis apletophallus. The sequence continues at coordinate 4,122,254 of JARBWK010000020.1, forward strand.
GTTTTGGGGGTGTTCTAATAAAACTGTAAAAATCGCAGAAAGTCTTATTTTGAATGTACATACTTCTAAAATACCCAGTGAGCTGGTGGGACACAGGGTAACACTCAGTCCTGGCCCAGTTTCTAGAGGAAACTCTCCCCCATCATGTCCTATTTTAAACTGAAGGGTGTGACATCGGAGCTGTCACATATCCTGAGGCTTTCCCTGTTGCAATCTCCCTTTTGAATTGAGACAAAGGAGAGGGAAGACTGACTCCATCCAAGCGAAGATCAATGATTTACTTCGCTTCCACCCCAATCAAAAACCCTTAAAGGATTATTGCCTCACAAGCATAGAACGAGAAACAGTAGGTGGGGCAAAGAGTGAAAAGCGTGGGTCGTGAGTATAAATCACTTTCAGATGGAGCTCAAAATGCTTTTCTTTAATGTTTCAGATTTGAGCTTTCAGCTTGGAAACATGATGGACCACAAAGGAGAAGTTAGCGATGATCAGCATTGGTAAATGGGATCTCCTGGAATCTCACAGCCTCTCGGAGACAGAGCGCCATGGATATGCGTTTGGAAATGATAGTCGAAACTAATGTTTTTGAGAAAGGAAATGTCCCAAGATAATGATATGTTCCCATTGGAAGAACTATTGAGAAGCCTAGCAGTGGCGTCAAGGCCATTCTGAAGGCGTGAGGCACCCACGGTAAGGGTATGGCCAAACCTTTTTCGAGACCACAAAAGTTTCTTTGGAGGACCCAGTTTCTGCTCTTCTTCCTCACAGCCGCTTATCTGATGGCTGGCAGCCTTCTCCTCCTTCAGCGATCCCGCTTGGTCCTCCAGCAAGGCTCTCGAGGGACTTCTGGAAACCAGGCCCTACCAGCTACAGAGATGTTCTCACCTGCTGGAGATACAGAGGCGAGACCGGTGCAAAACCCTCATTTGATTCCCAAACTCATTGTGAACATGGATATGCTACATGGCCCAACGCCGGACCAGAAGTATGGGCCACGGTGGCTGATCTCTAGAAACTCTGAACTGAGACAACTGAGAAGGCGGTGGTTTCTTCGGTTTGTGAATGAGCAAGAGCCAATGCAAAGTGCAGGAGCCAAAGTGCCCAAACACGCACGGGAGAACAAAGGTAAGTCTTGGCCCCCACTATACCACATGGATGCCAACTTACTGTTCAGTAGGATGTGCATGATCACTTCTAGGGCCTGTCCAGGACAGTTCTGGTCTGGACCATTAGCAGATTTGACAGTCAGTGTAGACCAGTGTTTACCAACTGCTGTGCCGCAGCACACTACTGTTCTGTGACGGATCATCTGGTGTGCCGCGAAAAGTCTCTTCCCCCCTTCTTCCCCCTCCTGCCTGTTGCTGCTTGGGGAAGTAGAAGGGAGGAAGGGCCGGGGCAGCGGCAGCAAAGAAGAAGGGGCTGGGGTGCCGCCTCCTTCGGCCGTTTCCCCTCCGCGTGCAAGCCAGCCGGCCCATCCCAGCTGCCCGGGAGGGCCTGAGCACCTCGGGGAGCCTCGAAAGAAAGGCTGCCCGCAGGGCACACGCCCCACCTAGGAGCTGAGCTTGTCCGTCTCGCATCTTCCGCCGAGCAATGGCAGGAGACACGAGCTGGCCAAACCCAGCTCCCTGGCAGGGCCTGTTCCCCAGGCTCTCCCTCCGCTTGTGAGGGAGACCTGGGGAAACGGAGCAAATCTCGGGCCCTGGCTGCTTCCAAACCGCGGTTTGGAAGCAGCCAGGGACCGAGATGCATCTCCTCCGTTTCCCCAGGCTCTCTATCCGCTTGTGAGGGAGACCTGGGGAAACTAAGCAAATCACGGGCCCTGGCTGCTTGGCACTGTCCAATACACAAGGAAATATGTCACTATAGCAAACTGCTAATACACAACGCTAAACCATATACATTTAAAGGGGCAGATCCATATGCTGCAGTAATGACGAGCCGTATTGTAGCAAAAAATATCAAAATGCATTCTCAATAATAACAGTGCTATATATCATCACAATATCACTTTTGGTGCAATGTATTCCATATATCACATGAACAGTAATACTACAATGCCCTTACAAACAATCAATGGGCTTTAGAGACGCAAGCATAGAGTCTGTGTACCCCTATGGGTTATTCACTCACGGATTGAGACCGAGTCAACGGGGGAGCCTTGAAGGATGGGAGAGCTGGCAAACTGCCGGATGGGCAGGCGCCTACGGCAAGAGGTAAGCTGACGACGCCAAGATGGCCGTTTCGCGTATCACACGCTTCCTCAGGGCGCTGTGGACTTCTGGCCGCTCCTCCCCAGGGTTGTAGTCACCAAATTAAGACTCAAAGTCGGAACGAGAGGTTGCGCGTTTGCGCGTTTTCATACATATCACTGATGCAAGTATCCTCCCAGGCTGGAGGATACTTGCGTCTCTAAAGCCCATTGATTGTTTGTAAGGGCATTGTAGTATTACTGTTCATGTGATATATGAAATACATTGCACCAAAAGTGATATTGTGATGATATATAGCACTGTTATTATTGAGAATACATTTTGATATTTTTTGTTACAATATGGCTCGTCATTACTGCAGCATATAGATCTGCCCCTTTAAATGTATATGGTTTAGCGTTGTGCTTGGCACTGTCCCCTCAAGGCTGGAGAAGCTGTGGGAGAGTGGAAGCCGAGGGAGGGGGGAAGGCCAGGCCACACCATGCCCCGCCCCCTCCCCGGCTTCCTCCTTCACACGGCTTCAGCGAGTGAGGGGCGAGAGTCATGGCGGGAGTCATGGTGGATTGGAGGCTGGCTGGGGAAACGGCCGAAGGAGGCGGCGCCCCGCCCCTTCTTCTTTTTCTTCACTGCCGCCCGGCCCTTCCTCCTCCTCTCCCAAGCAGCAGGAGTTTGGCAGGAGGGGGGAGGAAGCGGGGCAGAGAGCTTTTTCGCAGCACAGCAGGAGGCCCGTCACAGCACACTACTGTGCCACGTCACAGTGGTTGGGAAACACTGTCATAGAGGATGGAGCAATAGCACCCCCCCCCCCCGGTGGCTGTATTTGAGCCAAAAAGCTGGATGTTGACACAACATACCTCCTTATTATTCTGTCTGTCTCTGTCTTGTCCGTCGAAAATAACATTGAACGTTTGCATATGTACGTGTACTGTGAACTGCCCTGAGTCCCCCTGGGGAGATAGGGTGGAATATAAATAAATTATTATTATTATTATTATATTGCCCAGTGTTAGGATCAGAATTCATAATGAAAGCATTGAGTTGGGAACAACTTGATCCCCCAAAATATGAGCACTTTGCACAATTCAGCATTGTTCCGCATCTTTAGTCCATGGCTCTTGTGGCTGGTTTGATAAAGTCCAAAAAAGGGCCAGAGGCTCTGTGTCTCTTGTTGCCTTTCATCCAGCCCTTTCCAGGAAGATGGTATCTTCCGTTTCCCTTGCTTCTGGAAATTGATGGTACTGCTCAGGTGAGCAAAAGAGCTTGCCACTCTTGATAAAGGAGTGCCTTGGATGGTTATACTATCTGTAATATTCTTATGTATTCCAGGTACTTATATCGGATGCTTCGATGACGTTCCCAGAGAGAAGATGATGAAAGGTGCTGTGTTTTACGACTTGAGGAAAATGACAATTTCCCACTGTCAGGAAGCTTGTGCGGAGAGGTAAATAAAATGGTGTATTTTGCTTTCCTTTGTTCTTTTCATCTCCGGTGTTCAAATATGAATGGATGAATGAATCTGTGTCTGGATCACATCGGTTTTCTACGTATTTTTATGTCTGTCTCATGACATTTTCACATTATTTATTTATTATTTATTATTTATTTATTACTTCGATCTTGTATTCCGCTCCTCCCTACAGGCTCGGGGCGGATAACAGCAACAACAATAGGCATCATGTCACAGACATGGGGCCCTACAATAAAAAGAATAAAACACATTAAAACACACAGTTTGACACATTTCAAGGGTGATAGCCGAGGTCTTAGGGTGTAGTCCTTCTCGGCCATTTAACTGAAAGCCAGTCCAAAGAGGGCTGTCTTGCAGTCCCTTCTAAATGGTGCCAGCTCTGAGATGGCTCGAGCACTGTCCGGCAGAGAATTCCACAGTACTGGAGCCACTGCGGAAAAAGCACGCTGTCTAGTCCCAGATAGGTGGCAGGAGCGGACAGATGGTACCGTCAGAAGATTCTGTTCGTCTGACCGCAGTGATCTCGGGGGTACATACGGGGTAAGGCGGTCCCTCAGGTACGCAGGCCCTAGGCCGTGTAAGGCCTTAAAGGTCAATACCAACACCTTGAAGGCGATTCGGTACTCAATAGGGAGCCAGTGCAGCTGCCGGAAGATGGGCGTGATATGCTCCCTTACCGACGAGCCCGTCAGCAAGCGAGCGGCGGCATTCTGCACCAGCTTGAGTTTCCGAATCGTCGACAAGGGAAGGCCAACGTAGAGGGCTAATACAGTAGTCCAATCTCGAGATGACCGTCGCTTGGATTACCGTCGCAAGGTCGCTCCTGGACAGGTAGGGCGCCAGTCGCCTAGCCTGTCGTAGGTGGAAGAAGGACACCCTGCTGACCGCGGAGACCTGGGACTCCATGGTCAGCAGGGAGTCCAACTGAACACCCAAGCTCTTAACTAAGGATGACGGACTAAGCTGCTCGCCATCCAGGGTAGGCAACCGGCACCCACCCAGCCCAGGGCGACCAGGCCACAGGATCTCCGTCTTCGACGGATTCACCTTCAGCCGGCTGGCGCGCAGCCAACCAGTCACGGCTTCAAGGCATCGATGGAAACAATCGGGTACGGAGTCCGGCCTGCCGTCCATTCTCAGCAGAAGCTGGGTGTCATCCGCATACTGATAACACTCCAGACCAAAGTCGCGGGCCAGCTGGGCCAGGGGGCGCATATAAACGTTGAATAATAAGGGGGAGAGGATTAGACAGCACACTTTTGATAGGGGAGGAAAAATTCATCCATCTCTATATACCACATTCTTAACAGGTATATTTTTGTATCCAGCTTCCCTTCATACACATGACTTAGGTCACTGTTTCCCAACTGGTGTTCCGTAGCACACTAGTGTTCCGCAAGCGATCACCTGGTGTGCCGCGGAAAAACTTCTCTCCCTCCCTTTTCTTCCCCCTCCTGCCTGCTGCTGCCACTTGAGGGAGGAGGAGGAGGAAGGGCCGAGCGGCAAAGAAGAAGAAGGGGCTGGGGTGCAGCCTCCTTCGCCCGTTTCCACGCCACGCGCCAGCCAACGGGCCCAGCCTGGCTGCCAGGGAGGGCCTGGGCACCTTGGGGAGCCGAGTTTGGCAGTTTCGCATCTTCAGCCGGGCTCGGCGGAGCCATAAACCGGGAGAAAGGCTCCCCGAGGTGCCCAGGCCCTCCCTGGGAGCCTTTCTCCTGGTTCGCGGCTCTGCTGAGTTCAGCGGAAGACGCAACACGTGTCAGATTATTGCATTTTGAATAGCAATTCATGAGTCAGCACAAGATATATTTTCGCAGTTTGAGATGACCTGCAGTGTGACAGTTTTGACACCAGATGGCGCTGTCTCAAGACTGCTAAATGGAACTTTGAGGAATGTCATTTACAAAGTGACAGTTGGGATTCAATATCTGTGAGGAAAGGATGTTTAGAAAGGTAGCTGTGATGGCTGTTGTTTTTCGATGTTTTGCCAGTTATTGTTAAATTATATAGGTATAATTATATAAGTTATATATTTACCTTGTGAATTGAATGAGAGTTTCATTATTTACTCGAACAGAGACTGGAGTTTCTGGGCCAATGGGGAATTAAACTTCTATATTTCTGTTGCCTATCCGCTGTGACATAAATACTCAACGCCGAAGAACACGGCCAAACCCGGCTCCCAGGCAGGGCCTGTTCCTTGCGGGGAGCCTTTCTCACAGTTCGCGGCTCCGCTGGGCTTGGCTATGGAGAGAGAGAGAGGGAGAGAGAGAGCACAACAGCGCAGGCAGAAAAGCATGTCTGTGTAGGAGGGTGAACATTAGGGGAGAACTTCCTGACTGTTAGAGCTGTTCAGCAGTGGAACTCTCTGCCTCAGGGTGTGCTTCCATCTGGCTGCTCTCTTTCCAGCCAGCTTCCCTGAGGACCGGGTACGTTTTCCCTGAGGACCGGGTGACTGTGATAAAAACTAAACACAGAGAGAGACTGACAGCTGTTGAGGAAGACCTTCGTGTGTGTCTTTCCGCCATTCCTGCCAGGATATCTATGTTGTGTTCATCGAAACAGGCCCAGGTTTCACACAGAGTGTATAAATAAATTTAAAGACATATTAACTATATGTATGACTGTGTTAGAGTGTCATTTTGTGTCATTTTGGTTGGTGGTGTGCCCCAGGATTTTGTAAATGTAAAAAGTGTGTCGTGGCTCAAAAAAGGTTGGGAAGCACTGACTTAGGTAAACAATTCAAGACTTCAGGTTCAATTGGTTTAAGAAAATGTGTGTACACGGTCAACTTATTTGTTTGTTTGTTCAAGCTTGTTAAAATTGAAAAAGGGACCCACGCTTAGGGTTGCCACCTGTCCCGTATTGTACGGGACGTTCTGTATTTTTGCTCTGAATTTCGTGTCCCGCATTTTCAGCTCCTATCCCGTATTGACAGGACAGGACAGGTGGCAGCAGGAGGCGCTCCCTCCCTCCCTCTCACCCATAATACCAGCCGTCAGGAGTTGTGGGAGGTGGGAATCCAAAACACCTGGAGGGAACTGGGCTGTGTGGCTTTGTGTGTCTTTCTCTAAGGCTGTGTTTTTCTACCTTTTTTGAGCCGCAGCACTTTTTTTTACATTTAATCCTGGGGCACACCACCAACCAAAATGACACAAAATGACACTCTAACACAGTGATACATATAGTTAATATGTTTTAAAATGTATTTATACACTCAGTATGAAATCTACACCCAGAAAGCACTGTGGACTCAAACTATGTTATGTTATGTTGTTGTTTGTTTTCTATCCAGAATCACGATGTTGGAAGGAGGCTCACCACTTTAAGGTCCCTAAAACAGGCATGAGAAAGCTTTGGTCCTCTGGGTGCTTTGGACTTCAACTCCCACCATTCCTAACAGCCTGAGGCCCTTTCCTGCTTAAGTGACTGAGGGTAGAAAGGAAAAGGGCCTGAAGCTGCTAGGAATGGTGGGAATTGGAGTCCAAAACACCTGGAAGGTCCAAGTTTGCCCATGCCAGCTTTTGACAGAGACCTCTCCCTCCCCCCTCCCCTTCGCGCCTTTCTTCCCTCTTCGGCCAAACCCTTACTTTTTCTTCTCCACTCGGGCTCCCTTCTTCCCAGCCTCGCTCTGTTCGCTTTGCCTTGCTTTGCTCACGCTGCCGCTTCTGCCGCCATTTTGATCTGAGGGGGCAGCGTGAGCATGTTCAGGAGGGGAGGGGGGAGGGAGGAAGACGTGGGGCGAATCTGCGCAGTAGCATGAGCAAAGCGAGGCAAAGCGAGCAGAGCGAGGCTGGGAGGAAGAAAGCCCGAGTGGAGAAGAAAAAGTGTTCGGCAGGAGGGGGAAGAAAGAAATGGTATTGGAGGTTCCAATTTCCCACGGCACACCTGATGATCACTCACGGCACACTAGTGTGCCACGGCACACCAGTTCGGAAACTGCTCTAAGGGGAGGGCAGCCATTTTGGGAGCGGGACAGGGCACTTCCGGGAAAGGGGAGATTTTGCGCATGCGTGGGGTTGGGCTTCCATCCATCCACCCATCCATCCCTGCTGCCTTCCTTCCTTCTTTGGCCAAGCCTCTCCACCATTCCCAGATGCCCCGCCCCTCCCTTGTGAAGTCACCACATCCGTCCTTGCATGTGCGCAGTGGGCTCCCAGTGGGGCGGCGGTTGCGGCCTGTGAGGCAGAAGGGAAGCGATGGGCAGCAAGGAGAGCGGAGGGGGGAAGGGGTGCCCGGCTATGGAGGTGAAGGGCTCCCTGTCCTCATTGCTGTCGTCTCTGGGGGGTGGACGCCCTGTGAAGGGCATCCCCAAGAACCCCTCCACCATCTCCGGCCTGGGTCTTGGTGTGGGCTTGGGCTTGGGCCTGGCTTCCCCGCCCCGGGACAGCGCGCACCACGAGTGAACAGGGTGTGAATTGGGCCCAGCAGATGGAGGCCCGGCCCAGCACCGAAGGGTGAGCCAAAATTGAAACTGGGCCTCTGCATGTTTTTTCTGTAAGTTTTGACATACATAATGCATTGTACTGCTATTATAAAGCTATTATTATCAATAGTAGTAGTACTGTATGCAGTACATACAGTACAGTGCATTATGCATGACAAAACATACTACGTACTGTTATTTATTTATTTATTTTTATTTACTTTATTTATATTCCGCTCTTCTCACCCCAAAGGGGACTCAGAGCAGATTACAGTACACATACTTGCAGACAATCCCTGCAGTTCAACATATGACATATAAACATGTGACATTTATCACAGTACAATGTTGACTTCGCACTGTCCCCTCAAGGCTGGAGAAGCTCTGGGAGAAGTGAAGCTGGGGGGAGGGGGCACAGCCAGGCCGTGCCATGCCCTGCCCCCTCCCCACAGCTTCAGCTCTCCCAGAGCTTCTCCAGCCTTGAGGGGCAGTGCCAAGCCAGCGATGGCAGAGCCAGCACAATGCTGGCTTGGCACTGTCCCCTCAAGGCTGGAGAAGCTGTGGGAGAGCCGAAGCCGGGGGAGGGGGTGGAGCCAGACCACACCATGCCCCACCCCCTCCCCCGGCTACAGCTCTCCCAGAGCTTCTCCAGCCTTGAGGGGCAGAGCCAAGCCAGCGGTGGCAGAGCCAGCACAATGCTGGCTTGGCATTGCCCCCTCAAGGCTGGAGAAGCTCTGGGAGAGCCGAAGCCGGGGGTAGGGGGCGGAGCCGAGCCGTGCCATGTCCCGCCTCCTCCCCTCAGCTTCAGTTCTCCCAGAGCTTCTCCAGCCTTGAGGGGGCAGTGCCAAGTCAGCGATGACAGAGCCAGCACAATGCTGGCTTGGCACCGCCCCCTGAAGGCTGGAGAAGCTCTGGGAGAGCCAAAGCCAGGAGAGAGGGGGCGGAAGCCATGCGGAGGAGGAGGAGCATGAGCGGTGGACGGGCTTCAGTGGGTGAGGCTCCTCCTCCGCATGGCTTCAGTGAGCAAGGGACGAGAGTCATGGTGGTAGTCATGGCGGATTGGAGGCTGGCTGGGGAAACGGCCCAAGGAGGCGGCCCCCCAGCCCCTTCTACTTTTTCTTCGCCGCCGCCCGGCCCTTCCTCCTCCTCCCCCAAGCAGCAGGAGTTCGGCAAGAGGAGGGGAGAAGGAGGGGGGGCAGAGAGCTTTTCTCGCGGCACAGCAAGAGATCCGTCACGGCACACTACTGTGCTGCGTAACAGTGGTTGGGAAACACTGCTCTAGAGGACAGGCACTTGACTGCAGGCAGACATGTACTTTGAGGAGGCTTCTTACCCGTTTCTCACTCCAGAGGAGGCACTCGGCTGCAGGCAGGCAGATGTGCTTCCAGGGCCTGCTGCACTTTCCAAGACAAGGAGGCATCAAGCAAGTCACACAAACACTCTTTCCAATGCACGGAGGCTTCTCCTCACAAAAGGTGGGCGATTGTCTTGACCGGGATTGGCTTTGACTTTGCTTTTGTGTCGGGAGGGGGCTTCCCGTTCTGTGCTCCCAAAGGTAACGAAAGTAACGAAAGAATGGATGAAACAAAGGAAAACAGTTCCACGTACAACCCTACTGTCTACCTGGGAGGAGACGGCATCAGTCCTGAAATTACAAGGTCTAAGATTGTCTTGACTGAGTTTTTTGTTTTGACTTTTTCAAGGTCTTATACATATGCTGGCTTAGAATATGGAGCCGAATGCTATTGCGGAAACAGGTTACCCGTGACTGTTGCAAAGCAGGAAGAGTGCAACAATGAATGCAAAGGGGAGAAAGGAACCATCTGTGGAGGTGTCACTATATTTTCCGTTTGTGGACCTCTGGAAGAGTCGGGCCACAGGTTGGGAAAACAACTGGTGATGTAAGAGTCTATATTTTGAGCAGGTATGGAAGATCCACGGGCCACAGGTTGAGGCCACTGGACTACTGTATATTTTAGTTCTTGCAGACCTTTGGTGATCCACGGACCACAGGTTGGGAACCACTGGTATATAGTGTTCCCTCACTATATTTTAGTTCTTGCGGACCTCTGGTGATCCACGGGCCACAGGTTGGGAACCACTGGTGTATAGTGTTCCCTCACTATATTTTAGTTCTTGCGGACCTCTGGTGATCCACGGGCCACAGGTTGGGAACCACTGGTGTATAGTGTTCCCTCACTATATTTTAGTTCTTATGGACCTTTGGTGATCCACGGACCACAGGTTGGGAACCACTGGTGTATAGTGTTCCCTCACTATATTTTAGTTCTTGCGGACCTCTGGTGATCCACGGGCCACAGGTTGGGAACCACTGGTGTATAGTGTTCCCTCACTATATTTTAGTTCTTGCGGACCTCTGGTGATCCACGGACCACAGGTTGGGAACCACTGGTGTATAGTGTTCCCTCACTATATTTTAGTTCTTGCGGACCTCTGGTGATCCACGGGCCACAGGTTGGGAACCACTGGTGTATAGTGTTCCCTCACTATATTTTAGTTCTTGCGGACCTCTGGTGATCCACGGGCCACAGGTTGGGAACCACTGGTATATAGTGTTCCTTCACTTATTGATGAAGTTAGGTTCCAGGACCTCCCGCAATAAGTGAAAAACTGCCCTATTTATTTTAATATTTATACATTATTTGAGTAGTTATACACTATTTTAGGTATTTATAAACTTAAAATAAAATGAGGGAAAGGAAGGAAAGGCCCTTTAAGGCTGGAAGGAGGGAGGGAGGGAGGACGGAGGAGAGCAGTGGCGGCAAAACCTCACAAAACAGCAAAAATACCATGATATGTATTTAAAAAAATATTTTTTGAAATCCCCGAAACAGCGAGTCCGCAATAAGCGAAACGCGAAGTAGCGAGGGAACACTGTACTTCATTCCAAAGTGGACAGAGATGAGATTTAGCTATTCCGACTTGGATGAAACTTTCTTCTTCAGCTACCTTTCCCGTAGGCTAGGGGTACTAGGGGTGGATATCTCCAGTTTTAAAAATCCGTTAATTTTCATATTTAAAATTAATTTCAAAGTTTTTTGACCCTTGGGGCCCAACCTGGAAGTGTAATTTCTATACCGAACCTGGGCGCCGCCATTTTTCTAAAGGTCACGTTATTAGATCGTTTTCCCCCCTCTCAGTTCTCAACTCGCGAGAGGAGATTGGAGGGCAGCAGCACCGTCCTTTCTCCTCTCACCAGCTGAGAGCTGAGGCGGGCGCCTTGAGTCGCGTTAGTTCTCGGCAGGGAAGGAGGTGGACGCACCTCTTTCCCTGCCAAGAACTAACGCGAATCAAGCCTTGAGCTCCTCCTCCTGCCAGGATCCTGCCAGGGCTTGGCGCTTTAGATCCTGGCAGGAAGCGCCCGCTCCTCCCTCCCTGCCAGGATCTAAAGCCTTGGCGCGGTTTAGATCTTGGCAGGGGAGGAGGAGCGAACTCAAGGGTTGATTCACATTAGTTCTTGGCAGGGAAAGAGGTGCGTCCACCTCCTTCCCTGCCGAGAACTAACGCGACTCAAGGCTTGATGCACGTTAGTTAGCGGGCACCTCCTCCCCTGCTGAGAACTAACAGGAAATAATAACGAATTACAAAATTTTTCAATTACAAAATTTATAGAAAATTTTTCGGATTAATTTCTATAATGACCCAGCAACGGAGATCCCCCCCCATGAGTTTAGAATCAAATTATTTATGGATCAACCACTCCTGCTATGTACGGTAGTGGGAGTGGTGACATTCAGTGATTTGCTTCCATGCTGCTTTTCCCGCCTAGTGCAATAAAGTCCATTGAGAAGTGGAATGCCATAGAAAGGCCCATTTAACAAGGAGTATTCAGTGAGGGTAGTTGCAGAAGGATTCACAAGGCAAGGCAGTGAAACAGCATATTGGGAAATTAACCATCTAAGTGCACAAGAAAGAAATAGCAAAACAATCCATATCAACCCCCTTCAGCTCTCTGCATCAGCTCACTGCAGCAGTTTTCTGCTGTTGGATAGTGCTTTCATGCTTTGAAAAACAGCCATCATGTTTGCATTTTTTTCTCTCATACAGACGCATAAGAACACAAAGACATGTGGTAGATATGGATTCAGGGAATGAGAGAAATTGCTTTGGAAAATGGATTTAAGCCTTAGGTGCGAGATGTAGTTTCTCAAAACTCATACTGTCACAGTTTTAACAGGGAATAACCCGGAAGTAATAAAAATAAAAGAAGGACAAAACTGAAATAGCAAATCAGGCTTCGCTTCGCCCTCCTCCCCAAGCCGCGTTCCCCGCTGCATCTCTATGACCGGTGAGCTTTGCGTGGACTCTAGTCCACGCATGGGCCAACTTGGGCCCTTCCAGGTGGTATGGACTACAACTCCCACCATTCCTAACAACCCCAGGTCCTTTCCTTTTCCCCCTCATCCCTTTTCCCTAGAGCTTAAGCGGCCGAGGGGGGAAAAGGAAGGTGCCTGAGGCCGTTAGGAATGGTGGGAGTTGAAGTGAATGGACATTTATTTATTTACGAAGTGTCCCCTTTTTTGCGAAAAATCCCGTATTTTAGGTAAATGTCCCTTATTTCTTATACCAAAAAGTGGCAACCCTAGTCCCGACTGCTTTTATTCTCCAGTTCAGATGCACCCAGAGATTAGCTTGGTTCCTCCCACAATTTCCCCTTGGTTCCTCCCACAATTTCTCCTCTCACAAATTGGGGAAATGTTACATTTTAAACGCCTAGAGCAGGGGTGCTCACACTTTTTCAGCATGCGGGCTACTTTTGAGCAACCAAGTTGAGAAGATCACCTTCCGCGGGCGCGCAGGCACTCCCGCGCACGCTCCCGCGGGCGGCTTCTTATTAATTTGGTTGCTCACCAGATCAGGGGGGGCAGGTGCTCCGATCCATGGCGCCTCACGAGGCCCCCCATCGCTGCCCTCGCCTGTCTCTCACCCGGATCCATGGATCCGGGTGAGAGAGAGGCGAGGGGAGCGCGCAGGGGGTCTCCTCCTCCTCCTCTGTCACCGCCCTGCCATAGGCGACAGAGGAGGAGGAGGTCCCCCGCTCGCTCCCCTCGCCTCTCTTTCACCCCGATCCATGGATCCGGGCGAGAGAGATGCGAGGGGAGCACACGGGGGGCTTCCTCCTCCTCTGTCGCCGCCCTGCCATAGGCGACAGAGGAGGAGGAGGCCTCATGCGCGCTCCTCGCTGCTTCTCTTTCGCCCCGATCCATGGATCCGGGCGAGAGAGATGCGAGGGGAGCACGCAGGGGGCCTCCTCCTCCTCTGTCGCCACCCTGCCATAGGCGACAGAGGAGGAGGAGGTCCCGCGCGTGCTCCCCTTGCCTCTCTTTCACCCCGATCCATGGATCCGGGCGAGAGAGATGCGCTGCCTCCTCCTCTGTCGCCCCCTGCCATAGGCGACAGAGGAGGAGGAGGTCCCCCGCTCACTCCCCTCACCTCCCTTTTACCCCGATCCATGGATCCGGGCGAGAGAGATGCGAGGGGAGTGCGCTGGGGCCTCCTTCTCCTCTGTCGCCGCCCTCCTCTGACAGAGGAGGAGGCCCTCCTGCCTCCCTGCCATCCATGGATCCGGGCGAGAGAGATGCGAGGAGGCGCAGGCCCCCTCCTCCTCTGTCGCCACCCTGCCATAGGCAACAGAGGAGGAGGAGGCCCCCTGCGCGCTCCTCGCTGCCTCTCTCTTGCCCTGATCCATGAATCCGGGTGAGAGAGAGCCGAGCGGAGCGCCTCAGGAGGCCCCCTACATGCTCCTCCTTGCGCCTTTCTCGCCCGGATCCATGGATCGGGGCAAGAGAGAGGCAGCGAGGAGTGCGCGGGGGGCCTCTTCCTCCTCTGTCACCTAAGGCAGGACATAGGAAGGTGGCGCTGGGAGCATGCGTGTGTGGGAGCGCGCATTGACCGGGTGAGGGCCTGAATATCACCCAGATGAGGCCCAAAGATCACCCGGCCGATCGCGATCACCATCTTGAGCACCCCTGTCCTAGAGCAATGAATGCCATCACATTACAGAATTGCCCAAACATCCCGATCATTACTAAAAATCCATTCCCCCACCAAAGCTTGAAACATTTGAAAAGAATGCTGGCCCCCACGCTTGCAATACACAAAGAATGCTGTAGCCTAGTGTTTTTCAACCTTTTTTGAGCCACGGCACATTTTTTTACATTTACAAAATCCTGGGGCACACCACTAACCAAAATGACACAAAATGACACTCTAACACAGGAATACATATAGTTAATACGTTTTTTAAACGTATTTATACACTCAGTGTGAAACCTGGACCTGTTTCGATGAACACAACATCTAGTGCAGGGGTGCTCACACTTTTCAGCATGCAAGCTACTTATAAAATAACCAAGTCAAAATGATCTACCTACCCATATTTTGATAGAAGAAATAAGGGACATTTACATGATTGACGCGGCAGCAGAGTCAATGGCGGAAACAGAGGGAGGAGACGGGAAAGGCGCACGGGGGACAAGGAAGAATGGAAAGGCGCATGCCTTTCCCATCTCCTCCCTCTGTTTTCACCATTGACGCTGCTGTCACGGGTGCGTGTGGGGCGAGGGAGGAAGAGAAGGAGGCTGTGGAGAAACCCCTGCCTTGGCGGCTCCCTCCTCCTCTGCCACCGCCACGACGCATGGCCAGCCTCCGCGAACACATGTCCTGGGCCAGCCAGGAAAGGAGCTGTGTGCCAGCAAAGAAAGAATCCAAAGGGAGGAGACAGAGACCTTGGGGACCTTCTTGTGGATCCCAGCCGGGCAAGGGATGCTGGAGGGGAAGGAGCCTGGTTCCTAGAGGGGCAGGAAAGACGGGTCTGAGGAGGAGGAGGCCCACTTCCTTCCTCCCTCCCTCCCTCCCTTCCTCTCTGGGAAGAGCCATTGTGACTCTGGAAGGAAGGAAGGAGGGGGAAAGGGTCTCTCTCGCTCTTGCTCTCACTTGCTCTCTCGCGCTCGCTCCCTCCTCTCTCGCCCTGCGCAAGTCATCCTTGGCCGAGGGGGGGGGGGAGGTTCCAATTTCCCACGGCACACCGGATGATTGCTCACGGCACACTAGTTGGGGAAACACAGCTCTAGCCTACACTTGTGAACACTGTGGCTTACCACATTTTAAGTGTAGCACTCAGTGAAATTGAGTAAATGTGATGAAGTGGAAAGACAGATAGCGTGTTGTGTTGTTGGGTCATGAAAAGAATATTGTCTCTGATTGTAAACGTACCAGCTCTCTGTGGATTTGGGGGGGAAAATGGCAAGGAAAACTGAACTGCTATTCAACCAACCCTTTTGCCGAGCTTTACAATAATTGGTGTGCACAACCTCCAGTGATATGAGTGCCTTCCTGTTTTTGCCTAGTCAGTCGGGGAAGCAGATGCAATCGTGCTTATTTTGTGCTTCTGTTCCGGTCGGCCCTTGCAGAACAAATCATGTGGAAGTGTCAATACTCCATCGCTGGGTTTCTTGGGTTCCCATGGTTACGGTGTTCCCAGCTCCGCTTTCTGGTCCTGCGCATGAACTCGCACACATTCTGGAAGCACACACTTGATCTCTGCATCTTGACAGCAGCATATCCTGCCGACGATTCAAACTCGCAGGGATTTTACTGAATACACAAAAGTGCAAGGAGACAAACAATTACGACGGAGATCGGCAAACAGTACTGGAGAGCTTCTGAGAAGGAATCAGTTATTCAGCAATGGCAAATGCCTTTTCTGTGACAGACAAAAAACTAATCAATATCACATCACAACAATAATAATTTCATTGATTAGCCCTTAGGCCAGTGTTTTTCAACCTTCTTTGAGCCGCGACACTTTTTTTTTTCATTTACAAAATCCTGGGGCACACCACCAACCAAAAAGACACAAAATTACACGCTAACACAGTAATACATATAGTAAATACCACAAACGAACATGACTTTATTTCTATTTAAAAAGATTCAGATAGATAGATAGATAGATAGATAGATAGATAGATAGATAGATAGATATTTTGGGTTTTATGATATATTCCTTGATACTTTACCATGGTCCATCTGTATATGTGTATGTGTATGTGTGGAAGGACCCTGGCACTGGTACTTGTAACCTTCAATAAGCCGTGATGAAGGGACAGGAGGAGCAGCCGTGGCCATTCCGAGCGGCGTGAGGTGAAGAGGCAGACCAGCCACCGACCCACCAAAGAAGGAAGGAATGAGGTGCGCGGATGTTGGTATGGGGTGCGTGTGCATGTGTGTGTGCATGCGCAACCGCACCAGCCAGCCAGCCAGGTGGTAGCACAGGCCTGGATTATCCATAAGGCCACACTAGGCCACGGCCTAGGGGTGCAGCCATGGGGGGGGGGGCACCAGATCCGGACCCCCGCAGATGCTGTTGATAAGATTGTGGCTGCAACCAGGCCTACCACCTGCTCCCTCGACCCGTGCCCCTCCTGGCTTGTTAGATCCTGCCTGGAGGGGTTACGTGGGCCTCTGTTGAACATCGTAAATAGCTCCCTTGAGCAAGGAGTCTTCCCAGAGTGCTTTAAAGAGGCGGTGGTAGCTCCATTACGGAAGAAACCGTCACTAGACCCGGCGGTTCCCTCCAACTACCGACCAGTGTCGAACCTCTCGTACCTGGGCAAGGTAGTTGAGAGGGCAGTAACGGAGCAGTTGCAGTCCTTCTTAGATGATGCAACATGGCTGGACCCCTTCCAGTCCGGCTTCCGTTCGGGCACGGGACGGAGACGGTCCTGGTCTCCATCACAGATCAACTCCGCTGCCAGCTCGACCAAGGCGGGTCTGCACTGCTCGTGTTATTGGACCTCACGGCAGCGTTTGACACGGTCGACCACAATCTACTGATCCACCGCCTGGCCATGGCTGGAGTGAGGGGACAGTTCTTAAATGGCTGACCTCCTTCCTCCACCAGCGGTCTCAGCGTGTGAGGAGGGGCGAGGTGGTCTCCGAGGCTCCTCATTAGTTTGTGGAGTTCCGCAAGGGGCCATTCTCTCCCTCTGTTATTCAACATCTACATGCAGCCGCTTGCACAGCTGGTGCGGAGTTATGGGCTGGAGTGCCACAAGTACGCTGACGACACCCAGCTCATTCTGAGGATGGAGGACAGGCCGGATCCATCCCGATAATTAAAACACTGCCTCGAGGCCGTTACTGGATGGCTGCGTGCCAGTAGGTTGAGGGTGAATCCGGCGAAGACGGAGATCTTGTGGTCGGGCCGCTCGGGTGGTGTAGATGGCCAGCTTCCGACCCTGTACGGTGTGGCGCTATGCCCATCGCCTTCCGGTAAGAGCCTGGGGGTCCATCTGGACTCCCAGCTGACCATGGAGGCCCAGGTCTCCGCGGTCAGCAAGGTTGCTTTTTTCATCTGCGACAGGCTCGGAGGCTGGCCCCCTATATCTCCCGGAATGACCTGGCCACGGTGATCCAAGCTACGGTCATCGCAAGGCTGGATTACTGTACCGCGCTTTACGTTGGCCTTCCTTTGTCGGCGACCCGGAAGCTCAAGCTGGTGCAGAACACTGCCGCCCGGCTCCTGTCTGGAACCCCAGCAGGCCGCCACATCACACCTGTTTTGCAGGATCTGCACTGGCTCCCAATCGAGCACCGGATCTCCTTCAAGGTGTTGGTTCTTACCTTTAAGGCCTTGCATGGCCTGGGGCCAGCGTACTTGAGGGACCGACTCACCCCACAACCTTCGGTTCCTGTGAGCCGCCGCGAGCCTCAGGGAGTCGGCGGCATAGAAACACGAATAATAAATAATAATAAATAAATTAAAAAGGTCAATCTACGGATGCTTCTGCACCTGCGCGCAAAGCGCCATAGGCCCCTAGGCCCTCTGAAACGGCTTCCCTCTGCCTCTTCCTCGCTCGCGCCGGCTCCTCCTTCCTTCACTCAGGGAAGGAGGGGCGCCCGGCGTGAGTAGGAAGACGTGGAGGGAAGCCCCGCCCCTAGGGCCTCTGATCCGACTTCCCTCCGCCTCTTCTTTGCTTGCACCAGCCCCTCCTTCCTTCACTCAAGGAAGGAGGGGCGCCCGGCACGAGGAGGAAGACGCGGATGGAAGCCCCGCACCTAGGGCCTCTGACGAGCATGCTCAGCATCGGCCCAGGGGTGTGGCTTCCAATGTGTGGCCTAGGACGCCAAAAAGAATTAATCCGGGCCTGCGGCAGCGCGCACCCATTGCGCGGTGTGTGCTTTTGCACAAAAGCGGGTGCGCACGCCAGGCCAGCAGTGAGCCTTTGGAGGAGAGGAGGAGGAGGAAAGAGGAGGCGGACAGCCGACCTGCCTGCCTGCCTGCCTGGCGGAAGTGATTGGCAGCATCAGCGGCGGCGGCCATCCCAGGAATTGAGGCGTGGGTCAAGATCTAGGCAGGCAGGCAGGCAGGGGTTGCGAGGAGGACTATGGCCGGGTCCTGGCCCCGCCCCTCTCATTCGCACCCATTTCCCCTACCTTTTGGCGCGAATGACAGAGGCGTGGCTGGCTGACGCTCCTTCTCTCGCGGCACCCCCTCCTCCCTCTGTCCTCCTACTCCTCCCCTCCCCTGCCTCCGTTGCTTCCAGGTGAGTGGATTGGGCCAGCCTACACTCTACAAACCTCGCCATGCAGGTTTGTAGAGTGTAGGGGACGGGAGGCTAGCAGAGAAAGCCCCTGGATGG
The DNA here is from genome assembly GCA_030556195.1 of Anolis apletophallus. NCBI lineage: Eukaryota > Metazoa > Chordata > Lepidosauria > Squamata > Anolidae > Anolis > Anolis apletophallus. The sequence goes on from JARBWK010000020.1 coordinate 4,141,022, forward strand.
CCTGGCCGCTGCCGTGGGGCCGCTTGCCGGCTGCTAGGAATTGTGGGAGTTGGAGTCCAAAACACCTGGAAGGCCGAAGTTTGCCCCTGGCTGCCTTAGCGATCCTTAAAGGGCCATGCCTTACCTTCCGCAACATGCCGGGCAAGCTGTGTGCGGCACTGCAGGAGAAAACCAAGGTGAGGGCAACCTGCCAGGCTCCCACTGCCCATTCTTCCTCGGTGCCCTCCTCGTTGTCACCTTCCTCCTCAATCCGGGGCCATTCCCCAGCTGCTGCGCCGGCTCCTCCTCTCTTACGGGGAGACTTGACCAGCGCCAGGCGTGCACATTTCATGCCCGCCGAGGCCACGGCTTCCAGACCGGAGCCCAGGCACAATGGGGCGCCTCCGAGAGCCAGGGCTGCCTCGCTTGGGAGGGGAGGGGAAAGGGAGAAGCGGAGAGCCACGCCTCAAGTGGGAAGAGCAGCAGCGGCAGCAGAAGGATCAGCTCCTCCTGGTGGCCAGATGTTAAATTGCCTCTGTCTGTCTTTTGTGTTTGTGTGTCTAAATGCAATGTGTACATCCGTCCTGAGTCCCCTGCGGGATGAATATAAATGAAGTAAAATAAATAAAAAATAAAAATAATAAAATCAGCCCGTGGGCTTGTATAGCTGGGGAAGAGATAGATGCAGAGGGGAGGGAGGGGCTCCCACAGCCCCCCTCTCCTCTGCTCTTGCTCTCCCTCCTCCCCTCTTTTTCCCCCTGTTCGCGAGCGCCAGGAGTGGAGCCGATCCCCTCCACCCCTGGCCCCTGGGAAGGAGCCAATGCACATACAAAAAACCTAACGAAACCTGACGACCGCAGATCCAAAACTAAAAGGTCACTTCCGGGTTGCTTGACACACTTCAAAACCATTTCTAATTTAAGTTTTTAACGAATTTTAAACGAAATTCGTTGACTAACGAGAAACCTAACCAGGCCTAGTACTGAGTATTTCTACCCATATTGGTCCAGCGAACGAAAATACATCCTTCATATCAGATATTTATTTATTTATTTATTTATTATTATTTATTAATTTCAGCTTCTATGCCGCCGAACTCCCAGGGGCTCATGCGGCTTACAGGAGCCGTAAGGCACAGCAATACATATTCGAACACAGTTAAAAACAATAGTAGCAATAAAACAGATAGACGGAATTACTTAAAACAGTGGTACAGCATGTACTAAAAGCTAGAGCTAAATGGCGGCGGATGAGCCGGGCCTACCCATTGAAGGCCTGTTTAAAGAGGTGGGTTTTGCAGGCCCGTCTAAATGGGAGGAGGTCCCTCGAGGCCCGTGTTTCGGCCGGGAGGGCGTTCCACAGCACAGGTGCTATGACAAAGAACGCCCTCCGGCGAGTTGACGTCAACCTGGCAAGTTTCACCGCAGGCACCTCAAGGAGGTTGGAATCCTCCGACCGTAGTGATCTCAAAGGGCAATATGGGGTGAGACGTTCCCTTAGATACGCTGGCCCCAGGCCGTGTAAGGCCTTAAAGGTAAGTACCAACACTTTGAAGGTAATCCGGTGCTCAATCGGCAGCCAGTGCAGATCCTGCAATATAGGTGTTATGCGGCAGCCTGCTGGGGAACCAGACAGGAGCCGGGCGGCAGTGTTCTGCACCAGCCTGAGCCTCCGGGTCACCGACAAAGGAAGGCCAACGTAAAGTGCGTTACAGTAATCTAGCCTCGAGATGACCGTGGCTTGGATCACCGTGGCCAGGTCGTTCCGGGAGAGATAGGGGGCCAGCCTCCTTGCCTGTCTAAGATTTTGCTCCTATTATGACGATTCATAATAGGAGCAAAATAAGATTTATGAAGTAGCAACCAAAATAATGTTATGGTTGGGGGTCACCACAACATGAGGGACTGTATTAAGGGGTCACAGCATTGAGAAAGACTGGCTCATGTGTTTTCAGCTCTCTGATGGACACAATAGCAATCGGTTTGAACGCTCGAAAGTGACAATAATCTCCCTTGCTTAGAGAAAGAATGAAGACAAAAAAGTGCCGTACAGACAGCCGTAATGAAACATACACACGCCGGAATAGGGTTCCCCGAAGGTGCTTTATAACTGATTGAAATTCCATTTCTTTCTCGGTGCAAATCAGGAGAGGATTTGTAGACTTTTCTCAAACGCGTTCAGAGGCTTGCAGGGGAAAAATCGGGAGGAAAGTGGAGGTGGACGGGTGCCTTCAAAAGGAATCCAAGACATGAAAAGAGTTGCATTACCTGCCGGTGTAGGAGGATTTAATTCTAACCCTTTGGTGCAAACATCACTCAATAACAGGCAGGGTCCTGCTAGAAGGCATGTCATCGTTTTAGCGTGGGAGCATGTAAAGCATATTTCGCCCTTTCTCATCTGTATAATGTTTGTGATGTCCAATTTCTCCTCCTTTCTCTCTGATTAATATTACTCGCTGTGATCGTGAAAGGCTACCGGCACACGGGTGCTGCTTCTCAAGAGAAACCTATTTCCTCTCCCCACAGGGCGACATGCAATCTATCGAGGATGTTTTCGAGCACCAGAAAATTTGACAAACGTCCTGCCTGCTGTTTTAATACACTCGAATTTGACAGTAGAGATGTGCTCAGGATTTTGCTCCAAGAAGGTAAGGACACTGCACTTGCTTTCTCTTTTCACTGTCATCCCAAATGGACGGGATGTTGTTGAATGTTGTTGGACTATAGCACCAATCTTCCCCAACGAAGGCTGAATGGAGTTGTAGTCCAGTAGTACACGTTCTCCATCCCTTTCCCAAAGCTCAGTTGGAACCAGGGCCGGATCTTACATTAGGCGAATTACGCGCACATATTCAGAGGCGCATCCGCCCACCAAACGTCCCTTCTCATTCTCCGTCCCTGTGGAAGGCAGCCCGGCCACGCCGCACCAAATGCGCATGTGTGGAACCAGCTGGTTCCAAGCATGTGCATCTGGTGTGGTGCGAGCAGGCCAGAGCCACCCGCAGCGGCTCCACAAGGCCGGAGACCGAGAAGGAGTGCCCGGCCACCAGAGGCAGAGCCTCTACCCCCCCCCCCCAGAACCCTCCTCCTCAGTCTCCAGCCCCGTGAAAGGCGGCCCACTTGTGTCGCACCAAATGCGCTTGCGCAGAACCAGATAGCTCTGCACATGCACAACTGGTGTGGCGCGAGCAGGCCAGAGCCGCCCGCAGCGGCTCCACAAGGCCGGAGACCGAGGAGGAGTGCCCAGCCGCCGTAGGCAGAGCCTCCGCCCCCTCCCCCAAACCCTCCTCCTCAGTCTCCAGCCCCTTGAAAGGCGGCCCGCTTGTGCCGCACCATATGCGCTTGTGTGGAACCAGCTGGCTCTGCACATGCGCAACTGGTGCGGCGCGAGCAGGCCATAGCCACCTTCAGCGGCTCCACAAGGCTGGAGACTGAGGAGGAACGCTCGGCCGCCAGAGGCAGAGTCTCCACCCCCGGCCACCAAACCCTCCTCCTCAGTTTTCGGCCCTGTGAAAGGCGGCCCGCCTGTGCTGCACAAAATGCGCTTGCGCGGAACCAGTTGGCTCCGCACATGTGCAACTGGCATGGCGCGAGCAGGCCAGAGCCACCCGCAGCGGCTCCATGAGGCCGGAGACCGAGGAGGAGCGCCCGGCAGCTGGAGGCAGAGCCTCTGCCCCCAGCCGCCAAACCCTTCTCCTCAGTCTCCAGCCCCATGAAAGGCGGCCCGCCTGTGCTGCACCAAATGCGCTTGCGCTGAACCAGCTGGCTCCATGCATGCATACCCTTTATGAGGCTGGAGACCAAGGAGGAGCACCCGGCAGCCAGATGCACCCCCGAACATGTGAATAATATTCTACCTTTTATTTTTAAGTGATTACTGGGGGGGGGGGTCAAAATAATGTTCGTTTACCATTTCAAATTACCTTAGTCTGGCCCTGGTTGGAACATTGTCCTCCAGAATCCATGTTCTAGATCAGAGGTGTCAAACCAATTTTCGAAGGCCACATCAGCCGTATGGTTGCATTCAAAGGACCGTTGAATCTATGGAAGGCGAATCTATAGATACAGAGGGCCAACTATAATTTTGTTTACATTGTGGTTGGTGGTCTTCTGGGCCCCCTGATGGTACAGCGGGCTAAACCACTGAGCTGCTGAACTTGTTGACCAAAGGGTCGCAGGTTGAAATCCAGGGAGTGGGGTGAGCTCTGCCAACCTAGCAGTTCGAAACATGCAAATGTGAGTATATTAATAGGTACCGCTTAGGCGGGAAAGTAATGCTGCTCCATGCAGTCATGCCGGCCACATGACCTTGGAGGTGTCTATGGACAATGCCAGCTCTTCGACTTAGAAATGAGGATGAGCACACACACACACACATGCCCCCCAGAGCCGGACATGACCGGACTTAATGTCAGGGGAAAACTTTTACTTTTACATTTACTATGCCATTGAATGACAACTCCCATCACTTTTGATTATCCGCTAAGCTGACTGTGGATAATGGTTTTACATATCTATGTAAATAAAAATGTAATCTTAGTTTGTGAGATTAACATAACTAAAATACCACTGGTCAAATTTAAACCAAATTTGGACATAATTACACCTATTAGACCAACAAGTGGCCATCACTCCTAAAAACACTGAAAAACACAGCAGAAGGGACTTAAAAAGCCTAAAAAAGCCAAAAGATGCTATAGCGCATGCGCAAAAGCGACTCCCCCAGCAAACAAAACACACAATAGCATATCCACACTCTCTTCCGGACTACAGGTCCCAGCATCCTCTAGACCAGGCCCTTTAGGAGAGGAGGATGATCCAAATGCACTGCATATACACACATACAAACACACACACCATTTATTTAAGATGAAAGCCAATTGGCACACTAATAATAATAACAATAATAATTTACTTCATTTATATTCTGCTCTATCTCCCTGAGGGGACTCACAGTGGATTACATTTATGGAAAACATCCAAATGCCATTATACAATTTACAAACAAAGACAGACAGCACATAGACAGAAGCAAGGCTTCCCTTTTTTCATTTCTGGCATCTGGAGGCTGTGCTCGACTCGGTCATGGAGAGGTGCTGTTGTTCCATTTTTCCATGCTGTGGAGCCTTTTGTCCTTCTGAATTGCCGGCATGTTTTAAGGGATGCCATTTACCTCCCCGCAAAGCAGTATCTATTTATTAGGCCTGTGCAATCATGCTTCTAAATATTTCTAAAGTACTTACAAAACTAAAATTCCAAGGGTGAAAACTAGAGGGCGCTGGTGCTTTGCTTCCACAGTGTTGCTAAAGTTCTGGTGGTGAGCACTAGGTGGCGCTGGTGCTTTGCTTCTACAGTGTTGCTAAAGTTCTGGTGGTGAGCACTAGCTGGCGCTGGTGCTTTGCTTCTACAGTGTTGCTAAAGTTCTGGTGGTGAACACTAGGTGGCGCTTTGCTTCCACAGTGTTGCTAAAGTTCTGGTGGTGAGCACTAGGTGGCGCTGGTGCTTTGCTTCTACAGTGTTGCTAAAGTTCTGGTGGTGAACACTAGGTGGCGCTGGCACTTTGCTTCTACAGTGTTGCTGAAATTCTGGTGGTGAACACTAGGTGGCGCTGATGCTTTGCTTCTACAGTGTTGCTGAAGTTCTGGTGGTGAACACTAGCTGGCGCTGGTGCTTTGTTTCTACAGTATTGCTAAAGTTCTGGTGGTGAAAACTAGGTGGTGATGGTGCTTTGCTTCTACAGTGTTGCTGAAGTTCTGGTGGTGAACACTAGGTGGCGATGGTGCTTTGCTTCTACAGTGTTGCTGAAGTTCTGGTGGTGAACACTAGGTGGAGCTGGTGCTTTGCTTCTACAGTGTTGCTAAAGTTCTGGTGGTGAACACTAGGTGGCGCTGGTGCTTTGCTTCTACAGTGTTGCTGAAGTTCTGGTGGTGAACACTAGGTGGCGCTGGTGCTTTGCTTCTACAGTGTTGCTAAAGTTCTGGTGGTGAACACTAGGTGGCGCTGGTGCTTTGCTTCTACAGTGTTGCTGAAGTTCTGGTGGTGAACACTAGGTGGAGCTGGTGCTTTGCTTCTACAGTGTTGCTAAAGTTCTGGTGGTGAACACTAGGTGGCGCTGGTGCTTTGCTTCTACAGTGTTGCTGAAGTTCTGGTGGTGAACACTTCTGGCTGGTGCTTTGCTTCTACAGTGTGGCTAAAGGTCTGGTGGGGAACACTAGGTGGTGCTGGTGCTTTGCTTCTACAGTGTTGGTAAAGTTCTGGTGGTGAACACTAGGTGGCGCAGGGGATTATCATCTACAGTGTTGCTAAAGTTCTGGTGGTGAACAGTGTTGTGTTGCTAAAGTTCTGGTGGCAGTGTTGCTAAAGTTCTGGTGGCAGGCCGTAGCCAGGATTTTGATTCGGGGGCTGAGTTTGGTTCGGGGGCTGAGACTAGGTGGAAGAGGGTCTACCCTAGCAAACCTTTTGTATCGTTATCCCAATAACCCCATTAATGTGGGATATAATGAGTATGGTGATCAGATCATGATATAAATAAACATAACAGTTTAAATAATGTACCAGTAAGGCCTTTTCACGGACCACCCTGAGAATTTCAGGGGGACTGAAGCCCCAGCCCCCCTGGCTACATGCCTGTCTGGTGGTGAACCTTTCACCACCAGAACTTTAGCAACACTATAGAAACAAAGTACCAGCGCCACCTAGTTTTCCCCCTTAGAATTTTAGTTTTGTAAGTACTTTAAAAACATTTAGAAGCATGATTGCACAGGCCTACAGTATTTATCTACTCACATTAATGCTTTCAAACTGCTTGGTAAGTAGAAGCTAGGGATGACAGTGGGGGCTCACCCCACACGCCGCTTGAATTGCCAACCTTCCTGTCGGCAAGATTTTCTGTAGCTGACGGTTTTTAACCCACTGTGGTAACTGCGGATGTGTGTCAATACCATAGCATTCAATGGAAGTTAATGCTCACATTGGGTGTTATAGGCCCACTCCCTTAGAAACACCTTCTCCCCTTAAAATAGACTTCTAAATGTGACCAACTACTAGAGCATCCTTCTTGACTAAAAGTTCCACCGTTTTTTCCCTCTCTGCCATCATTTTCACCGAAAGAGGAAGACAAAAGGAAATGGTTTGAACCCAGTGTGTTGACACCTATTTAATGTCTTGTCATGCTGCTGGAACATTGGAAGAGAGCCTTGGGGACCCTCCATAAATCACCTCATTAGGAGTGGATCATTACATTTTGTCCAACGGAGCTCCTGCTCACTGCTGGAGAAGAGTATACGAGCTCTTTCGCACGGCATCTCCATGAGCATCGCAGTTGCTACTCCTTTGATCAGGCACTTTTTGAGGGGACATTGTGGCATATATAGGAGGCCACAGGCTGCAATTATTTTCTTTCTGCATTCCCTATTCAGTAAAAAAAACAAAAACCTCAAAATACCAAGTTTCTATAGTATATGTAGGAGCACATATTACAGTCATCCCTAATTTTCAAACTTGATGTATCCCAATGATAAATGGGAGATATTGTAAAATAAGATGCAAGAAGCTGGTTGGTTGGGCTGCACCTAGGGAATTAGCTGAGCCTGGGACTTTTGGTTACTGTTACATTTTTGTTCAGGCTTGAGCGAGGCAGGTGCTCAGAGAGAATGAGAGAGAGACGGAGTTTGGAGTGTACGCTTATATATACACGGCAACATTGATTTAATCCCCAGACTTGGATTGGTTTTAACTGGCGTGACTAATTTATTGTTTTAATTGAATTGTTCTAATGTTTTGATGTAATTGTTTATTATTTATAGGATGATAGCATCGTTTGGTACTTATGTGAGGCTGCCTGGAGTCCCCTCTTGGGAGGAGAAGGGTGGGGTAAAAGTGTGTGAAATAAATAATAATATAATAATAATTAAAAACCTTATTTGTATCCCGCCCCCATCTCCCCAATGGGGACTCGGGATGGCTCACATGAGGCCAAGCCCAAACAACAAATAACAGTAAAATAAAATCAAAAACATCAGCAATAACACAAAAATACATACATATACATACATATAAATAAAAACAATATACAAAGAGATGTCAAAATCACAAGGACAGGGTGGGCCGCAGGCACACATATAATAGCATCCTATACCGGGGAGGGGGGATAGACTCCAAGAACGGGAGCATTGATAATTTCCAACACTGCCTCGAAGCCGTTACTGGATGGCTGTGAGCCAGTAGGTTAAGGGTGAATCCGGCGAAGACGGAGATCTTGTGGCTGGGTCGCCCGGGTGATGTTAATGTCCAGCTTCCGAGCCTGGACGGTGCGGTGTTATGCCCATCGCCTTCTGTAAAGAGCCTGGGGGTCCATTTGGACTCCCAGCTGACCATGGAGGCCCAGGTCTCTGCGGTCAGCAAGATCGCCTTTTTCATCTGCGACAGGCAAGGAGGCTGGCCCCTATCTCTCCCGAACGATCTGGCCACGGTGATCCAAGCCACAGTCACCTCAAGGCTGGATTACTGCAACGCGCTCACGTTGGCCTTCCTCTGTCGGTGACCGGAAGCTCAGGCTAGTGCAGAACACTGCCGCCCGGCTCCTGTCTGGCACGCCAGCTGGCGCCCACATAACACCTGTTTTGCAGGATCTGCACTGGCTGCCAATTGAGCACCGGATCACCTTCAAAGTGTTGGTCCTCACCTTTAAGGCCTTACACGGCCTGGGGCCAGCGTATTTGAGGGACCGTCTCACCCCATATTGCCCTCCGAGATCACTTCGGTCTGAGGACTCCAATCTCCTGGAGATACCTTCAGCTAAACTGAAGGCTGACTGCTACCCGCCGGAGGGCGTTCTCTGTCATAGCACCTACGCTGTGGAACGCCCTCCCGGCCGGAACTCGGGCTAGGAAGGACTTGCTCCCGTTTAGACGGGCCTGTAAAACATACCTGTTTAAGCAGGCCTTTGGTGAGTAAGTCCTGCCCATGCCCCGCCATCTATTCCTTCTTCTGAGGATGATGTGCTGTTCATTGTTTTAACTGTGTTATTAATTACTGTACTGCTGTTGTTTTTAATTGTTTTTAACTGCTTATTGCCTGTATTTTACTGTGCCCTTCGGCTCCTGTAAGCCGCCGCGAGCCTCAGGGAGTCGGCGGCATAGAAGCCTGAATAATAAATAAATAAATAAATAGAAATTAAATAATTACTCTCCAAAGGCACAGCAGAATAATAAATAATAAAATAAATGTGTCTGTATTTTTGTAGCGTAATGTAAAATAATAAAATTATCATAAACTCTCCCTTGGCTTTTCTAGATATAGAAAGTATACCTTATTGGACGCTAAAAGAGTGCCAAGCACAGCCAATATACATATCAATCACAGTATTATCACAATGAACCGAAATCCACTTTGAAAAAACATTATTGTTGAGAATCAATGGCGCAAGGTCCGGATAATGCGCATTAGTTGGTAATATAATCTGGGACGGCTCAAAGTGGGTGTTTCCCACAAAGGATATCAACACACCCTGTTAGCTCGAACCTGAACAAAAATGTAACAGTAACCCAAAGTCCCAGGCTCAGCTAATTCCCCGGGTGCACCCCAACCAATCAGCTTCATGCATCTTATTTTGCAGTTGACACACTCACACTCACTAACTGATTTCTTTCAGGCTCCAACAATTTTAACCCATCAATATAATATAATATGGTGTGTGTGTGTATAGGCAAAAAATCATTTGAGGTCAACCAGATGATTTTCAAAGGTTTGTTGGATGTGGATTGTCCTGCTTTTCTTTATTGAGTTTTCTTCATCCCTAGGAATTCCCTTTGGCGGTTCTCAGAGGATCTCAGTGCCACTGTGGCTTCCCTACCACTCATTTCCCATTACGCGACAACTCCGATAAGTCACTGTGTATCCCATCGCAGAACACCAGCAGTGCGGCTGAAAGGTCAAGAGGAAAGGACTATTGGCTAGTCTATCAAACTCCCGTACAAGGTGATAGACCTATGGAATGAGCGCCTATATCTTCTACCCACACCTGGGATATAGTGTGCAACTGTGCATCTATACTGCAGAAGTAATGCAGATTGAGACTACTTTAATTCCCATGGATATTTCTAGAGAGCAAAAACAGATCCTGTCATCCTTTGTGTCCTGTTGATAGATCACTCTAAGTCAGTGTTTCTCAACCTGGGGGTCGGGACTCCTGGGGGTGTCTAAAGACCATTAGGAAACACAGTATTTTCTGTGGGTCATGGGGATTCTGTATGAGATGTTTTGCCCAATTATGTCATTGGTGGGGTTCAGAATGCTCGTTGATTGTAGGAGAGCTACAAATCTTAGCAACTACGACTCCCAAATGTCAAGCTCTATTTTCCCCAAACTCCACCAGTGTTCACATTTCGGCATATTGAGTATCTGTGCCAAGTTTGGTCCAGATCCATCTCTACTCTCTGGATATAGGTGAATTTGCCTATATCCAGAGAGCACTGTGGACTCAAACTACGATGGATCTGGACCCACCAGATGCCCACCAAACCCTTCCAGTATTTTCTGCTGGTCACGGGAGTTTTGTGTGCCGAATTTGGTTCAATTCCATCATTGGTAGAGTTCAGAATGCTCTGAACCAGTGTTTCCCAACCTTTTTAGAGCCAGGCACATTTTTTACATTTACAAAATCCTGGGGCACACCACCAACCAAAATGACACAAAATGACACTCTAACACAGTAATACATATAGTTAATATGTTTTTAAATGTATTTATACACTCAGTGTGAAACCTGGGCCTGTTTCGATGAACAAAACATAGATATCCTGGCAGGAATGGCAGAAAGACACAAACTTCCCACACAGAACTCCCATAACCAAGAAAAAATACTATAAGAGTTTGGTGGGCATTGACCTTGAGTTTTGTAGTTCACCTATATCCATAGAGCACTGTGGACTGAAACAATGTTGGATCAGGACCAAACTTGGCATGAATATTCAATATGCCCAAATGTGAACACAGATGGAGTTTGGGGAAAATAGACCTTGACATAAAAAAAATATTGATATTATTGGCATAACAGAAACCTGGTGGACAGAGGAAAACAATTGGGACACAAAAATTCCAGGTTATAAACTGTACAGGAAAGACAGGAGAGGGAAAAACGGCGGCGGTGTGGCCTTGTACATAAATGAAGAGCTAGAATCTCATGAATTAGAATTTCAAGAAAATTCAAACTCACCTACAGAAACATTGTGGGTAAAAATCCCAGGACAAAAAACTAATCTAGCATTAGGGATCTGCTATCGCCTCCCAACCAAACTCCAGAGGCAGACTGCTATCTGGAAAATGAAATTAAACAGGCCTCAAAAAGCAATAAATTAGTCATAATGGGGGACTTCAACTATCCCCGAATAGATTGGCCAAATTCTTGTTCTACGCATGAAAGAGAGACAAGGTTCCTCGACATGCTAGCCGATTATTCCCTTGAGCAGATGGTCATGGAACCAACCAGGGAAAGGGGATCCTGGACTTGGTGCTAACTAATGAACAAGATCTCGTTCAAGATGTCCTTGTAACTGAGCCCATAGGTATCAGTGACCACAACACAATAACCTTCAACTTAAGTTTGGATAGCAAACTGTCAGTGAAAACTAACACAGAGACCTTAAATTTTCACAAAGGGAATTTCACCAAAATGAGAAAAATAGTAAAATACTTTAAAACAAGCCGAACTAAAATGCATTCCTAAAACAAGAAAGAGGCCGGGAAAGTCCAAGAGGACATCAGTATGGCTTACAAATGAAGTAAAAGATGTGATTGGAAAGAAGAAAAACTCATTTAAGAAATGGAAGGCTCTTCCTACTGAGGAGAACAGAAAGGAACACAAGCTCTGGCAAACTAAATGCAAAGCAACCGTCAGGAAAGCCAAGAGAGATTTTTGAGGCACATATAGCTAAGAATATTTTAAAAATAGCAAAACTTCTTTAAGTACATCAGAAGTAGAAACCCAACTAGAAAAGCAGTTGGGCCACTTGACGAAAATGGTAAGAAAGGGACAATAAGTGAAGACAAGGAGATTGCTGAGCGGCTAAATGACTTCTTTGCCTCCGTTTTCACACAGGAGGACAGACAACATATGCCTGCAGCTGAGTCAGTTTTTTCAGGGAGGGAATTAAATGAATTAAACCAGATAGAGATAAACAAGGAAGATGTTCTCACATGCCTTACTAAACTAAATGTCAATAAATCACCAGGGCCAGATGGCATCCACCCCAGAGTTCTTAAGGAACTCAAGTGTGAAATTGCTGAAATTCTGGCCAAAATATATAACCTTTCTCTAAGATCAGGCACTGTACCCGAGGACTGGAGGGAGGCAAATGTAACTCCGATCTTCAAGAAAGGATCCAGGGATGATCCAGGAAATTATAGGCCAGTTAGTCTAACTTCAGTTCCAGGCAAAGTGATGGAAACCATTATTAAAGAAAAAATTACTAAGCACATAGAAAAACAGGCATTGCTGAAGGAAAATCAACATGGTTTCTGCAAAGGCAAATCATGTCTTACTAACTTGATAGAATTCTTTGAGGGTGTAAATAAACACATAGATAAAGGGGACCCAGTCGATATTGTTTACCTTGACTTTCAAAAGGCTTTTGACAAAGTCCCTCACCAAAGGCTCCTAAATAAGCTCTTCAGCCATGGAATCAGAGGACAGGTCTTGTCCTGGATTGGAACCTGGCTAAACTGTAGGAAACAAAGGGTGGTAATAAACGGACATTTCTCTGGGTGGAAAGAGGTGAGAAGTGGCGTACCCCAAGGTTCAGTTTTGGGTCCGTTACTTTTTAATTTATTCATTAATGACCTGGATGTAGGAGTGAATTCTGAGGTAGCAAAGTTTGCAGACGACACTAAATTGTTCAGGGTAGTTAAAAATGAAAACTGATTGTAAAGAGCTCCAGAAAGATCTCTCGAAATTGAGTGAATGGGCAACAAAGTGGCAAATGCATTTTAACCTAAACAAGTGTAAAGTCATGCACATCGGGGCAAGAACCCCAACTACACCTACCAATTGATGGGGTCAAAGCTTTCGAGACAAACCAGGAAAGGGATCTTGGGGTCTTGGTGGACAGCTCAATGAAGATGTCAACCCAGTGCGCTGCAGCAGTGAAAAAGCAAATTCTATGCTTGGCATGATCAGGAAGGGAATCGAAAATAGGTCAGCAAATGTTGTATTGCCTCTCTACAAATCTATGGTGAGGCCACATCTGAGTACTGTGTACAATTCTGGTCTCCGCACCTTAAGAAGGATATAACGGAACTGGAAAAGGTACAAAGAAGGGCAACAAAAATGATCCAAGGGATGGAGCAGCTCCCTTATGAAATCAGGTTGCAACGCCTTGGTCTTTTCAGCCTTGAAAGACGGCGTTTAAGAGGTGACTTGATCGAAGTGTATAAAATCATGCATGGGATAGAAAAGGTGAATAAAGAAAAAATATTTTCTCTGTCACACAACACTAGGACTAGGGGCACTCCTGAAGCTCCAAGGTAGGAAAGTTAGGAGTAATAAAGGGAAATATTTCTTCACCCAGAGGGTCATTGGGTTATGGAGCTCACTTCAGAGGAGGTTGTGACAGCTGTCAGCCTGGACAGCTTCAAGGCAGGATTAGACAGATTCATGGATACCAAGGGAATCAGTAGCTACTGAAATGGACATCCAAGTGCCACCTCTGTGTTGATGGAGGCAGGCAGGATTTTCCCGGGTACTGGTTGTGGGGGTCGGGAGCAGGTGAGGGTTTTTGCCTCCTTTCTGCTAGAGATCCCTGTGTACAACTAGTGGGCCACTGTGTGACACAGAATGCTGGACTAGATGGGCTGAGGCCCGATTCAGCATGGCTCTTCTTATGTTCTTATGTTCTTATGACATTTGGGAGTTACAGTTTCTGGGATTTATAGTTAACACACAATCAAAGAGCATCCTGAACCCTTGCAACAATGGAATTGAACCAAACTTGGCATATTGAACTCTCATTACCAACAGAAAGTACTGAAAGGGTTTGCTTGGGAATTGACCTTGAGTTTGGAAGTTGTAGTTCACCTACACCCAGAGCACTGTGGACTCAAACAATGTTATGTTATGTTGTTGTTTGTTTTCTATCCAGAATCACAACGTTGGAAGGAGGCTCACCACTTTAAGGTCCCTAAAACAGGCATGGGAAAACTTCGGCCCTCTGGGTGCTTTGGACTTCAACTCCCACCATTCCTAACAGCCTGAGGCCCTTTCCTGCTTAAATGGCTGAGGGGGAGGGAGTAAAAGGGCCTGAGGCTGCTAGGAATGGTGGGAGGTGGAGTCCAAAACACCTGGAAGGTCCAAGTTTGCCCATGCCAGCTTTGGACAGAGACCTCTTCCTCCCCCTTCGCACCCTTTCTTCCCCCTCCTGCCAAACACTTACTTTTTCTTCTCCACTGCCGCTTCTGCCACCATTTTGATCCGAGGGGGCAGCGTGAGCGTTTTCAGGAGGGGAGGGGGGAGGGAGGAAGACGTGACCCGTGCAGGCGCTACTACGCAGACTCTCCCCAGAGCAAAGCAAGGCAAAACGAGCAGAGCGAGGCTGGGAAGAAGGGAGCCCGAGTGGAGAAGAAAAAGTGTTCGGCAGGAGGGGGAAGAAAGGGGATTGGAGGTTCCAATTTCTCACGGCACACCTGATGATCGCTCACGGCACACTAGTGTGCCACAGTACTCTGGTTGGGAAACACTGCTCTGAACTATAAATCCCAGCAACTACAATTCCCAAATGACAAAATCAACCTCCCTCCCCCCCAACCCCACCAGTATTCAAATGTGGGCATATCAGGTATTTGTCCCAAATTTGATCCAGTTGTGTATGATCTGGTTATGATTGAATTTCATCTCCATCTGGTTTTAGATACACGTTGCACCGATCGGAGGTTCCTCCCCACCAAATCCAAAGCGTTTGTTGCTTTGTCGAGCTTTCCCGGAGCTGGAAATACGTGGGCCCGTCACTTGATAGAATATGCCACGGGATTCTACACCGGGAGCTACTACTTTGACGGAACCCTTTACAATAAAGGTCTGATGATGATTGCTTCCTGCCATTACACAGACGTGAACACGCACAAAACTTCAGAAAACTGAGTAGTGAATCAACCAAGAGAGAGTCTACACCAGTGGTTCCCAACCTTTTTTTTGGACCAAGGACCACTTTAATTAGGGACCACTCTCCAACATTAGTACCAAAAGGGTTACGAAATGGTGTTTGGCCAACTTTAGATTTGGTTTGGTTATTTGGGGTGCTGATTCGAAAAATTGCATTGGATAGACCACATCAGCTCTAATTTCCGATACAGAACATATGCCATGCACTAGTCACCATCTGCTTGCCTCAGAAAACCATATTTAATAAGCTTCAGCACTGTAAGGCAAGGGTGCCCACACTTTTTCAGCATGAGAGCTACTTATAATAAAACCAAGTCAGAAAGATCTACCTCCCTCCTCATGGCTGGAGAGGGGAGGGGTGGGACTTGGCGTGGCCTGGCTTTGCCCCCCCCCCCCTGGCTTCAGCTCTACCAGTAGCTTTTCCAGGCTTGAGGGTGGCAGTGCCAAGCCAGCCTTGGGAAGCTGCTGGGAGCTCCAAAGCCAGAGGGGGAGGGGAGGGGCCTTGTGCTCGCTGCCCTGTCCGCCAGCTTCTCCCAGGCTTGAGGATGGCCATCCTCCAGCCTGGGCTAGCTCTGCCACCACTGGCTTGGCATTGCTATCCTCAAGCCTGGAGAAGCTGCTGGGAGCTCCAAAGCCAGAGGGGGAGGGGGAGGGGCTTGGCGCGGCCTGGCTCCGCCGCCCTGTGGCTTCCGCTCTACCAGCAGCTTCTCCAGGCTTGAGGATGGCAATGCCAAGCCAGCCTTGGGCTAGCTATGTCACCACTGGCTTGGCATTGCCATCCTCAAGCCTGGAGAAGCTGCTGGGAGCCCAAAGCCAGAGGGAGGGGCTTGGTGTGGCCTGGCTCCGCCCCTGTGGCTTCAGCTCTACCAGCAGCTTTTCCAGGCTTGAGGGTGGCAGTGCCAAGCCAGCCTTGTGCTAGCGTAGCTATGTCACCACTGGCTTGGCATTGCCATCCTCAAGCCTGGAGAAGCTGCTGGGAGCTCCAAAGCCAGAGGGGAGGGGCGGGGCTTGGCGCGGCCTGGCTCCATCCCCCTCTGGTTTCTGCTCTACCAGCATCTTCTCCAGGCTTGAGGATGGCAATGCTAAGCCAGTGGTGGCATAGCTAGCACAAGGCTGGTTTGGCACTGACTGCCATCTTCAAGCCTGGAAAAGCTGCTGGTAGAGCGGAAGCCCTGGGGCCAAGCCCCGCCCCCCTCCCCTCTGGCTTTGGAGCTCCCAGCAGCTTCTCCAGGCTTGAGGACGGCAGTGCCAAGCCAGCCTTGTGCTAGCTATGCCACCACTGGCTTGGCATTGCCATCCTCAAGCCTGGAGAAGCTGCTGGGAGTGCCGAAGCTGGGGCGGGACTTGGTGCGGCCTGGCTCCACCCCCCTCTGAGAAGTGCCCCATCCGGCTGGGATCGAGCTCCTTTGGTCCCGGGATCAACTGGTCAATCGCGATCGACTTCCTGGGCAGCCCTGCTGTAAAGGTTTCATGAGACCAGTTGCTCTTGTTGCAATGTCAAAGTAACAGTGAGGATACGGACCATATTTTAGTTGTTGTAGACCACTGGTGGTCCACGGAGCACAGGTTGGGAACCACTGGTCTACACAGAGGGTACAATGACAGAAGATGAAAAGATTGGCATATTTACTGTATTTCTTTGTTTGTTCATTTAAATTTATATCCTACTTTTTTTCTAAATATGGGACGCAGAGCTTAGAGTTTAGGTTAAAACATAATATAGCTAAAACAATAGATGGTACAGTCATTTATGGCATGGCCCGACTTACCGGGCCAGGAATGTTGCGGCACGGGGTGTCCTCCGCTGCCATTATTGCGCCAGGGGGCTTTTTCTTCCCAGAAGCCACCTTTGGTCTGCGGGAAAGTTTCCCGCCATCCGGGCGGATGGCCAATGGCCAGATGGCCACGCCTCGTCTTGGGAGAGGGCAGTGCTGGCCTCCCCCTCCTCCCGGGCAGCTTTCCCCCCCTCCCGGGCATCTCCTTCTGGGCAGCTCATTGGCTGCCCCGTGCGCCATGGCAGGCACTTTGCCTGAATCGTCTGACCCATTCCACCCACCCTGCATGCGGTTTGTGTCTTAGTTTACGGTTAGCTTGTTCTGTTAGCATATCCTGGTCAACTGTTTTTTTGTTGATTGTTATGGTGCTTTCTGTCACGACTAGGGTTGCCACTTTTACCTAAAAATACGGGACTTCTCACAAAAATAAGGGACACTTCATAAAAACTTAAATAAATAAATAAAAACTATATATATATATAATGCAGGGATTTCAAAATCCCCAAATAAAATAAAAACAAAATTATAAATTCAAAATCCTTCTGGTCCTCTGCATTTCAGATAAAAGGATAAATAATAGTAGCCTACATGGAAGCATGCTATTATGCCACCCTCTCGAGGATCTACGTCAAACCTCAGGTGCCTGAAAGGCAGGCCTAAAATAACACCCAGCTCTGAAGGGAAAGACAGGGAGAAGAAAACAGAAAACCCATTCGAGTGACTACTGGCTCAAGGGCAACGAAAAGCAGTGCCAAAGGGGGTGAAGCCCCAGCACGGGAGGAGGAACGGCGTCTCCGCCTTGCCACCTGGAGAAGCTCGCCCAGACTCACCTTTTCACTCCATGGTGGCCAATGATGTAGGTCCCCCAGTCCCCCCTTCGCTCATGCACTCTAAAGACGCCCCTTGTGCATGCGCAGGGAGTAGGTGGGCCAGCCGGTGCATGCGCACAGCTGGGATCTTTGCATGCCACTGCACGCACCACCAGATCTCTTAGCCATGGCTGCTGTCACTTCCTTCCAAGCTGGGACTGCTAGGAAGGAGAGGGGCCGCCTCCGTGGCTCTTCCAAGCAGCTGAGGCACCGCCCCTGCTCTGTATGAATGCCAAGAGGTGGATTCACGCATCAGGCGCTTCCCCCGACTCCCCTTGGCCCATGGGCAGAGCGCATGCGCGGTCTGCCTCAGTCTTGGTGGCTCTCCCCACTCAAGGAGAAGCCTGGTTTAGTGGGGCTGGACCACCAGAGGACAGGAGGGGCTGAAAATACGGGACAATAGCTTTAAAAATCAGGACACAAAATTTAGGGCCAAAATACGGGACGTCCCTTATAATACGGGACATGTGGCAACCCTAGTCACGACTCCTTGTTAGCGTGGGCATGGGCCCTTGATCTGGCTTGGTATCCCCCTTTAGCGGAAGGGGGGAACATCTGGAGGTCTCAGGGGTGCTGTTCCGTCTTCCAGACACCTGTTTTGTATTGCCCCGAGTTCTAGAAAACAGCATCCCTTTGCATTTTCCTTTAGGGTTGCCATAGATCCACTGGCACCCTGTCACTTAATCATTTACAGGTTTGCAGCCAGTTTTGCAAAGCTTGCTGCTGGAGCCTTGCAAAATGTATCCCTTTGGTTTGGGGCCCGCCCCTTTTTTCCCTGGGGATGAGTTCTCCATTTTGAGGTCTCTCTTCAGTCTTCTCCAGGCTAGAGAACGACTCAGATGTGCTTATGGTCAAGCTAGGTCAGCTTAGACAGGCCATTGTAAGTACTAACTAACTATCTTTGTTTTTGTTGTTGTTTAGATAGCTAGTAGCCAGTTATACCTTGCTGAAGTCCTGCACCTCCCTGCCGTATTTTTGGGACTATCTAGCTGCAACTCCGGTAGTTCTGCCTTTAAAACTGTGTGTTTAGATAGGGGAAGATCCATTGTTCCTAAATAGCCAGCCAGAGTCAGCATAGGGAATATCCCCGGATTTCCCTATCATTGGTGGAAGCAAAGGGGGATTTTTCAATCTTTATCCCAGCAACCAAGTATAGAGAAAGAACCATCTAGGGAGATTGTTTCATCATCCTTTTGGAAACTGTTAAGATCTGCACCAAGTTCTCCCAGAACTTTGTCCAACAGAGAACTCTGTTTTATTCTATGCTGAGGTGGTTTTACTTTTTGGGAGCCCTGCGCTTCAAGAGAAGGCACCCGCAGTCCCCCAGGCTTTAGATAGAGAGCACATCTTAGCCTTAGCCTTTAAGTGCCTGGGTGTGACGGCACAGGTGGCGAGTTACGTTGGCCCAGTATTGCGCCGGTGGCACCCTGGGTGTGTTTAGTGGTATCGGACTGCAGTGGGCTGTCCAATCTAGATCCAGGACCCATGCATGGCTGCCAACCCTTGTTCCTGTTACCAATAAATGAGTTGTGGCCAATGTTTATCCCAAACACCTTGTGTGTGTTTTTTTCCCTTGAATTTGGCTGTGGGGGGTGGATTGCCCATGTACACGCAAAAGGAACCATTAAACTAACAGTGAAAATATTAATTTGCCCAAAGTCATCCATTGGGTTTTCATGGCCAATGGGAATATTGAAATTGCTACATTTCACTGACTCGTGTTTTCTGAGAACGTATATTGCTTCCTTTATGCAGGTTTCAAAGGGGAAAAAGATCACTGGAGAAGTCGGAGAACTGTTTGTGTCAAAACCCACGAAAGTGGCAAAAAGGAAATTGAAATGTTCGATTCGGCCATCTTATTGATACGGAATCCCTTCAAGTCTCTTGTGGCAGAATTCAATCGGAAATGCGCAGGTCACCTGGGATATGCCACAGATCGGAACTGGAAAAGCAAAGGTAAATAAACAGAACAATGTGTATGTAAAAAATACCAGAGTCAAATCGTTTTATTATGAGAGGAGTTCAAAAAGAGGCAGTAGGGTGGTGTTTCTCAACCTCGGGGTCAGGACCCCTGGGGGGGTTGTGAGGGGGTTTCAGAGGAGGCAACAAAGACGATCAGAAAACCTATATTTCTGATGGTCTTAGGCAGGGCCAGACCTAGGTAATTTTAAATGGTAAGCGAACAGTATTTTTGTACCCCCCAACCAATCACTGATATATCTATATCTATATATATATATATTGAACGGTCGTGCAACATGGCAAATAGACAACTAAACTATAAGCCGCAGAAGCATGAAACTCGGCAACACATTCCAACATACCATGAGGTACGTATACGGCCAGGGGGGGGGAAAAACCCGATCTACCACGCCCCTACCTCCTTTCCCCTCCCTTGCAACACCCCCAAACACGACCCCCAAAAAACGGGCAACGGAACTCCCAAATTACATTAAAACCCAGCATAAAACACATCACCATTAAAATAATTCCACTCAATCTGTAAACGTGGTCATACATTCAGACAATAGCCAATCTCAGCCTATTCTGGGAAAGCTTGGTTCCACATCCAGGTCTTCACCAGCCTCCTAAAGGACGACAGAGAGGGGGCAGACCTAGCATCACTTGGTAGAGAGTTCCACAGCCAAATTACATTAAAACCCAGGCATTAAAACACAGAGAAGGCCCTGTCTTTCGCCTATTCTGGGAAAGCTCCCCACCAGCCTCCTAAAAGGACGCAGAGAGGGGGCAGACCTGCATCACTTGGTAGAGAGTTCCGCCAAGGGGCGGACTGAGAGCAGGGCCTCTCCAGAGGATCTTAATGTCCTTGATGGTTTGTAGGGGAGAATCCTTTCGGACAGGTAAACTGGACCAGAACCGTATAGGGTTTTGTAGGTTAAAACCAGCACTTTGAATTGTGCCCGGAAGCTAATTGGCAGCCAGTGGAGCTGGCGCAGCAAGGGAGTTGTATGCTCCCTGTGCCCCGCTCCTGTTAGTAACCTGGCTGCCGAACGTTGGACTAATTGCAGCTTCCGAGCTGTCTTCAGAGGCAACCCCACGTAGAGAGCATTGCAGTAGTCTATTCGGGATGTAATGCCCTTTTGCTCCCCTCTTCCTCCCTCCCTCTCTTCCTTCTCAACTTTCTTTCTTTCCTCCTAGTTGCCTCCTACTCCTCCTTCTCACCTCCCTCTCACCACCCTCTCCCGGACTCTGCCGCTCAGCTCTGGCTGCAGGAATTTACAGTCTGCTGCCGGGGGAACCGGGAGAGTCGCCATGGAGATGGCTTCCCCGGGAGCCAGGAGGTCAGGCCAGCCAGAGACCCGCAGGCAGTCCAGAGAGCGAGAGACTTTGCCAGGAGAAGGACCGAGGAGGGGCATGAGAAAAGGGGAAAGAGGGGTTTATTTTCATTTTTTTGGTCCGTGATCTGCGCCCCTCCTCGGCATGCGCCCCTAGGCCATGGCCTATGTCGGCCTGATGGGTAATCCGGCCATGGTTTGAACATCAAGTCAATTATCTTCCTTTTCTTTCCTATGATGCAGAGTGGCCAGAGTTTGTAAACAGCTATGCTTCGTGGTGGGCCTCTCACGTGCTCGACTGGCTTAAGTATGGCAAAAGCCTCCTCGTCGTTCATTATGAAGATTTGAAACAGGCCCTGATCCCCAAACTGAAAGAAATGGTCGAATTTATGAACATCACCGTGACGGACGACAGACTGCTCTGCGTCGAAAACAACCGAGACGGAAATTTCAAGCGGTCGGGACCCCGTCCCAAGGCATTTGAACCCTTCACGATGGAAATGAAAGACTTGATCAATCAATATATTGTGACTGTGGACAAAGCCCTCAAGGAGAGAAACTTTGCCGGGCTGCCGAAAGAGTATTTGCCTAGATGATGGCCTTACTAGGGTGGGATTACTTCTTTTTTTTCCAAAAAATAAAATAAAAATAAATGTCTTAATGAGATGACGCCCTGTGACCAGAATGTCAGAGCCGCGAAAGGCCAGATTTGCACAGAGTCTGCTGATGAATGCAAATCCGCAAGACTTGGATGCTCTTCAGGGGTACTAAGTGCTACGAAAGGCAAAGCAATGAAGGATGGAAATTGGGTTATAAACCAAGGCAAAAGCCATTAGCGTCTCTGCCTGTGTGTGTCCGATTCCTTATAAATGGCTACAAATTCTAACACTTTTGCGCTCGGCTAACTCTGAGAAACGGGTGGGCGATGTTCTTTGGTCTCGTCATCACCGCCTATTAATACCTTCACCCGAATCTCGACCTTTTTTTTTTTTTTTAGCAATTTGGGCAATTCTGATACAGTAGAGTCTCGCTCATCCAACGTAAACATAACGATAGATAAGCATAAATGTTGGATAACAAGGAGGGATTAAGGAAAAGCCTACTAAATGTCAAATTACGTTATGATTTTACAAATTAAGCACCAAAACAAATCGACCGAAAAAGCCGTTATGTAGTAATTACTAGGCCTGGGCAATCATGGTTCTAAATGGTTCTAAAGTACTTACAAAATAAAGTTCTTGTGATGAAAACTAGGTGGCGCTGGTGCTTTGCTTCTACAGTGTTGCTAACGTTCTGATGGTGAACACTAGGTGGCGCTGGTGCTTTGCTTCTACAGTGTTGCTAACGTTCTGATGGTGAACACTAGGTGGCGATGGTGCTTTGCTTCTACAGTGTTGCTAAAGTTCTGGTGGTGAACACTAGGTAGCGCTGGTGCTTTGCTTCTACAGTGTTGCTAAAGTTCTGGTGGTGAACACTAGGTGGCGCTGGTGCTTTGCTTCTACAGTGTTGCTAAAGTTCTGGTGGTGAACACTAGGTGGCGCTGGTGCTTTGCTTCTACAGTGTTGCTATCGTTCTGGTGGTGAACACTAGGTGGCGCTGGTGCTTTGCTTCTACAGTGTTGCTAACGTTCTGGTGGTGAACACTAGGTGGCGCTGGTGCTTTGCTTTTACAGTGTTGCTAAAGTTCTGGTGGTGAACATTTCAGAACTTTAACAAAACTTTCAAAACTTCATTATTATTTTATTATTGGCAATTTTAAAGACAACTGACATTTATAATGAAGTTTTGAAAGTTTTGTTAAAGTTCTGAAATGTTCACCACCAGAACTTTAGCAACACTGTAGAAGCAAAGCACCTGCGCCACCTAGTGTTCACCACTAGAACTGTAGCAACACTGTAGAAGCAAAGCACCAGCGTCACCTAGTGTTCACCACCAGAACTTTAGCAACACTGTAGAAGCAAAGCACCAGCGCCACCTAGTGTTCACCACCAGAACTTCAGTTTTGTAAGTACTTTAGAACCATTTAGAACCATAATTGCCCAGGCCTAGTAATTACTGTATTTACAAAATTTAGCACCAAAACATCACAATGTATTGAAACGGCTGTGGATCCAGGCAGGAGGCAGACTGCGTTGGATAATACAGAACGTTGGATGAGCGGAGGTTGGATAAGTGAGATTCTACTGTATGTGTAGGAGGTTTTCTGTTATTTTCTTTCTCTGTGTGTTTTAAACGCAACTTGATAAATAGTTTTTAGCCGAGCAGTTCAATGGGGGAAATGATTGATTTGAATTTATTTTTTTCCTGAAAGGGGGAGTTGACATTATATATAGTCTGGATCCTTTTAAAGGGGGAAAATAGGCCATGGCATCTACCTCCCACACAATACACACACACACACACACACACACACACACATATATATACAATCATCTTTGATTTCAATGAGACGTATTCCCAGATAAGTGTGTCTAGAACACTGTTTCTCAACCTGGGGGTCGGGACCCCTATGGGGGGTCACGAGGGGGTGTCACAGGGGAAGAAAACACATTCTTTTCTATTGGTCATGGGGGTTCTGTATGGGAAGTTTGGCCCAATTCTATTGTAGGTGTGGTTCAGAATGCTCCTTGATTGCAGGTGAACTCTAAATCCCAGCAACTACAACTCCCAAATGACAAAATCACTCCCCACAACCCCACCAGTATTCAAACTTGAGTGTATCGGGTATTTATGCCAAATGTGGTCCAGTGAATGAAAATACATCCGATATTTTACATGATGATTCCATCACAGTAGCAAAATGAAGTAGCAACAAAAATGATTTTATGGTTGGGGGTCACCACAACATGAGGAACTGTATTAAGGGGTCGCGGCATTGGGAAGGTTGAGAAACACTGGTCTAGAATCTGCCAAAGGACTTTATTGGCCAAAGCCGTTATTCCACAACAGTTGTGATCAGAGATACCAGCTACATACTGCCATCGGCACCTTTGTTGTCACATTATTCTCCATTCATGCAGTTGCGACAATTCACTGATCTGTGGTCTGTGGTGTAATGTAAAATAAACCACGTGTAGTTCATGTTTGATCAGCCAACACACTGCTTTTCCAGAGAAAGAAAATGTGCAACACAAATGAACAGTAGGCCTGTTTTATCACGGAAAAAACGGCTTCAAAACTCGCTTCGGATGTAGGGGGTGCTGGCGCTTCGTATCTGATAGACTGCCGAAGTTTTCAGCAGTTTTTTCGAAATTGATTCGGATGTACTTCTGAGATTCGGAATGGCTTCGTTAATGGCGTCCGCGATTGCGCAATGTGCAAAAACCTGCAGAAGGGACAGTCAAAACTTGGGGGATTCCCTTTCCCTCCATTTTTGACTGCTACTACTGACAAAACTAGCGATGCTGGTACAAAATATTTAACACATTTAACACATTAATAAACCTTTTAAATGCAATGGGACAAAAATAGAGAAGGTCGGAAATGACATACGAGCCCTATCCGAATATGGCGACGGAGACGTCGAAATGGCGAATCCGCTTCCGGTTTCCTTAACTCTCTTTGGAATCATTTCAAAAGTCAATCTTCTGGCTTCAGGGCCTAAAATAGGCTTTAAAAGGGTGGACATTGCAAGCTATGGGCCCTGAAGGTAGAGATAAGCCGTCCCACATACAGGGAGACCTGGAATATCTTTAATAATTAGACTCAAAATAGTGAACCAAACAAGATTTATTGAATAACAACCAGTAAAAATGCTGGTGGCCCAAATGCTTAGTTGGTTGCAAAAGGAAGTCCTTGAAAAAGGATGCAATCACTTGGCTCTTTATTTTGCAGAGTGATGGTGCCTTTCTTTGAGCCCAGGTTCCTGTTGCTCTCTGGCTTGTAGGCCCACTAAGTCCTG
The DNA here is from genome assembly GCA_030556195.1 of Anolis apletophallus. NCBI lineage: Eukaryota > Metazoa > Chordata > Lepidosauria > Squamata > Anolidae > Anolis > Anolis apletophallus. Next base: position 4,165,991 of record JARBWK010000020.1, read on the forward strand.
TATAAGCCCCAAAATCCACAGTCTATGTTGAGGACAGGTTCTCCTTTGTACTGCAGGCTTCGGTTGAGAGTGAAGGTTTAGCTTAGTAGGTGAACTAAGATGTTTTTGTTGCAGCAATAGCTTAGTTTCCACCTTGCTATGTCCGTGTGTTCTCTGGAATGAGGCCAGAGAGGAAGTCCTGCCTCTCAGGTAAACTCCGGAAAAGGGAGGAGTTAAGGGTGGTGACGACAGGTTTGGAGCCAAGATACAGCTCCACCTCTAAGTGCCCACATGGCAGAACCATAGGCGTGCCCGGATTACCCATAAGGCCAACGAGGCCATGGCCTAGGGGCGCAAGTCGAAGGGGGAGGGCACAGATCACGGACCAAAAAAACCTGGTCCGCACACCTCTTTCCCCCTTTCTAATGCCCCTCCTCACTCCTTCTCCCAGCAAAGTCTCTGCTCCGTCCCCTCCGGGAGCGCACGACAAGCGGACATCTCTCTTTCTCTCACTCGCTTTCTCTCTCTCTCTCTCTCTTGCGCTCTCTCTCACGCTCTCTCGCTCTCTCTCCTTTGCACTCTCTCTTTCTCTCTCTCACTCTCGCTCTTTGTCTCTCTCTCCTGCGCTCTCTCCCTCCTTCACACTCTCTCTCCTTCGCACTCTCTCTCTCTCGCTTTTTCTCTCTCTCGTGCGCGCTCTCTCTTTCGCACACTCTCTTGCACTCTCACGCACGCGCTCTCTCTCTTGCGCTTTCTCTCACGCTCTCTCTCTTGCACGCTCACTCTCTCTCGCTCTCTCTCTTGCGCTCTCTCATGCACCTGCTCTCTCTCTCACTCTCTCTCTCTCGCTCTTTCTCTTGTGTGCTCTCTCTCTCTTGCGCTCTCTCTCTCACGCTTGCTCTCTGTCTGTCTTGCGCTCTCTCTCTCATGCTCTCTCTCTCTTGCGCTCTCTCTCTCCTTCGCGCTCTCTCTCCTTCGCACTCTCTCTTTTTCTCTCTCGCTCTTTTTCTCTCTCTCGTGCGCACTCTCTCTCTTGCACTTTCACACGCGCGCTCTCTCTTGCGCTTTCTCACACTCTCTCTCTTGCGCGCTCTCTCTCTTGCGCTTTTTCATGCACGCGCTCTCTCTTGCACTCTCTCTCATGCTCTCTCTCTCTCGCGCGCGCGCGCTCTCTCTCCTTCGTGCGCTCTCTCCTTCGCACTCTCTTTCTTTCTCTCTCTCTCTCATTCTTTCTCTCTCATGCGCTCTCTCTCTGTCTCACTCTCTCTCGCGTGCACACTCTCTCTCTCGTGTGAGCCTTTGGAGCGAGTTTGCACCTGTTGTGCTCTCCCCAAGCCTCCCGACTCCCGAGGAGACCTTCAGAGCACAGCGGAGCTTTCCAGCCAGTGGAATGGGGACCTTGGAGGTGGCAGGATGGTGCCTACTCGCCTTTCTCTTCTGCTCCGGAGGCACCATGGCGAAAGCCAGCCAAGTGTGGGTCTGAATGGTGTGGGGGGGGGGCGTAATTCCAAAGTGTGGCCTAGGGTGCAAAAAAGTGTTAATCCAGGCCTGACCATAGGTCAAAGACCTTGTAGGTGAAGGCAAACAGGTACATAATACAAATATAAGACCAGCCCCGTGGGGGCGCCACGATACGAGCCCTATCCGAATATGGCGACAGAGACTTCGAAATGGCGAATCCATTTCCTGTTTCCTTAACTCTCTTTGGAATCATTTCAAAGGTCAAAAACATCCAAATTACATCCAAATTTTGGATGTATCCGACGTTCGAAAACCGGCCTAGTCTCTACAGCACCTGTCCCAATACCCCTTAAGAATAAATGTTGAGAATGGAGTTATTTTTCTTGTGGAGAAGGAAGAGTTATTTTCTTCTCCTTCTAAGAGATGGAATGGGGTGGGGTTGATCTCTGTCAAATAATGTGTAGTCCAGTGATTTTCAACCTTTTTTGAGTCGCGGCACATTTTTTACATTTACAAAATCCTGGGGCACACCTCCAACCAAAATGACACTCTAACACAGTAATACATATAGTTAATATGTTTTAAAATGTATTTATACACTCACTTAGTGTGAAACCTGGGTCTGTCTCGATGAACACAACATAGATATCCTGGCAGGAATGGTAGAAAGACACGCACAAAGGTCTTGTTCAACAGCTGCCAGTCTCTCTCTGTTTTTTAGTTTTTATCGCAGTCAAGCTTGAGAAGCTCATCTCACACAGATATGTGGTTGAAAATGGGAGCAATGTCAAAATAGCTTTGTTGGCCAGAATGGAGAACTCCCTGGCAACAGATAACCAAAAACTGTCCAAAGGAAGATCAGTGAATTTTATTTATTTATTTATTATTTCAACTTGTCGGTCGCCCCTTCCGTGCGGCTCGGCGCGACTCACAGAGGTTAAGACACAATAAACCAGACTTGTTTCCATAGGGATTCATGTGGTCACCTGGCATTTGTGGTGGGGTGAGACACCACAGTAAGCACAATAAAATACAGTAAAACACAATAAAATCACATTAAGAACACCATCCATGATTACGAGCTGTATGGTATGCACTGCATTGCAATGGCCAACAGCAGTACAATGGGAGCCCCCAGAATTATTCCTGACCTAATGCCCGTGTAAACAGGAATGTTTTACAAGCCTTTCGAAAGGCTAACAGATTGGGCAGCACCCGGATTACAATGGAAAGGCTGGGAGGGAGTGGGAGGGAGAGCGTTCCATAATGCTGGAGCAATGGCGCTAAAGGCTCTCCTTCGCGTCGAGGTCAGGTGGATGGTTGTGGCTCGGAACCGCGAGCAGGTTCAAGGACTCGGATCTCAGTGGTCTTGTAGGACTAAATGGGGAGAGGCGGTCCCTTAGGTACACCGGCCCCAGACCGTTCAAGGCCTTAAAGGTCAGAACCAGCACTTTGAAAGTGATCCGGCTCTCTATTGGAAGCCAGTGCAGTTTGCGCAGAACCGGCATGATGTGGCAACGAGAAGGTAGGCCTGACACCAGATGGGCTGCTGCATTCTGCACCAGCTTAAGCCTCCGGATCACCGACAAAGGAAGGCCAACGTAAAGAGCATTACAGTAGTCCAGTCTTGAGATGACCGTGGCTTGGACCACTGTCATTTTAGCTTTAAACTACGATCTTGCATTTTCCCTTCTCAAAAACTTCTCCATCACTGTCACTCGCTTGTCTTGCTGTGATCCCAAATTGCCACTGTCACTTGACGTGCAGCTGCAGCACTAGCTCTAGCTTTGTTTACTTAGCCCCGTCTGAGCGAATCCAAGATGGCGTGACCATAGCACTCTCGCATCACTTCTTAGGTGATGCGAGAGTGCTATGGTTCCATTTCTTAAAGGGACAGATGCGCCTTATAGTTTATATATGAATGAAGTTTGAAAATAATTTCCCACGGCACACCTGATGATCTCTCACGGCACACTAGTGTTCTGCAGCACACTGTTTGATAATCACTGGAGTAGTCACAATAACATTGGTATCAGGAGAATATTTCCTTACAGATTGGCAAAGAAGATTCCTCTTTATTATAGGAAAGAAATTGGTTAAATTTTCTTTCAGTCAGCTTGTCCTTTTAGTGACTTCACAGCCAGAGAAGGGCAAAGTGTGTGTGTGGGGGGGGGGGGAGGCGTTGAGAGCCTACTATATAATTTGCAGATCTAGAAATGTACTATAGTAATTAAAGACTAATAAAATAAAAGAAGAGTTAAAAGGATGGCTTCCTTAAAGATTGATCTTGGCTACCCAAGGTCGAGACTAAATTATAAGCAATGCAGTCAAGAAAGTTGGAAGGCACCGGCTGGATAAATGTCATAATTGAAACAAGCAGTAACTCAGTTTTCTATCTTTGAACATCTCATTATATTCCATGCCATTGAATGATGTATGAGATTCCTGAGAGGTGACACCGAAGGCCCCCTGCTGAAAATCCAACCCTTAATTATTTCACGGAGGTTAATGTTCCTATAGGAGCGCAGTCACTTGGCCTTATCAGTGAGCAATAGATTTCAATAGAAACTAGTTCAATGGAAAATGAATCAAGGAGTGCAGAAGTCTGGATTAAATATGAAGCTTGGATTAAATATGAAGAAGGAATAAGTCTCAAGTTCAAATGTCTCCCTTTGAAAGGATCTATTGCTCAGATGGTTGGCGCCTCTGGGAACACTGCCTTAATCTTTGCAAGAAGGTACATAGTCAGGGCTTGTCTACATGAACCCCCAAAACTCAAAGAGGACCAGAAGTTGTTTCTGAATGTCCACATCAGTAATTTTCAACCAGTGTGCCATGGAACACTAGTGTGCCGTGAGAGATCATCAGGTTGAAAATTATTTTCGAACTTCATTCATATATAAACTATAAGGCGCATCTGTCCCTTTAAGAAATGGAACCGTAGCACTCTCGCGTCACCTAAGAAGTGACATGAGAGTGCTATGGTCGCGCCATCTTGGATTCGCTCAGACGCGGCTAAGTAAAAGTTAGAGTTAGTGCTGCAGTTGCGCGTCAAGTGACAGTGGCAATTTGGGATCACAGCAAGACAAGCGAGTGACAGTGATGGAGAAGTTTTTGAGACAGAAAAATGCAAATGCCGAACAGGGCCCTGGACAAAATTATGACACAGATGAAGGCCCTAATATGAGTGGTGAACAAAAGAAAAAAGAAAAGACGGTGAGCTCGAGACAATACGGCGAAAGCTATCTTTCATTTGGATCCACTTTCACCGGGGATGCGACGGCACCGACTCCGCTGTGCTTGGTGTGTGGTGAGAAGCTGTCCAATAGCGCCATGGTGCCAAGCAAGCTTAAACCAAACAAACACACCAGGGAAGCAATATACACAATATAGCAAAATAGCAATGTAATATTTCAAGTGTCAATACATGCACATTAGAAGGACGCCATATTAACGGTCTAACTGTGGGCCCGATCCGTTTCGCCCTGAACAGGCTTTCTCAAGCGGCAAATGATAACATGGGAGGCGTGACACAGAAGGATTCACGAATCTGAAACAATAACATAATAATAATTACAGGGGTGCTCAGTATGGTGATCGGGATCACCAGGGTGATCTTCAGGCCTCATCCTGGTGATCTTCAGACCCCTGACCAAGTTTTTTTTGCTGTTGGTCCTCTTCACATGCCCCTGCACGCTGCAAAGAAGTCCTCCGTCATTGCTCCTCCCCACTCCCTGCTCGCGCCGCTCCAAAAGCTCCAGAGTCCAAGAGGCAGAATGGGCCCCCTCTTTTGGATTCCTCCTCCTCCCTCCGTCCTTCTCCAGCCACTCAGAGTGATAGGAGACCAAAGGGGGCGGGCCTGGATGACCCAATGCATGGCTGGCCCCGCGCGCATGCGCTGAAGCGCCCATTCTGCTTCTCGGACTTCTCGTGAGCTCCTGGAGGCGGCACGCATGCTGGCGGCGTGGAAATAGGAGCAACGACGGAGGAGAAGAAGAAGGACACTTTGGGGTAATTTCCTTACCGCATCTCAAAGGTCGGTCTTTTTACTTTGGGGTGGGTGCTTGATTGTTCTGTGGCATGTCTCTTTGTTTATTTTTAATGTTTAAAATGGCCTTTTTAGCTCCAAAGCCTCTCTGCTTGCTTTGTTCCTTGAGAAATATATGTTGGGGAATATGGAAATGTGGGAGAAATGGGGTGGTTGGATGTATTTTTGCATGCCCCTTTGTTTACCTAGCTGCGTATTAAATGGCCTTGCAGTTCAACAGCCTCTCTTCTTACTTTCTGGCTGATAATATGTGTGGTAATATAGCAGTTTGGGAGAAATGGGGTGGTTGGATGTATTTATATGCTCTGTTTTATATTGTTGTTATTAAATTGAAATGTTGATGTTTTATAACTTCATTTTATGTAAACTGCCTCGACCGAGCCTGCTGGAAGGAGCGGTACATAAAAATGAATAATAAATATAAATAAATAAATAAGAAAATAGTTATACATTTTACATTTCTGGGTAGGTGATCTTTGGGACTTGGTTTTTCAATCAGTAGCTCCCATGCTGAAAAAGTGTGAGCACCCCTGATAATTATATACATGGTAACAACCCATTCCTACACACATAGTGTACAGAGGCAATACAGACGTACCAATACATGGTTGGTATCCACGATTCAGGATTAACCTATGCATGGAAGAATGATTTGTACCGTTTGGGGATCTATGAAGGGGACTATACCGGGCCTTGAAAAAGACTGGAACACGGTCGAAATGAGTCATGGAATTCTTGTTTAACTATTGCTTGTCGGCTGAGTATACCCCAGGAATGTAAAATAGTGTTGCCACCTCCTGCCATACCGGATTATACGGAAGATATTTGATTTGGGACTGTGGTCACACAATATTCCGGAGATTGTTTTCGATCCGCATTTCATTTTGAACATTTATGCTGTAGCACCCATTGAATGAACATTGAACTCTATAATTTGGGATTTGCATTGAATACAGACGTTTGGATTATATTGAACTATATGGACTTTCATTGCCTACTTACGGTAACCCCACTTGGGAAGAGATTTATAGTGAACTTACTAATTGTTTATTCAATAGGACCCCGCGTCCTGATTGTTGTGTTTGGACTTTGTGCACTCCCCCCTATTCTTCATTACTGAGAGGCTCATTTAGCCCGAGGGGGTACTCGCTTTGAAGGTGGATTATCCACCATGTTTCCCTTCTAATGAGCAAATCATGTAGATTGCAATGAGGAGGAGCCTTCAGTCTTTCTAATCCGGTGAATTTAAAGGAGTCAGGGGTATGCTTCGCTTCCAGGAAATGTCTATACAAGATGGTATTGTCTATCCCCATGCGTATTCTCGACCTATGCTCCGTCATTCTCTGACGCACTTGACGAGAAGACATGCCAACATAGACCTTGCCACAACTACAGAATAACCCGTATACACAGGCTTCACTGTTGCAATCTGTGTAGTCCCGCAGCTTGAAAACTTTTTTGGTGCGGAGGCTGGCCATCTCCTTTCCCTGGTAAACCTGTTTACACATTCTAATGTGCATGTATTGACACTTGAAATATTGCATTGCTATTTTGCTATATTGTGTATATTGCTTCCCTTGTGTGTTTGACTGTATATTCCTACCGCTGTATTGTGTGTTAAGCAAGCTTAAACGCCATCTCCAAACGAAATACCCTTCCGTTCAAAACAAGCCGACGGACTATTTTATACGCTTACGTACAAACAATGAGAAACAGGCAAATTCTTTGAGAAAAACCACAAAGGTAAACGAGATATCTGTGTGAGATGAGCTTCTCAAACTTGACTGCGATAAAAACTAAAATCAGAGAGAGACTGACAGCTGTTGAGCAAGAGCTTCATGTGTGTCTTTCTACCATTCCTGCCAGGATATCTATGTTGTGTTCATCGAGCACACTAAGTGAGTGTATAAATACATTTAAAGACATATTAACTATATGTATGACTGTGTTAGAGTGTCATTTTGTGTCATTTTGGTTGGTGGTGTGCCCCAGGATTTTGTAAATGTAAAAAATGTGCCGCGGCTCAAAAAAAAGGTTGAAAATCACTGGTCCACATGATATCCAGAATTTTAATCCAGGGAAAAATGGGGTGAACTCTTTTTAGCCCCATATTAAGGAAAGTTGATGAATGCTCCAGAGTTTACTCAAAAATGAAATACAGGACTTATCGCGGGTGTTCTGTTCTAGGGTGAAAGGGAAGGAAGAGAGGAAGGAAGAGAAGGAAGGAAGGAAGAAAGAGAGGAGGAAGGATGAAAGGGTGGAAGGGAATGGAGGGAGGAAGAAAGAGGGAGGAAAGAGAGACGGAAGAAGGGAAGGAAGGATGGGTGGAGGAAAGAAAGAGGGAGATGAAAGAGAGAAGGAAGAAAAGACAAAAGGGAGGGAGGGAAGGAAGGAGAAAGAGGTGGAGAGAGAAGGAAGGAGGAAGGGAGGAAAGGAAGGAAGGAAGGAGGAAAGAGAAAAGGAAGGAAAGACATAAGAAAAGGAAGGAGAAAGAGGGAGAGAGGGAAGGAAGGACTAAAGGAGGAAGGGAGAGAAAGAGGAAGGAAAGAAAGGTAGGAAGGAAGGATAAAATAGTGGAAGGGAATGAGAAAGAGAGAGAAAGAGGGAGGAAAGGGAGGGAGGAAAGAGAGAGAGGGAAGGAAGGGTGGGTGGATGGAATGGAGGGAGGGAGGGAGGGAGAAAGGTGGAGGAAAGAAAGAGAGAGATGAAAGAGAGAAGGAAGGAAAGACAAAAGGGAAGGAAGGAAGGAAGGAAGGGAGAGAAAGGGGGAAAAGGACGAAAGGGTGGAAGGGAAGGAAGGAGGAAGGGAGGGAAGGAGGAAAGAGAAAAGGAAGGAAAGACAAAAGTGAAGGAAGGGAGGGAGGGAGGGAGGAAAGAGAGAGAGGGAAGGAAGGACTAAAGGAGGAAGGGAGGGAAAGAGGAAGGAAAGAAAGATAGGAAGGAAGGTAGGATAAAAGAGTGGAAGGGAATGAGAAAGAGAGAGGGGGAAAGAGGAAGGAAAGGGCGAAGGAAGGAAAGAAAGAGAGGAGAAAACAGCCCAAGGGGCCACATCTGGCACCCGGGCCTGGGTTTGCTCACACATGCCCTATACTCTGGCTGTCTCTATTTTTAGCTGTGTAAACTCTTATCAAATGCTGTTATTTGTGTAACCTTTTGCCAATTGAGCCTTTTAAAAAAATAGAAACCCAAGGTTTTAGGACAATAATTATTGGGATTAATTTAAATATCTTACTTGATTTTTAAATATTGGTTATGGTAATCATTTGACATTGGCGAATATTAGAAATATGCCTTGATCTGGCAAGAGCATTTGAAAACATCAAAGAGTGTGAAAGTTGTATAAGTCAGTGTTTCCCAACCAGTGTGCCGGAGCACACTAGTGTGCCGTGAGCGATCATCAGGAGTGCCATGGGAAATTGGCACTCTTCCCCCTCCTAGCAGCTTTTTCTCCCTCTTTCCCTCCCCAAAGATCCTCCCTGAGGGAAAGGAAGGGCTCTGCCGAATGCCAGGGCCAGGCCCACCTTGAGGAAGCCTTCAGTAGCTTCGACTCAGCATGGATCCATACTCTATATGTTTCATAGATCTGTGTGGCCTCTTTTGCTGCCTCCCTCCGCAAAAGCAGAGCAATGGGCGGAAGTGATTGAGTTGGTGTTTTCGCGTTGGCTTAGATTTCTCGCGAGAACAGCCAAAGCCGGAAGCTCCACGTCGGTGAATTGGGCAGTGAGCGAACCTGGGAGCATCGGGAGGCTGAAGCATTCACAGGTTTTCAAGAAACAAATTGAGCCTCTCCGCTTGGAAATATTTATTATTTTACTATTTTACTGGATTTTTCAAGAGTCCCCCACTCCCCCGAGGAACTGTTTATAACAGCTTCATGACATCCATAGTTAACTGGAAGCAAGTTGCACTCAGGGTGAAAATTCACAAGGGTCTGGAGAACAATCCCTATGAGGAGTGGCTTGAAGAGCTGGGCATGTTTAGCCTGAAGAAGAGGAGGCTGAGAGAAGACATGATAGCCATGTATAAGTGTGTGAGAGGAAGTCATATATATGTTGTGTTCATCGGAACAGGCCCAGGTTTCACACTGAGTGTATAAATACATTTAAAAACATATTAACTATATGTATTACTGTGTTAGAGTGTCATTTGGTGTCATTTTGGTTGGTGGTGTGCCCCAGGGTTTTGTAAATGTAAAAAATGTGCCGCAGCTCAAATAAGGTTGAAAAACACTGGTATAAGTCAGGGCTGTCCAACTTCTACCGGACCGGAGGCCTGAGTTCCGGTCAGTGATCACCTGGGGGGCCTAAGGGTCTGCCTCCGCCCCCGGCTCCGCCCCCTCCACAGCTCCACCCCTCCCCCTCCCCTGGCTCCACCCCCTCCCCGGCTCCGGCCCCTCCCCCGGCTCCGCCCCCCATGCTCCAATTCCATATATTTAATATTAAGATAAGGGGGGAGGGAGGGAATGCAACACATGGGGGGCATAATTAAACAATTCCATATATTTAATATTAAGATAAGGGGGGAGGGAGGGAATGCAACACATGGGGGGCATAATTAAACAATTAAATATAATAATAACATAAAGGGAGGGAGGGAGGGCGAAAGGGTGGATGGATGGATGGATGGGTGGGTGGGAGGAAGCTGGAGCGGGAGGAAGCTGGAGAGAAGCCCGGGTTGCTGGTTCTCCCAAGTGGATGGCAAATGCAGATAGAGCCTGTTGCGCCTCCCGGAAGAGTAAAAAGCGGCGGGATGACCTGAAACTGGGAATAATGTAACACTGGGATTTAAAGGGGAAGTAGCAAGGGAGGGGGGTAATCCTTTCACCTTGGATTACACCCTTCCTTGCACTTCCCCTTTAAATCCCAGTGTTTACATTATATTCCCGGCTTCAACTTTCCTGGCGACCCAGGTCATCCCCGCCGCTTTTTACTCTTCTGGGAGGCGCAGCGGGACCAACCTCCTCCGCCGCCGCCACCTCAGCAGCCCCAACTGCCGCCTCAGCAGCCACCGCCACCACGCCTGGCCTTGCTGAGCGGCTTGGGAGCCGCGAAAGGTAAGGCTGCAGCGGCCGGGGATGGCCGGCTGCGGCTGGGCCTGCGTGGGAGGCGGCGGCGGAGGAGGGGAGGGAGGGAAGTAGGAGGAGGAGGAAGGGAGCCTGCTCCTCCTCCCTGCCCCGCCCCGCCCCGCCCCTCACCAAAAATAATAATAAAAATATTCAAAAAAATATTTAAATTTTTTTTTAAATCTTAAAAAGTAGATATCTTGCAGGAGGGTAGGGGGCCGTAGGGAAGGGGCTGGGGGCCGTATACGGCCCGTGGGTCGCCAGTTGGACAGCCCTGGTATAAGTCATCCGTGGTCATTATTTTTGTTTTCTTCATATTTCCAGCTGTAATGTTATCAGTTTCTTCCTTAATTTTCGTCAGCTTTAATGCTGGGAATCGTTTTCTTCTTCTGTAGCAAGAGACTATTGAATAATCATGATGTGTTCACACTGACTTCTTAGCGGCACTCCTGTCGAATTTGCTGAAATATTGAATTAGTTCCATCCCAAGAATTTCTAATCAATATGGCATTGTAGCCGTGGCATAACATAATAACAGCAATTATTACCATAATTCTATCTGCACGTTGTTGACATTCATAGCTGATGGCATATCTTTAATTAACACTCAAGATATTATTCTAATAAATGTCATTCTTTCCCCCCAATTTATCTAATCTCTCTGTGGTTTCCACGGCAGGCATCAAAAAAGATGATTTGGCTGACCAATACTGAGATTCGAACTTCAGCATTTCAATGTATCGTGTCTATTTCGTGTACACATTAGACACATAGCCTGAAGGTAATTTTATGCATAATATTTTAAACAATTTTGCTCATGAAGCAAAGTTTGTGTACCTCAAGTGATCAGAAAGCAAAGTTTGTGTTATTACAAAGCATTCTTTGGATTTTGGAGTATTTCAAATTCTGTATAAGAGATACCCAACTTATTAATTAATTAATTAATTAATTAATTAATTTCGATTTTTGATCGCCACTCCCGGAGGCTCGGGCCGGTTCACATAGCAAATAGAGTAAAACATTTAAAACAGCAGAATAAAACATCATCAATAGAAAGAAATTTAAGAAATTCCCCGCATTAATCAAAAGCCTGCCTGAAGAGATGAGTCTTACATGCCCTGCGAAAGGAGGTCACATTATGCAGGGCGTGAGTCTCAGGTGGCAAGGAGTTCCACAACACTGGGGCAATGATTGAAAATGCCCTTTGCCTAGTTGTCGTTAGGTGAAAAGATCTTAAGATAGGGTTCTGATCCTCTGACCTTAACGATCTCGGGGGATTATATGGGATTAGACAATCCCTTAAGTACACTGGCCCCAGACCATGCAAGGCCTTGAAAGTAAGAACTAACACCTTGAAAGTAATCCGGAATTCAATTGGCAACCAGTGCAGATCCCGGAGTATAGGTGTTATACGACAACTCGCAGGCTCCCCTGCGAGAAGTCGGGCAGCGGCATTCTGCACTAGTTTAAGCTTCCGGATCAGAGTCAAGGGCAGGCCAATGTAAAGAGTGTTACAGTAGTCAAGCCTTGAGATTACCGTGGCTTGGATTACCCTGCCCAGGTTGTTCCAGGACAGATAGGGGGCCAGACGCCTCGCCTGACGAAGATGGAAAAACACAGTTCTGCTGACACTGGAGACCTGAGCCCCCATTGACGGCAGAGGGTCCAAGATGACTCCCAGGCTTTTTACTGCTGATGACGGGCATAATGCTTCACCATCCAGGGTCAGCAGTTGGATGTCCCTATCGCCGACCGGCCCAGCCACAGGATCTCCGTCTTCGCTGGATTCACCTTCAACTTGCTGGCACGCAACCTTCCAGTAACGGCTTTGAGGCAGAGATGGAAATTATTGGGTACAGAGTCCAGCCGGCCCTCCATCCTCAGAATGAGTTGAGTGTCATCAGTGTACTGGTGGCACTCAAGCCCAAAGCTATGCACCAGTTGAGCGAGTGGTCGCATGTAGATGTTAAATAACAAGGGGGAGAGTATGGCTCCCTGGGGGACGCCGCAAGATAGAGGGAAACCCCCAGAGGCCAGTCCCCCCCAGAGCACTCGCTGTTTCCAATTGTGGAGGAAAGAGGACAGCCAATTCAAGGCTGTCCCCCTCACTCCAACCATGGCCAGGTGGTGTGTCAAAAGATCGTAATCAACTGTATCAAACGCTGCTGTGAGGTCAAATAACACAAGCAGTGCCGATCCGCCTTGATCAAGCTGGCAACGTAGCTGATCTCTGATGGAAACCAAGACCGTCTTCGTCCCGTGCCCCATACGGGTGGTTAGGTTCGTCGTAAAGCTACAAAAGTCATTTTAAATTTGTATTTAAATCACTTTCCGCATTGTTTTTGAAGGGCCTTAAGCAACCCGGAAGTGAATTCGTAGTTTTGAATCCGGGCCGTTTTTTTTCCCGGAATCACTTCGGGGCCCTTCGGATGTGAAGGGAACACATGGGTATCGAAGCCCACACCTTCCCTCCGGATCTGGATGGCCCCACATCCAGATCCGGAGGGAAGGCCTGGGCTTCCCAACACAGTTCAGAAGCCCACGCCTTCCCTCCGGATCTGAACGGGGCAGTTCAGATCCAGAGGGAAGGCGTGGGCTTCCAAGCGGGATAACCTCCCTCTGCATGAGATCTGGGGGAAACCCGAGTTTCCCCCAGATCTCCTGGCGAGGGATGTTATTTCATGTCCAGATTGGACACGGAATTACTAGAGTTTCCCCCAGATCTTCTGGGGAGGGATGTTATTCCACTTGGAAGCGAGAAAGAGGTGGGGGAAGAGGCATCTTCACTCACTTGGCAAGCCACTTTCATCCATCCCGCATCAGGAATTACATCCCTCCCCAGCAGATCTGGGGGAAACTCGGGTTTGCCCGAGAGCCGCTGCGGAGGGATGTTATTCCGCTTGGAAGCGAGAAGGAGGTGGGGGAAGAGGCATCTTCACTCACTTGGCAAGCCACTTTCATCCATCCCGCATCAGGCAAAGTGGGTTAAAGGTGTCTGCCATCAACGAAGGACTTCCAAAACTTACGCAATTTAATTATTTTTGAAGTTTTTTCAAAGAAAATTTCGGAAATCAGTCCACCAGCACCCCCTACAGCCGAAGCGGGTTTTGAACCAATTTTTTGGGGATCAACCAGCCCTACAACCTATATTTGAAACAAAGTCGTCAGTCTAGTCCAGTGGTTCCCAACCTTTTTTGACCAGGGGTCATTTGACCAGGGACCACTCTCCAACATTAATACCAAAAGGGTTACGAAATGGTTTTTTGGTCAACTTTAGATTTGGTTAGGTTATTTAGGGTGCTGATCCAGAAAATTGCATTGGAAAGACCTGTGCTTCCCAACCGCTGTGACACGGCACAGTAGTGTGCCGTGATGGACTTCCTGCTGTGCCGTGAGAAAAGCTCTCTGCCCCCCTTCCTCCCCCCCTCCTCCTGTCAAACTCCTGCTGCTTGGGGGAGGAGGAGGAAGGGCCGGGTGGTGGCGAAGAAAAAGAAGAAGGGGCCGGGGCGCTGCCTCCTTTGGCTGTTTAACCCAGCCAGCCTCCAATCCGCCATGACTCCCGCCATGACTCTCGCCCCTCGCTCGCTGAAGCCACGTGGAGGAGGAGCCCCACCCACTGAAGTCCGTCCACCACTCATGCTCCTCCTCCTCCACGTGGCTTCAGCGAGCGAGTTGCAGGAGTCATGGCGGAGAGCGGCGCCAGGGACGGGGGCCATGACTCCCGCCCCTCGCTCACACTGCCCCCTCAAGGCTGGAGAAGCTGTGGGAGAGCTGAAGCTGGGGGGAGGGGGAGGGGCGCCGCCTCGTCCTGCTGTTTCCCCAGCCAGCCTCCCATCCGCCATGACTCCCGCCATGACTCTCGCCCCTCGCTCGCTGAAGTTGCGTGGAGGAGGAGCCCTGCCCACTGAAGTCCGTCCACTGCTCATGCTCCTCCTCCTCCGTGTGGCTTCAGCAAGCGAGGGGCAGGAGTCATGGCGGAGAACAGCGCCGGGGACGGGGGCCATGACTCCCGCCCCTCGCTTGCACTGCCCCCTCAAGGCTGGAGAAGCTGTGGGAGAGCTGAAGCCGGGGTAGAGGGTGGGGCATGGTGCAGCCTGGGTCCGCTCCCTCCCCCGGCTTCAGCTCTCCCACAGCTTCTCCAGCCTTGAGGGGACAGTGCCAAGCCAGCATTGTGCTGGCTCTGCCACCGCTGGCTTGGCACTGCCTCCTCAAGGCTGGAGAAGCTGTGGGAAAGCTGAAGCCGGGAGCGGGGCATGGCCTGGCTCCTCCCCCTCCCCGGCTTCAGCACTTCCAGCAGCTGCTCCTAGCCATTCTTTACTGTGTTCGTGTGTCATTTTGTGTCATTTTGGTAGGTGATATGCCCCTGGTTTTTTAAATGTTAAAAGTGCGCCATGGCTCAAAAAAGGTTGAGAAACACTGGGATATACCACATCAGCTCTAGTTTCTGATACAGAACACATGCCATCCAGTAATCGCCATGTGCTCGCTCACAGAAAACCATATTTAATAAGCCTCAGCACTATAAGAGGGTTTCATGAGACCAGTCACTCTCGATGCAATGGTGTTGCAACAGTAAGGTTGCGGACCATATTTTAGTTGTTGCGGACCACTGGTGGTCCATAGACCATAGGTTGGGAACCACTGGTCTAGTCATTTACCATTTTGATTCCAGCATAAAACATTAAACGTTGCTCAGAATATTTTACTGACCAATTTATTTTCAGTCTGGCATGCACCAAAAAGGAGGGATCTGAACCAACTTTTCCTTAGGCAATTTGACTGATGGAACTATTTCTCGATGACAGAGTGTTTACCAAACCCAATCAATCTAGGCTACAGTAATTTGCACTCCAGTAAATTGAATGCTTTATTTAAAAGCAAGACCCATTGATTTAGGCGGAACTTTCTTCCAGTAATTAAGGTGTTCATCTACAGAGTGGAACAGACACTTCATAGATGGAGGCACTGGCGGCAGTTTCCGCTTAGTCATTGGGGCTAACTAGGGACATGTCTTTATTGTTAATATATAATCAAGAAGCCTCTCCGTTGGCGCCCCCTTGTTGTGGGGGAGAGGTTTGCGTTCCCTAACAAAGTTGTGAGCTATATTGGCGGTGGCATATTAGCTGCCGGTAGGACCTCCCATGCCAGACAGGTCACAACCGAAGGGTCTGACAGAGAGCGTCAATGGGCAGGATGGGCTCTCTAGCCTTTTGGCAACTTTCCTAAGAGAAGGAAAACTCTAATTTCAGACCCAGGCAGATGGGGCTCCTCTAACCCTGTAAGATCAACCATCTAGAGCAGTGTTTCCCAACCAGTGTGCCGTGTGGGAGGAGGAAGGGCCGGGCGGCGGCGGCGGCAAAGAAGAAAGGGCTGGGGCGCCACCTCCTTCGGCCGTTTCCCCTCCGTGCGCACCAGCCAGCCTACAATCAAGGGAGGAGGGAAAAGTGACATCAGGGGCGGTCTTTGCCACTACGCGGCCTACGCGGCCGCGTACCGCGAAACCACGGAGCGCAGCGCAGCAGCAGGGCGGGCGCCGCGGCGTCTCACAATGGAGCGCACATTGGGAGCGCCGGGGGGGGGGCAAAATAATGTTCGCTTACCCCCCCGGGAGAGCTCGGACCGCCCCTGAGTGACATCACTCGGGCCCCGCCCCCTTCCCAGCGGTCGCCATTTGAGGTGGAGGAAAGGCTGGCAGAGAGGCTGAGGTGAGCGGCAGGAGTGTCGGAATGGGGTGGAGTGTCCACTTCCCCATGAGGAAGAGGCCCGCCCATCATTATTTGAGTCCACAGTGCTCTCTGGGTGTAGGTGAACTGCAACTGCCAAACGTCAAGGTCTATTTCCCCCAAACTCCATGTGTGTTCATAATTGGGCATATTGAGTATTCATGCCAAGTGTGGTCCAGATCCATCATTATTTGAATCCACAGTGCTCTCTGGGTGTAGGTGAACTACAACTTCCAAACTCAAGGTCAATTCCCAAGCAAACCCTTTCAGTACTGTCTGTTGGTAATGAGAGTTCAATATGCCCAGTTTGGTTCAATTCCATTGTTGCAAGAGTTCAGGATGCTCTTTGATTGTGTGTTAACTATAAATCCCAGAAACTGTAACTCCCAAATGTCAAGGTCTATTTTCTGTGTTCACATTTGGGCATATTAAGTATTCATGCCAAGTTTGGTCCTGATCCAACATTGTTTAAGTCCACAGTGCTCTCTGGATATAGGTGAACTACAACTCCAAAAGTCAAGGTCAATGCCCACCAAACTCTTATAGTATTTTCTCTTGGTTATGGGAGTTCTGTGTGGGAAGTTTGATTCCATTACATCATTGGTGGAGTTCAGGATGCTCTTTGATTGCGGGTGAACTATAACTCCCAGCAACTACAACTCCTAAATGACAAAATCAATTTTGACTGATGGTCCTTCCTTGGGTTAGTATTAGTATGTTTTGTGGCCAAATTTGGCAGCAATTTGTCCAGTGGTTTTTGAGTTATGTTAGTCCTATAAATGAACATTACATTTATATATATAGAGAGGGGGGGGAAGAGGGAGAGAGAGGGAGAGAGAGAGAGAGAGCACAACAGCGCAGGCAGAAAAGCAAACATCACCGACGGAGGCTGCGACGGCAAAGCCCTTCTTTCCGGTGCCGGCTTATCCGTGCCGTTTCACCTCTATAAGAGACTTCCTCAGGGCCATAGATCAATGTGGTGTTGGCAGCCTCCCTCTGAGAAGCTCTGTTTGTCTTCTCCCAATGGGGAGACTTGGATTTAGCGACACTTTGTTTACATCACCCGTAATCGGGAGCCTCCCTCTGAGGAGCTCTGTTTGTCTTTTCCCAACGGGGATACTTGGATCTATCGGCACTTTGTTTACATCGCCCGTGATCAAGTGGATTTAGAAATACCTAGCCCTGAAGATTTAGGATATTATGCTGTTTATTGACAGCGGACTTCTATCTATAATGCGGGCTTTTTCCATTGGATGTTATTAGCCTTCTTCCCTGCTATGCAACGGATGGACATTTAACAAGGTACTGTTTTGGGGAGTGGCTAACCAAGAGTTTATCTCGGACTTTCTATTTCTACTTCTGTTGTCATGCTCATTGTTAATATTGTGATGAATAATACCTCTTGTTACTACTGAATAATAATATTGTTATACTACTGATGTGTTGTTGTTGATGTGAGAATATATTTGTTTATTACGACAGTCTTGGGGGACTTCAATGTCCACGCCGATACCCCCTCAGCGGCAGCCGTGGACCTGGTGTCCACCATGGAGGCACTAGGACTCTCACTTTGTAAGACCGGCCCCACACATCAGGCCGGGCACACCCTGGACTTGATTTTCGCGGCCGGAATTGGGGTGATCCCAATCTCCATAACGGAGGTTCCATGGTCGGATCACAGTGTCCTGGAAGTCCGTCTGGAAGTGGCCTCCCCTCCCGGTAAGGGTGCCGAACCTATTCTGGTTCGCCCGAAGAGACTTATGGAACCCACTAGGTTCCTGAATGCTCTGAGGGACTGGGAACTTCCCAGTGATTCAGTCGATGGGCAAGTGGAATGCTGGAATTCCAGTCTTTCTGCTGCCCTGGACGAAATTGCCCCCAGGCGCTCTCTCCTCCCCCGCAGAAATCGCTCGCCTTGGTTTACCGAGGAGCTACGAGCGATGAAGCGGAGGAAGAGACAGTTAGAGGACGTGTGGCGGAGTCTCCGTGACGAAGCATCGAAATCGGCTTATAAACAGTTCAAAGAGGTTTATGAGCAAGCTATCAAGGGAGCTAAAAAAGTCCACTATTCTTCCCTGATAGAGTCGGCCAGCTCACGCCCAGCTCAATTGTTTAAGATAATTCGGTCTTTGACAACAATCCCAACTGTCCCAAACGATAGGGGTTTGGCTCCTACAGCTGAGGATTTTCAGAGCTATTTTGCCGACAAGATTTCGACTCTCCGCCGGGACATTCCTGCCACTCTTGATACAGTTAGTGAACTCGAGACTCCGCCGCCACTCGGCGGGCCCACCTTCACCCACTTCCAACTGCTGGACGCAGCAGCTGTCGATAAGTTACTCGCTGCAGCTAGACCAACTACCTGCTCCCTCGACCCGTGCCCCTCCTGGCTTGTTAGAGCTTGCCGGGAGGGGCTACGAGGCCCCCTGGGAAAGATCATAAATAGCTCCCTTAAGCAAAGAGTCTTCCCAGGGGGATTGAAAGAGGCTATGGTAAGACCGCTGCTGAAGAAGCCGAATTTAGACCCTTCGGCTCCCTCCAACTACCGGCCGGTTTCCAACTTGCCTTTTCTAGGCAAGGTAGTTGAGAGGGCAGCAGCGGATCAGCTGCAGCGGTTCTTAGAAGACACAGCTGGTTTTGATCCCTTCCAGTCCGGCTTCCGTATTGGGCACGGGACGGAGACCGTGCTTGTCGCCATTACAGACCAACTTCGCCGCCAGCTGGACCAGGGTGGATCAGCCCTGCTTGTCCTGTTAGATCTGACAGCAGCGTTTGACACGGTAGACCATGCATTGTTGACCCACCGTTTAGCCGGCTCCGGGGTCGGGGGGACCGCCCTTAAATGGGTGGCCTCCTTCCTCCGGGACCGGGGACAACGTGTGGAGTGGGTGGGGGGGGTCTCCGGGAGACTCCCACTTGACTGTGGGGTCCCCCAGGGGGCCATCCTCTCCCCCTTATTATTCAACGTTTATATGCGCCCCCTGGCCCAGCTGGCCCGCGACTTTGGTCTGGAGTGTTATCAGTATGCTGATGACACTCAGCTTCTGCTGAGAATGGACAGCAAGCCGGACGCCGTACCCGATTGTTTCCACCAGTGCCTGGAGGCCGTGACTGGTTGGCTGCGGGCCAGCCGGCTGAAGGTGAATCCGTCGAAGACGGAGATCTTGTGGCCCGGTCGGCCTGGACTGGATGAGTGCCGGTTGCCTACCCTAGATGGTGAACGGCTTAGTCCGTCACCAGTTGTTAAGAGCTTGGGTGTTCAACTGGACCTCCTGCTGACCATGGAGACCCAGGTCTCCGCGGTCAGCAGGGCGTCATTTTTTCACCTACGACAGGCTAAGCGACTGGCACCCTACCTTTCCAGGGACGACCTGGCCACGGTGATCCAAGCGACGGTCATCTCGAGACTGGACTACTGTAACGCCCTCTACGTCGGCCTTCCCTTGTCGACAATTCGGAAACTCAAGCTGGTGCAAAATGCTGCGGCTCGCTTGCTGGCGGGAACGTCAGTAAGGGAGCACATTACGCCCATCCTTCGGCAGTTGCACTGGCTACCCATCAAGTACCGAATTGCCTTCAAGGTGATGGTTTTAACCTTTAAGGCCTTGCACGGACTACGGCCTGTGTACCTGAGGGACCGCCTTGCCCCGTACATTCCCCCGAGATCACTACGTTCGGAGGAGTTGAATCTGCTCCTGATACCATCGATCCGCGCCTGTCACCTGTCTACAACCAGGCAAAGAGCCTTCTCTGTGGCAGCTCCGGCGCTCTGGAACTCCCTCCCGGACGACGCCCGAGCCATTACAGAGCTTATCCCATTTCGTAGGGCCTGCAAGACCGCCCTTTTTAGATTAGCCTTTGATTAGGCAAACAAACCCAGTGTAATTCTCCTATGTAACTGGTACCCTGGCCCAGGGAATGCCATTGTGTTTTATTTTATGTCTCGGGATATGATGTCGCGTTTTATGCTTGTGTTTTATTGTATGGCTGCATGGATGTCACATGTTAGCCTATTTTATATGCTGTTATCCGCCCCGAGCCTGCAGGGAGGAGCGGAATACAAGATGGAATAATAAATAAATAAATAAAATAAGTGTTTCCCAACCAGTGTGCCGGGGCACACTAGTGTGCAGTGAGCGATCATCAGGTGTGCCTTGGGAAATTGGAACCTCCAGGAAAGGGGGGGGTGGAGTCTAGTGTGTTGAAGTATAAAAACCCTAAGAAACCTACCTCGACTAAGCCCCCCCCCCCACCCGTTGTCTACTTCGTCTCTCCCTCTCCATACATTGGGAAGGCCCGCCTCCCTTTCCCCAAGTAGAGACCTCCTCTTGCCTCCTGGGGGTTCTGTGTGGGAAGTTTGGCCCAGTTCTATCATTGGTGGGGTTCGGAATGCTCTTTGGTTGTAGGGGAACTATAAATCCCAGCAACTACAACTCCCAAATGTCAAGCTCTATTTCCCCTGAACTCCATCTGTGTTCACATTTGGGCATATTGAGTATTCATGCCAAGTTTGGTCCTGATCCAACATTGTTTGAGTCCACGGTGCTCTCTGGATATAGGTGAACTACAACTCCAAAACTCAAGGTCAATGCCCACCAAACTCTTATAGCATTTTCTCTTGGTTATGGGAGTTTTGTGTGGGAAGTTTGTGTCTTTCCGCCATTCCTGCCAGGATATCTATGTTGTGTTCATTGAAACAGGCCCAGGTTTCACACGGAGTGTATAAATACATTTAAAAACATATTAACTATATGTATGACTGTGTTAGAGTGTCATTTTGTGTCATTTTGGTTGGTGGTGTGTCCCAGGATTTTGTAAATGTAAAAAGTGTGCAGCGGCTCAAAAAAGATTGGGAAACACTGTATTACGATATTTGAATTTATTTCTTTCATTTCAAACCCCTGCTGCTTTTTGCTAAGTTTTAGTTTGCTAAGGTGACACCCTCCACTTGTTGTTTATGATGATTTATCCATGACAGTTGTTACTCATAGTTAACTACTCTGTTCTTTGTTATCGTTCAATAGTGACCATCACTCTTCGGCGTTGAGTATTTATGTCACAGCGGATAGGCAACAGAAATATAGAAGTTTAATTCCCCATCGGCCCAAAAACTCCAGTCTCTGTTCGTGTGAATAATGAAACTCTCATTCAATTCAAAAGGTAAATATATAACTTTGTATTGAATTGTATTTAACAATAACTGGCAAAACATCGAAAAACAACAGCCATCACAGCTACCTTTCTAAACATCCTTTCCTCACAGATATTAAATCCCAACTGACAAATCCCAACTGTCACTTTGTAACTGACATTTCTCAAAGTTCCATTTAGCAGTCTTGAGACAGCGCCATCTGGTGTCAAACATGTCACACTGCAGGTCATCTCTAACTGCGAAAATATATCTTGTGCTGACTCATGAATTGCTATTCAAAATGCAATAATCTGACAATCACCTCGTGCGATAAAGTCCAACTGATATTTGTATTGACTTTTGCTATTCACAATTTTAGTCTTTTCGAATCAAACGGGGAGGCGTTCGGCAACTTCCACAAAGCAGTGGGATGACAACATTTCAGACAGATTGCCTAAAGACTCTGCAGTTTATAGACTCCAATAATGTCCCTTAATGACATGGAACTGGTGAGCCGGAATAGTGATAGCAAGCTGGTTAACCCCATGGTCATATCCAAACCCAAAGAAGGAAATGAGGTTACTTCTCACAAATGCCTCTCCGGTCCAGGACCTTCAAAGATTTCGGCACCCCCTGCTTTGCAAGACATAAAATGAGAGCTTTAAAACTGAGCGATGGTCCTTCCCTGAAGCGCTCTCTCCAAGACTTCTCGTTGCTCAGGTTTAAAGCAAGAGCAGAACAATCAGAGTAAGATAAACGATCCATACGCATGCATTTCCATGTGCCGGCGCCGATATTTCCCTACCCAAAGAACTAATTTATATGCTCCCACTCTCTGAAAAACAGATGGTAATTTTCATTTTGTAGAGATTAGCCTGTAGGCTCAGATGCTTACATTGTTTTCTTTGGAGATGGTGGGTGCGACGACGGCTCGCTCTGACGTTTCTTTCTCAAACAGCAGAAGGGCTATTTGTGCCAAAAATATTTCTTAAAAAAATATTAACAGTTTATCAGTTCGGAGCTGAAGGCCCCAAAATCTGGAGGACGAAAGGTTGAGAACACCATTATAGATTATGGACTTGATCGCATAGAGGTGGTGAACCAGCGCGGCACCTGGGCTATCACCTCTGAATTGTACCAAATCCTCTCAAAGTGATTACTCATAGCATCCTTTGAAATTGCTTTCAGCTACATGCATTTAAGTCTCCCATGTTTCATAGGGAGGCAGTAATTCATTTGAATGCTAATGTACTCCTTCTTTGCTTTGCCAGACTAACCACTCAGACGTGCCGCGGAGTACAAAAGGCGAAAGCCGAAACCAAACGACCTCTGTTCTCACAGTCCCATAATTTTACAGTTCAAAAGTTATTGGGACTTCTTCGGAGAGCGGCGTTCCTAATTTGCATGCCAAATACCCTCTTTGTGTAAGAAA
The DNA here is from genome assembly GCA_030556195.1 of Anolis apletophallus. Lineage (NCBI taxonomy): Eukaryota > Metazoa > Chordata > Lepidosauria > Squamata > Anolidae > Anolis > Anolis apletophallus. The sequence goes on from JARBWK010000020.1 coordinate 4,188,827, forward strand.
AGAGCACGAAAGGTTACACAGCTCAGCTTTAATATCGGTGCCCTTTCGTTCGTATTAGGACTTCCCATCCAGTCCTGAGGAGACGGTGTCTTTGATGTGGAGGAAAAGGAGAGTCTTATTTCCTGTGATCTTACCGGGGAAGAATGGCGACCTGTGTATGCGGGGAAGGGAGGAAAGAGGAAAAGGGCCGCTATGAGAACCATGTTGTCAGGAAGACATTGTGAGGTAGGCACTCTCAGAGCTGGAGAAAGTAGAAAGTAGTCATAGCATGGTGGTCCAAACAGGCCCGCATTAACAACTTTTTGCGCCCTAGGCCACATTTTGGAATTACGCCCCCAGCCAACCTCTACCCCCCCCCCCACACACAGACACCACTCAGACCCAAACTTTGGCTGGCTTTCGCCATGGTGCCTCCGGAACAGAAGAGAAAGGCAAGTAGGCACCATCCCGCCACCAAGGTCCCCATTCCTACCGGCTGGAAAGCTCCACTGTGCTCTGAAGGTCTCCTCGGGAGTCGGGAGGCTTGGGGAGAGCGCAGTGGGTGCAAACTCGCTCCAAAGGCACACACGAGAGAGAGAGAGAGAGTATGCGCAAGAGAGAGCGTGAGCGAGCGAGAGAGTGCGCAAGACTTGAGAGAAAGAGAGGAGAGAGCACGCGCGAGAGAGAAAGCGAGAGAGAGAGGGCACATGTGTGTGAGAGAGAAAGCGCAAGAGAGAGAGAGCGCACGTGCAAGAGAGAGAGAACGAGAGAGCGCAAGAGAGAGAGAGGGCGCACGCGAGAGAGAGAGAGGGCGAGAGAGAGAGAGAAAGAGAGAGTGTGAGAGAGAAAGAGAGAGTGCGAGAGAGCGAGCGAGAAAGGGCGCAAGAGAGAGAGGGCGTCTTGGCACACAAGAGAGAGGGCACACAAGAGAGAGGGAACGCAAGAGAGATAGCGAGAGAGAGAGAGAGGGCGCACAAGAGAGAGAGAAAGCATGAGAGCGAGAGAGCGCGCGCGCGAGAGAGAGCTGCTCCCGAAGGAAGGAGAGCCAGACCCTGGGAACGGAGCAGAGACTTTGCTGGGAGAAGGAGCGAGGAGGGGCATGAGAAAGGCGGAAAGAGGGGCGCAGACCAGGGGTTTTTTTGGTCCGTGATCTGCACCCCCCCCCCAGCTTGCGCCCCTAAGCCACGGCCTCATTGGCCTTATGGGTAATCCGGGCATGGATCCAAACCTCCAGATCGGACTACTGTAATGCACTCTACGTGGGGCTACCCTTGAAGCCGGCCCGGACGTTTCAATTGATCCAACAGGTGGCTGCTAGATTACTAACTGGAGCGACTTACAGGGAGCGGGCACCCCCCCCCCCCCTGTTTAAGGAGCTCCATTGGCTGCCGTTCATCTTCAGGTCCCAATTCAAGGTGTAGGTTCTTACCTACAAGCCCTGAACGCAGGCATGTAGCCGGGGGGGCTAAGAGGGCTTCAGCCCCCCGAAATTCTCAGGGTGGTCCGCGAAAAGGCCTTACTGGTACATTATTTAAACTGTTATGTGCATTTAAATCATGATCTGATCACCATGCTCATTATATCCCACAATAATGGGGTTATTGGGATAACAATACAAAAGGTTTGCTAGGGTAGACCCTCCTTCACCCAGTCTCAGTCCCCGAACCAAACTCAGCCCTCCCCGAATCAAAATCCTGGCTACGGCCCTGCCTGAACGATTTGGGACCTGCCTACCTTCGTGACCGCATTTCCATCTATGAACCCAGGCAGGCCCGGAATAGCACCTTTTTGCGCCCTAAGCCACACTTTGGAATTACGCCCCTTTTCGCGCGCTACCGCGCGCTCCAAGTCCATATGGGCGGGCCGGGCACCCGCCCCCTCCTTTGCTCTGCTGCATTCCTCCTCCCTCCTTCTGAGGCCACGGTGAATTGTTCCAGAGGCAGCGGCAGCTGCGCTGCGTGAATGGGGCGCCGTGTGGAAGGGGCCGCCGCGCAGCTGCCGCTTTCTCTGGGACAACTCGGCATGGCCTCAGAAGGAGGGAGGGAGGAGAAGAGGACTGGAGGTGAGTCATCGCCATTTTTTTTGGCCATGATCTGGCGCCCCCCTCAGCTTGTGCCCATAGGCCACGGCTTATGCTGGCCTAATGGATAATCCAGGCCTGAACCCAGGTGATCTCTTTGATCGTCTGGAGAGGCCCTGCTCTCATTCCCGCCCCCTTCGCAGGCACGATTGGTGGGGACGAGGGAGAGAGCCTTCTCTGTGGTGGCCCCCCGACTCTGGAACTCGCTCTCTAAGGAGATCAGACAAGCCCCCACATTGGCAGTTTTTAGGAGGAGCTTGAAAACGTGGCTGTTCCAATGTGCCGTCCCGGAATAAAGTAAATAACACCCTGCTCTGCACAACTTTTGCAGAATTATTTTATTTATTTATTTATTATTTCAAACTTATATACCACCATTCCCAATGGCTCATGGTGGTTAAAATGTCTTCAGAAGCACTTTAATCACCTGTTGGGTTGTATACTCCACATTATTTTCTAAAAACCCTCCTATGACACACATTCTACCTCTGCTGCGCCTAGTGTTATTTTTTAAAAAATTAATAATTTACATCTGGCCCAGCCATAATGTTTTAAACTGTGTTGTTGTTGTTTATTGTTTATTAAGTTACTAGCTTAACCCGGCACGCGTTGCTGTGCCCTATGTAGGAGCTGTTGAAAAGTATGTAAGGGTATGTAGTGATGTGAGTGTGTGTTGTGTGTGTGTATATATGTGTTTGGTTGTGTGTATGTATGGCTGTATGTGTGTTTATTTGTTGTGTGTGTGTTTTTATTTGTGTCTGTGTATATTGGGGGGGGGTGAAGGTATGGGTTTGTTTATATATGTGTTTGTGGTTTTGTGTGTGTATGTATTTGTACGTGTGTATATATATGGTATTGCTGTCTATGTATGTGTTTATTTGTGTTGTTTTTTTGTGTGCAGTAGTGGGGTTTTTTTGTTTTGTTTTTTGTCGGCTTGCCTGTGTCTTCGTTGTCCGTCTGTTCTGGTTCCTGATGGCCGCCTTCTCGCTCTCCTCCGGTGCCTCTCTGCCGTTCCCAGAAGAGGAGGGGAAGGGAGAGAGACCGTGCGGGCCCCTTTCGCAGGAGGAGGTGGAGGGCGTGGTCCCGACCAGAGCACCATTCTCCACCGCAGCCCTCTTTCCTGCGAAGGTCGCTCTTCGGCCCACCCTGTGGCAGGGAAGTGGCGAAGGGGGAGCGATGGCGGCGGCGCCATGGCCGTTCTTCCGGCCCCTGTGCGCTCTCCTCTGCCGGTTCAGTGCTGCTTCCTGAAGTGGAGGACGAAAGGGGCCCCCGCGCGATCTCTCTTCCGCTCCCAGAAGAAAAGGGCGAAGGGAGAGCGATCGCGCGGGGGTCCCTTTCGTCCTCCTCTTCAGGGAGTAGCACGGAGGCGGCGGAGGAGAGTGAAAAGGGGCCGGAAGAGCGTCCATGGCGGCGTCGCCATCGCTTCCCCTTCGTCACGTCCCAGCCACAGGGTGGGCCGAAGAGCGACCTTCGCAGGGAGGAGGGCTGCGTTGGAGAACGTTGCTGTGGTCGGGCGCACGTCCCTCAGCTCCTCCTGTGAAAGTGGCCCGCACGGTCCCTCTGCCTTCCGGTCCTCTTCTGGGAGCGGAAGAGAGGCAGCGAAGGAGAGGGGGAAGGCTACGAACTTTCTGTTAGCGTGTTAGGTATGTGTTTCCTGCCGGGGTTTTTTTTTGAGGGACAACTTCCGGGGGAGTGTTATTTGCGGGACAGGAAGTGGTTTCTGCGCCATTTTGGTTGTAGTTTTTTGGTGTTCCGATCCCTCCATAGGTTTGCATGGGGTTTTTTGGGGGCCGGTTTTAGGGGTCTTAGGAGTTATGTTTTGGGGGTTTTTTGTGCCACGATTGTAGCTGCTGGTCTGTTGAAATGTGTGTGGTGGGTTTTGAGGGTCTGGGTGTTATGGTGTGTCCGTGCATAAGCGTCAAAAACGGACTCTCTCTTTTTATATATATAGATAGTGATTGCATTGTTTTATTTGCTGTTGTGTTATTTTACTATGTGTTGTTGGGCTTGGCTTCGTGTAAGCCGCCCGAGTCCCTTCTGGGAGATGGGGCGGGGTATAAATAAAGTTTAATAATAAAATAATAATGTATTTCAGGGACTTTCCATGGCTGAGCCCTCTGGTCTCTAGAATCGTAGTCCAACGCTGAGGGCCTGTCCAGGCAGTACCTTTATCCCAGGAGCTTCCACAGTAAACAGGAGGGTGGCCAGACACTGTTCCTTGTAAACATGGAAGCAATCACTTCAAAAGACAAAAGTGTGAGATTTCCATATGTGGGAATATATGGAAATATTCCCACATCTTCGAATGTCTGTATGTCCTTGCAATTGGAAATCTCAGGATTTTTAAAAAATCTAAGTTTGTTCCCGGGTTTTATTATTTATTTATTTATTTACATCATTTATATTCCACCCTTCTCACCCCGCAGGGGACTCAGGGCGGATCACAATGCAGGTCTCGGCGGTGGGCAGGGGAGCTTTTGCACAGTTAAGACTCGTGCGCCAGCTACGGTCGTCCACGCTCTGGTCACATCCCGAATAGATTACTGCAACACACTCTACGTGGGGCTGCCTTTGAAGAAAGTTTGGAAATTGCAAGTAGTCCAACGGGCGGCAGCCAGATTACTAACTGGAGCTATATACAGGGAGCATACCACCCCCTGTTGTCTCAGCTCCACTGGCTGCCTTTCCACTTCCAAGCTCAATTCAAAGTGCTGGTTTTGACCTTTAAAGCTCTATACGGTTCTGACCCAGCTTACTTGTCCGAACGCATCTGCCTCTACGTGGCACCTTGTAATCTAAGATCATCCAGGGAGGCCCTGCCTCGCTCCTGCCATCTTCTCAAACGTGGTTTGTGGGGATGAGAGATAGGGCCTTCTTGGTAGTGGCTCCCCGCCTGTGGAATGCGCTTCCTAGCGACATACGATCAACTCCATCCCTCCTAGCATTGGAATTGTAATGGCAAGTTGATGGATATGGCCCAATGCTCATGTTGTGGGCTTGATCGTCCTCCGGGTCGCCAGGGCGATTAGCCGCCTCAGATCGCCGAGTGCTCCCCCTGCAGGCCCGGATCGCCTCCAGGAATGGCATGCATTCCAAAGCCACCGCTCCTCCGGCCTGTCTGCCGACACAGGCCCCACAGAGCCCACGATGGGATGGCAGCAGCGGCACCCCTTCCTCTTGGCCTCCAGGGATGGCAGGCACTCCATAGCAGGGCGATCAGCTGGGGAATGGCTGGGGGCGAGAGCGGGCGGAGGCCTGCAGCCTCTGATCGCCTGCTGCTCTGCTCTCCTGTGCTGCGGCGGCAGCTGAGTCCGCCTTGCCATCCTTTGGGCTGGGGCCATTGGGCCATTCCATCTTGGGATCCTTCCTCTCTTGAGGATGTCAGCCTTCATCTTGGTTCGCACCTTGTCTTCTTGAATTTTATTTTATTTTATTTTAGTGGTTTTTATTATTATTTTAAAATAATTTTATAATAATAATATAATAATAATATAATAATATTATATAATATAATAATGTTATATTATATTATAATTTCAATATATTATAATGTCTATATATATACTATAATATAATAATTATGATATTAATACTAATAATATATGAATATTTCTTGATATATTAATATGTTAACATTAATGATGTGTAATATATAGTAAACTAGCTGTAGCCAGCACGCGTTGATGTGCCCTATTTAGAAGATGCGAGAAAGTCTGAGTATGTAAGGGTTGGAATTGATGTTACTTATGGTCTTGGTGGGGTCATGGCTGTGTCGTTGTGGGTTGTTCTGGTGGGTGGGATGTTGAAGTCCTGGGGAGTTGTCGGTGTGTGGTGTTGCTGGCGTTCTGCAGAGCTTGTGGATATACAATGTTTTTTGTCTTTCCGTCTGCTGTGTTGATTGCAGAGGTTCTGTGGTTTCCCAACTCTGGATTTGAAAAAAGAAACTGTGTTTCTGTTCTGACGTTTGTTCTGCCCTTTTTTGTTTGATGTATGTAGCGTTGCAAGTGTGTCGTCCCATTCTGTTCTTTTTAGGAGGCATGGCTTGTCTTTTGGGTCAGTTTCTGCCTGTGTGGAAGGAAGGAATGGCATACAAATGGGTTGAGCAGTAGACGCAAGGTTGTGTTATGTGCGTATTGTGTTGTGTGTAGGTATTACTTTTTGGGGGAGTTAGTGGGTGTGTGGTGGAATTGTGGGTGGTAGTATGTTGTGGAATGCTTGTGTGGGTGGGGTGTTTTGGGTGTTTGTGTGTGTTTGTAGAGTATCAGTGCAGTGTTGTGTTGTGGTTGGAGTATAGGTGGAGTTGGTTTTTGTTTGTGGTGGTGGTAGGTGTTGTGTGTGTGGGGTCCCGTAAGGTTGGGGGGATGGGTTGTGATAGGAAGTTGTGTTGTGTTGTGTGGGTAGGAATTGCTGGAGAATTGTTCCCTCATAGAGTTTGGTTTTGTCAGTTTAACCCTCAAACACCAACTGACTGAACTCAAATCACTCAGCATTCTATCCCAGCCTTGGCTGGCTGTGCCCAGCGTTACTATGGTCACTCAGCCTCCCTGCATTTTGTGTGGGCCGATGTTGGCCAATGGGTTTCGCTGGCTGCCGCAGAGGATGCTGGGAAATGTAGTAATTTATTGTATCATTGTTTTGGGGGCCTTCTAGGTTTTGGGGGGAAAGTTTCTTTGCTAAAAACCTTCCTTGCCTGAGGCCTATTTGTGTTGGCAAGTTTGGTGTCTCTGCCTTGGAAGGTTTCTCTGTCTCTGTCAGTCGTTCGATGACGGGACCTCCTTTATATAATAGATATAGTAAGTAAATGAATAAATGAATGAATGAACGAATAAATAAATAAATAATGTAGATTAGAATGTAGTTCAGTCTTTAGGTGCGGCCCTCCACAATAGTTTTTGGCTCTCGTGTGGCCCCTTGGGAAAAATAATTGCCCACCCCTGCTGTATATCAACCTGAGAAAGACCAGGAAGGTGAGTAAGCTGGCTTTCTAAGGCTAGAACCATGGAACTAAAATGCAGCAAGCACTCAATTTTTGCAGGGATTAGGCATGCACACAGTGGACAAACCGTTAATTTTAAACCCCCACAATCTTACGCCGTAAGGATTTGATTTGACTTATATCATTAATAAAGTGAGATTTAACACAGCGTTCTGGTATGCACCATGGCAAATGGTGCTGCAAGGTTCACCATCTGATGTTAGTATCTCAAAAGTAAAAAAAAAAAGAAATTAAAAAAAGAAGAAGAACGAAAATCAACCTCTTAATTTTTGGCAGTTTAATTGAGCAGTAGGGGGAAAAATAAGTGGCTGAAATTAGATGATGCTGAAATTATACCTTGTCTCTGCGTTCCTTGAACTTTATTTCCTGAATGAATAGATTTAACACTGTCCCGGTACGAATAATTACTACCTTCTGTCAGTCCCGTAAGGGGTCCAATTTCCAAATTATCATTTCTTTGTATTTTGGTAATAGCGGAGTTCTTTAATGAAAGAGCTCCGATTTGACAAGGTGGCTCATGAAGGAGCTTAACGAAACGTTAAACGGCTACCGCACAACACAAGATATTTGCATGCATTTACATTTTATGGCTACCGCACAACACAAGATATTTGCATGCATTTACATTTTATGTCCATATTAATGCCAGACAAGTTCATCATGATTCATGTAACAATGCTCCTTCCTTCCTTCCTTCCTTCCTTCCTTCCTTCCTTCCTTCCTTCCTTCCTTCCTTCCTTCCTTTTTCTCTTGTAGTCTTTATTACTTACTAGCTTGAGGACCTGGCGCATTTTGTGCCAAGGTTGGTCTTTATCAGTTGTTTATGTCAGTGTTTCCCAACCGTTGTGCCACGGCACACTAGTGTGCCATGAGCGATCATCAGGTGTGCCGTGGGAAAACCTCCAATATACCCTTTCTTCCTCCTCCTGCCGAACTCCTGCTGCTGCTGCTTGCTGGGAGAGGAGGAGGAGGAAGGGCAGGACGGCGGCGAAGAAGGGGCTGGGGCGCCGCCTCCTTCGGCTGTTTCCCCTCCATGCGCGCCAGCCAGCCTCCAATCGAGGGAGAACATAAGAACATAAGAACATAAGAAGAGCCATGCTGAATTGGGCCTCAGCCCATCTAGTCCAGCATTCTGTGTCCCCCCCCGAGTACCCAGGAGGAAGGGTGATGAAATGAGGAAGGCCTGCCCATCATAATCATGACCACACTTGGCACACAAAGCCCTCATGATCCACTGGTGCAGTTCGGAGGAGGGTGGACCATGGATGATGGGACTTGAAGTACCTCCACTCACTTCACAAGACCAACTCTGTCTCTGTCGAAAGCTGGCATGGGCAAACTTGGACCTTCCAGGTGTTTTGGACTCCAACTCCCACCATTCCTAGCAGCCTCAGGCCCTTCCCCCCCCCCCAGCCACTTAAGCAGGAAAGGGCCTCAGGCTGTTAGGAATGGTGGGAGTTGAAGTCCAAAGCACCCAGAGGGCCGAAGATTTCCCATGCCTGTTTTAAGGACCTTAAAGTGGTGAGCCTCCTTCCAACATTGTGATTCTGGATAGAAAACAAACAACAACATAACATAACATTGTTTGAGTCCACAGTGCTCTCTGGGTGTAGGTGAACTACAACTTCCAAACTCAAGATCAATTCTCAAGCCAACCCTTTCAGTACTTTCTGTTGGCAATGAGAGTTCAATATGCCAAGTTTGGTTCAATTCCATTGTTGCAAGAGTTCAGGATGCTCTTTGATTGTGTGTTAACTATAAATCCCAGAAACGGTAACTCCCAAATGTCAAGGTCTATTTTCCTCAAACTCCATCTGTGTTCACATTTGGGCATATTGAGTATTCATGCCAAGTTTGGTCCTCATCCAACATTGTTTCAGTCTACAGTGCTCTCTGGATATAGGTGAACTACAACTCCAAAACCCAAGGTCAATGCCCACCAAACTCTTATTTTTTCTTGGTTATGGGAGTTCTGTGTGGGAAGTTTGTGTCTTTCTGCCAATCCTGCCAGGATATCTATGTTGTGTTCATCGATAAAGGCCCAAGATTCACACTGAGTGTATAAATACATCCAAAAACATATTAACTATATGTATGACTGTGTTAGAGTGTCATTTTGTGTCATTTTAGTTGGTGGTGTCCCCCAGGATTTTGTAAATGTAAAAAATGTGCCGTGGCTCAAAAAAGGTTGAAAAACACTGATGTAGACTGTAACTTCTAAAATAATGTATAAATAAAATAATGTATAAATAAAATTAATATAGCGTCCCTATTTTGCGGATTTTCACTTATTGCGCCGGGGGGGGGGGGGGTGTCCTGGAATGGAACCCCTGCAATAAGTGAGGGAACACTGTATAGGGATCCAGTTTTTGCTCACCCTGTTCCGATACCAAAGGTGACGCTTACTTTTCAGAACATACCCCAATGACTAATGACAAAATCATTGTTTTGTACAATCGTATTGATTGAGCCAGTGCTTCCCCCTGCCCTCTTAGCGGTCAGCAATGCCAAAGTCAATTGCCGCCCTCATGCATCAGAGGAGACACACCGCTCGAGGTCCCGCTTTGGCCTTTTTTTGTTCGTGCTTTGACCGGTTGCTGATATCTGTAAGTTGGCAGATCTTGTGACACAAATGATAAGCTAAGCTAACAGCGACTTGGCGCAGGACATCAAGGGGAATGCTTCGAACTGTGATTCAGAAAGCTTCCAATCGTGGGTATTTCTTTGTCCTGGTTGCTATTGATGTGGTTCTGATTATAGGATCATAGAATCCTAGAGTTGGAAGAGACCTCATGGGCCATCCACTCCAACCCCATTCTGCCAAGTAGCAGGGCAATTGCATTCAAAGCAGCCCCAACAGATGGCCATCCAGCCCCTGTTTAAAAGCCTCCAGAGAAGGAGCCTCCACCATACTCCGTGGTAGAGAGTTCCACTGCTGAACAGCTCTCACAGTTAGGAAGTTCTTCCTAATTTTCAGGTGGAATCTCCTTTCTTTCCTGTACTTTGAAGCCATTGCTCCATTGCGTCCTAGTCTCGAGGGCAGCAGAAAACAAGCTTGTTCCCTCCTCCCTTTGACTTCTTCTCACATACCTATACATGGCTATCATGTCTCCTCTCAGCCTTCTCTTCTGTAGGCTAAACATGCCCAGCTCTTTAAGCTGCTCCTCAACGGCTGGGGGGTGGTGGCCTGCTGGGAGCAGCTGCTGGAAGTGCCGAAGCTGGGAGAAGAGCCAGGCCATGCCATGCCCCGCCCCCTCCCCCCGACTTCAGCTCTCCCACAGCTTCTCCAGCCTTGACGGGGCAGTGCCAAGCCAGCGGTGGCAGAGCCAGCTCAATGCTGGCTTGGCATTGTCCCCTCAAGGCTGGAGAAGCTGTGGGAGAGCGGAGGCTGGGGGGGGGGGCGGAGCCAGGCCGTGCCATGCCCCACCCCCTCCCTCCAGCTTCAGCTCTCCCACAGCTTCTCCAGCCTTGAGGGGGCAGTGCGAGCGAGGGGCAGGAGTCATGGCCCCCGTCCCCGCTATCCGCCATGTAGCACACCAGTTCTCGTTTGTGCCTGGAGGGCAGGGGGCAGCACCGGGGGTCCCACTCGCATTGGAGCCAGTTGATTCTGAAGAGGATTTGGAGGGGCTAGAAGAAGGGGATTTTGAGATAGCTGGGCCTTCTTCTCCCACAGAAAGTCTGGCCTGGGATGACGGCTGGCCTGATCCTTACGAACAGCAGGAAGGCCAGTCGGAATTCGAAAGCAGTGATAGTGAAGATTATGAGCGGCCGGGGGGGCGAGGCTCGCAAGAAAGAATGTGGGAAACAACCGAGGGAGAGGCCCGGGAAGCAGATGGGGAGTTCGACTCTCACGAAGATAGGGAACCAGGTGCTGGGAGGCAAGGTCGAACCTTTGATAGGAGACGGAGCATTGAGACTAGCAGGAGGGGTTGGTTCCACAGCCTAGATCGACCGAGAGCTCGCAGCACAGATTGGAGGAGGAGAAGCCTAGAGCATCGGGGGCCTCATCAAGGGGATTAAGCATAGGATCCGTGGGAACGGATCCTCAGTACTTCGGCCACGTCTCACCTATGCAGATGTGTAGCGAAGCCAAGACCACGTAGCTAAGTTTGGGGCTAGTGGCCTGCCAAGAAGAGTTGTATCTTGTAACCTTGTTTTGTTCCTGATCCGCTAGTTAAGCGGAGCCTTGCCAAGTCTTTGGAAGTGATTGCCAAGTTTGCCTTTTGGACTATACCTTTTACCTTTTGGATTATTTTGATATTTTTATGGACAATTACCTTTTCAACTGTTTTTATACTTCAATAAAGTAGTTAGCTGATTATCGTCTCTGTGTGTGTGATTAAGGGTCCGGCCTAAGTCTTGCATCGTGACACGCCATGACTCCCACCCCTTGCTCGCTGAAGCCACGCAGAGGAGGAGCATGAGCAGTGGACGGGCTTCAGTGGGCGGGGCTCCTCTTCTGCGTGGCTTCAGCGAGCGAGGGGCAAGAGTCATGGCAGGAGTCATGGCGGATTGGAGGCTGGCTGGGGAAACGGCCGAAGGAGGCGGCGCCCCGGCCTCTTCTTCTTTTTCTTCGCCTCCGCCCGGCCCTTCCTCCTCCTCCCCCAAGCAGCAGGAGTTCGGCAGAAGGAGGGGGAACGAAGGGGGGCAGAGAGCTTTTCTCGCGGCACAGCAGAAGGTCCGTCACGGCACACTACTGTGCCACGTCACAGCGGTTGGGAAAAACTGCTCTATACCCTTGATCATTTTAGTCGCCCTTTTCTGGACACATTCCAGCTTGTCAATATTTATTTATTTATTTATTCGGTTTTATACTCCACTCCTCCCTGCAGGCTCGGGGCGGATCACAACACCATTTGGTAAAAACATCAAAATACAACAATATTAAAAGACCACAAGGGTTACAGATTCTTAAAAACTCAAAAAACATGGTCATACAATACATTTCCAGATTAGCCAAAGGCAAGTGTGAAGAGGGCAGTCTTGCATGCTCTCCGGAAAGGAACAAGCTCTCAGATCGCGCGGGTATTGGGTGGAAGAGAGTTCCACAGCAAAGTGGCCGCAACAGAAAAGACCCGCTGCCTGGTTGTGGACAAGTGGCAGGAGCAGATTGATGGAATTTCTAACAAGTTCTGCTCCTCAAAGCGCAGTGATCTCGGGGAAACGTATGGGGTAAGGCGGTCCCTCAGGTACACAGGCCCTAGACCGTATAGGGCCTTGAAGGTCAAAACCAGCACCTTGAAGGCAATTCGGTACTCGATAGGAAGCCAGTGCAGTTGCCGTACGATGGGAGTAATGTGCTCTCTCACCGGTGCTCCCACCAGTAAGCGAACAGTGGCATTCTGCACTAGCTTGAGTTTCCGGATTGTCGACAAAGGAAGGCCCACGTAGAGGCTGTTACAGTAGTCCAGCCTCGAGATGACCGTTGCTTGGATCACCATGGCCAGGTCATCCCTGGACAGGTAGGGTGCCAGTCGCCTAGCCTGTCGGAGATGGAAAAATGATACTTTGCTGACCATGGAGACCTGGGTCTCCATGGACAGCAAAGGGTCCAGATGGACTCCCAGACTCTTAACAAGGGATGACGGGCTAAGTTGCTCGCCATCCAGGGTAGGCAACCGGCACTCATCCAGCCCAAGGCGACCGGGCCACAAGATCTCCGTCTTCGACGGGTTCACCTTCAGCCGGCTGGAACGCAGCCATCCAGTCAAGGCTTCAAGGCATTGATGGAAACAATCGGGTACGGTGTCCGGCCTGCCATCCATTCTCAGCAAAAGCTGGGTGTCATCGGCGTACTGATAACACTCCAGACCAAAGTCGCGGGCCAGCTGGGCCCATTATTATAATATCTCCATTATTAATCTTGATTCATAATAAACTTTATTTTATATGCCTAGGGTTGCCCATGTCTTGAAGAGCCCGCTGCCCCCTGCATTCTTTCTCTTTCTCTCTTTCTCTTTCTCTTCCTCTTTCTCTTTCTCTTCTTCCCTCCTGTCATACCTTTCCGACTATCCTTTCCCTTCCTTCTTCCCTTCGTTTTCTTTCTTCCTCTGCTCCTCTCTCCCTCACTTATTCCACCCTTTCTTTCCCTTTTTTCTCTTCCTCCCTTTTTCTCATAAAGAAACACGTCCTTCGCTAATTTGAACAGTGTGCAACTATAGGTTTTGCTAGTTCAAATGTTGTGCAACACAAATGGCTGGAGTGAGGGGGACAGTTCTTAAATGGCTGACCTCCTTCCTCCACCAGCGGTCTCAGCGTGTGAGGAGGGGCGAGGTGGTCTCCGAGGGCTCCTCATTAGTTTGTGGAGTTCCGCAAGGGGCCATTCTCTCCCCTCTGTTATTCAACATCTACATGCAGCCGCTTGCACAGCTGGTGCGGAGTTATGGGCTGGAGTGCCACCAGTACGCTGACGACACCCAGCTCATTCTGAGGATGGAGGACAGGCCGGGATCCATCCCCGATAATTTCCAACACTGCCTCGAGGCCGTTACTGGATGGCTGTGTGCCAGTAGGTTGAGGGTGAATCCGGCGAAGACGGAGATCTTGTGGTCGGGCCGCTCGGGTGGTGTAGATGTCCAGCTTCCGACCCTGGACGGTGTGGCGCTATGCCCATCGCCTTCCGTTAAGAGCCTGGGGGTCCATCTGGACTCCCAGCTGACCATGGAGGCCCAGGTCTCCGCGGTCAGCAAGGTTGCTTTTTTTCATCTGCGACAGGCTCGGAGGCTGGCCCCCTATATCTCCCGGAATGACCTGGCCACGGTGATCCAAGCTACGGTCATCTCAAGGCTGGATTACTGTAACGCGCTTTACGTTGGCCTTCCTTTGTCAGCGACCCGGAAGCTCAAGCTGGTGCAGAACACTGCCGCCCGGCTCCTGTCTGGAACCCCAGCAGGACGCCACATCACACCTGTTTTGCAGGATCTGCACTGGCTCCCAATCGAGCACCGGATCTCCTTCAAGGTGTTGGTTCTTACCTTTAAGGCCTTGCATGGCCTGGGGCCAGCGTACTTGAGGGACCGACTCACCCCACACTGTCCCCCGAGATCACTACGCTCCGAGGATGCTAATTTGTTAGAGATACCCTCGGCGAAATTGGCTAAACTGACATCTACTCGCCGGAGGGCGTTCTCCGTTATAGCTCCTACGCTGTGGAACGCCCTCCCGGCTGGAACGCGGGCTATAAAGGACCTGCTCCCGTTTAGATGCGCCTGCAAAACTTATTTGTTTAAGCAGGCCTTCGGTGAGTAGGTCCTGCCCATGTTCCGCTTTAGCCGCTGTCCTGGGGTGTCACGCTATCTAATTCCTGAACTGTACCTGGGGGTTTTGTATTTTGCAGTTTTAACTGTTTAATTGTCTTAGATGTTTTATCGCATTGCTTGTGTGTAGTTGTACCTTCGGTTCCTGTGAGCCGCCGCGAGCCTCAGGGAGTCGGCGGCATAGAAACCCGAATAATAAATAAATAAATATATATATATATATATATATATATATATATGTCTGTTTTATCACGGAAAAATGGTCTTCAAAAGTTGATTCGGATGTAGGTAATGATAGCGTTTCGGTTCTGATAGACATATTTATTTATTTATTTATTTATTCGATTTTATACCGCCACTCCCAATAGCTCGGGGCAGTTTACAAGGAAGAATAACAATACAGAATAAAACAGTGGTTTAAAAACTCAGCAATTGTCAAAAGCATGCCTGAAGAGGTGGGTTTTGCATGCTCTACGAAAAGAGCTCAGATCTCAAAGAGCCCGAGTCTCAGGCGGCAGGGAGTTCCATAGGACTGGATCTATGATGGAGAATGCCCTCCACCGAGTTGCTGTTAAATGAAAGGATCTAACACTAGGAATAGTAAGAAGGTTCAAATCTTCCGACCGTAGTGACCTCAGGGGATTATAAGGGAACAGGCGATTCCTTAGATACACTGGCCGCAGACCATGTAAGGCCTTAAAAGTAAGAACTAACACCTTGAAAGTGATCCTTAGTTGTGCAGGTCTCACAGGATAGGTGTTACATGACAACTCGCAGGCTTCCCTGCGAGGAGTCGAGCTGCGGCGTTCTGCACTAGCTTGAGTCTCCGGGTCACAGTCAAGGGAAGGCCAATGTAAAGAGTGTTACAGTAGTCAAGTCTTGAGATGACCGTAGCCTGGAGCACCGAGGCCAAGTCTTTCTGGGACAAATAGGGAGCCAGCCGCTTCGCCTGCCGCAGATGAAAGAATGCGGTCCTGCTGACAGTGGAGATTTGAGCGTCCATTGACAGCAGGGGGTCTAATTTTTGAGTGAGTTTTTCTAAATTGATTGGGATGCATTTCCGAAATGCAGAAGTCTTCGTTAATGGCGCCCGCGATTGCGCAATGCGCGAAAACCTGCAGAAGGAACAGTCAAAACAGGGGATTCCCTTTCCCTCTGTTTTTGACCGCTACTACTGACAAAACTAGCCACACTGGTATGAAATATTGAACACATTGAACTCATTAATAAACATTGAAAACATTTTAAACGCAATGGGACAGAAATAGAGAAGGTTGGAAATGACATACGAGCCCTATCTATATAAGTTTCTTCCGCTGGCTTTAGAGCTCTCTGTATCAGTGGTGCCAAAGTGCCCTCTTGTAAAGGTGTGGGTGGCTCATGTTGATCCTCCCAACTGGCCTCTGACATACATCTTCGGCGTCGAGTATTTATGTCACAGCGGATAGGCAACAGAAATATAGAAGTTTAATTCCCCATCGGCCCAAATACTCCAGTCTCTATTCGAGTGAATAATGAAACTCTCATTCAATTCACAAGATAAATATATAACTTTGTATTGAATTGTATTTAACAATAACTGGCAAAACATTGAAAAACAACAGCCATCACAGCTACCTTTCTAAACATCCTTTCCTCACAGATATTGAATCCCAACTGTCACTTTGTAACGAAATTCCTCAAGGTTCCATTTAGGAGTCTTGAGACAGCGCCATCTGGTGTCAAACATGTCACACTGCAGGTCATCTCAAACTGCGAAAATATATCTTGTGCTGACTCATGAATTGCTATTCAAAATGCAATAATCTGACAATACAAGCCCTATCTGAATATGGCGACTGAGACTTCAAAATGGCGAATCCACTTCCTGTTTCCTTAACTCTCTTCGGAATCGCTTCAAAAGTCAAAAACATCCGAATTACATCCAGACAACATATATATCAGACAATTTGAACAACTTGCAATTCCTACGAAGAAAGTTGCGCCGCTTTCAGTTTCTGTGCCAAAACTGTGCAGCTTTCAGAAAAATATTACGCTGTTTTCTGGGCAAGTTGTGCAGCATTTCTAAACATCGCCCACCTTCTCGTCATACAGATCAGCCGTGGGATAAAGGGTCTGTGTAGACGTGCCCCCATTTGGAACTGAATGCAGGCACTGTGTTGCTGGTTTTTATTTTTTTTCTTCTTGATCTGTGAGTTGGTGCTGTAAGCCCTCCAGAGCTGAACTGAGAGGGAGATAGAAATGCATGAAATACATAGGCAAGCAGACAGGCAACGGGCTCCATGAGACTGAAGCTATGACGCATCCCCTCTAATTAGTTTCATTGCCCTGAAGCATTCGTTGCTCCTCTCCTTTGATGAGAGAAAAAACATTAACGTCCTCTCAACTCAAACAGTTAAGGAAGGCTGGGATCTCACTGGATTCCAAGGCTGGTTGGCAATGTATCCATTAGGCATTTGCAAAAAATTGGGAATGTGTCGTAAGTCAGATCAGTTTCCTAGGACAGTGTTTTCCAACAATTTTTGAGCCGCGGCACATTTTTTACATTTACAAAATCCTGAGTCACACCACCAACCAAAATGACACTAACACAGTAATACATATAGTTAATATGTTTTAAATGTATTTATACACTCAGTGTGAAACCTGGGCCTGTTTCGATGAACACAACATATATATGACACAACATAGATATCCTGGCAGGAATGGCAGAAAGACACAAACTTCCCACACAGAACTCCCATAACCAAGAGAAAATACTATAAGAGTTTGGTGGGCATTGACCTTGAGTTTTGGAGTTGTGGTTCACCTATATCCAGAGAGCACTGTGGACTGAAAAAATGTTGGATCAGGACCAAACTTGACATGAATACTCAAAATGCCCAAATGTGAATACAGATGGAGTTTGGGGAAAAATAGACCTTGACATTTGGGAGTTACAGTTTCTGGGATTTATAGTTAACACACAATCAAAGAGCATCCTGAACCCTTGCAACAATGGAATTGAACCATAAGAACATAAGAACATAAGAAGAGCCATGCTGAATCGGACCTCAGCCCATCTAGTCCAGCATTCTGTGTCACACAGTGGCCCACCAGTTGTACACGGGGATCTCGAGCAGAAGGGAGGGCAAAACCTGACCTACTCCCGACCCCCCACAACCAGTACCCAGGGAAATCCTGCCTACCTCAACCAACTCTGAGGTGGCACTTGAATGTCCTTTTCAGTAACTACCGATACACTTGGTATCCATGAATCTGTCTAATCCTGCCTTGAAGTTGTTCAGGCTGACAGCTGTCACAACCTCTTCTGGAAGTGAGTTCCATAACCCAATGACCCTCTGGGTGAAGAAATATTTCCCTTTATTAGTCCTAATTTTCCTACCTTGGAGCTTCAGGGAGTGCCCTCTAGTCCTTACTTGGCATATTGAACTCTCATTACCAACAGAAAGTACTGAAAGGGTTTGCTTGGGAATTGACCTTGAGTTTGGAAGTTGTAGTTCACCTACACCCAGAGAGCACTGTGGACTCCCTCCTCCCTCCCCTCCTGAACACGCTCACGCTGCCCCCTCGGATCAAAATGGCGGCAGCGTGAGCAAAGCGAGGCAAAGCGAGCAGAGCGAGCAGAGCGAGGCTGGGAAGAAAGGAGCCCGAGTGGAGAAGAAAAAGTGTTCGGCAGGAGGGGGAAGAAAGGGTGTGTCACAGCACACTGGTTGGGAAACACTGCACTGCACCACTGGGGGCTCATGTAATCCTGGGAATTGTAGGCACCAACACACTTTGGCAGAAAAGGCTAACGACCAAAGCAAAAGATGTCCAATGATTCTGTGTACTGAAACCCAACAGCAAGGGAAAAAAAAACAGTACACAAGATCCTCGGCAAGAATATAAAAAATCAGCATTTATTCATATCAGTTCAACTGAGCTATCTAAAGCATGGTGACAGGCTGCTGCTGGTAGAATTGAAGTAATTCAGTTGATACAAATACAGCGTGCTGATAATCCTTCCGTATATGTTTTCTTTTATCAAATGCTTGCAAAACATTGGCATTGTGGTCTGTAGTAGGGGGACTCCCATCAATCTCTGTCTTCCTGCGTTTTTGTTAAGGAATGTTATTTTGCTCACCGTTTCCACAGGATGGATTTGTAATAGATTCAGTAAACGCCGAGGATAAATAAATCATCCTCCTGTTGTTTGCATGCGGGCATTTGTTTCTCATTCCCGCCTTTGTATTATAAAGTTCGCTGAACATGCTAATCATTTCGGGTTAATGACCACATTTTTTTCCTCCGCCCGAACATTTCAAAGAACAAGGGAACCCCATAGCAGTGACAGCATTCGTTTGCATATGAAAAGACTGTCTGCGTGGCATTCTCCGAAAATGACAACTCGTGGGATATGTCATTGCTGCTTACAAGGGATTGTGCATCATGCTAGCGCTGCAAGTCACCTGGGAGAGACATCAAGAGGCGTTTGATGAATGGAAACAGAAAGAAATAAAGGAAGCAGCAGGAGGGTGGTAGAAAGCCCAGGACAATTGATGTCCTACTGCTTTTGGGTTCGTCTCCCCAATAGAATTAATACAGTTTGGCATCACTTGAACAGCCACGGCTCAATGTTATGGAACCCTGGGAGCTGATGTTTGGTGAGACACCAACATGTTTTGGTGCAGAAGGCTATAGGCCTTGAAGAACTATAACACCCATGGTTCAGGCCCGGATTAACGTCTTTTGGTGCCCTAGGCCAAAAGACGGCCCGCCCCCAGGGCGCTGCTACGCATGCGCGGCGGCAGCCCCGGACGTGGGGCTTCCATCCGCCGGAAGTTGGTCGCGGGAGGAGGAGGCAACGGAAGCCGCACGGCACCTCCTCCTTCTGATCATGGGATGAGGAGGCAGACGGAAGCCCTGGGGCCGGGCTGTGCCATGTGGCTTCCGTCACCTCCTCCTCCGGTGACCGAAAGGAGGAAGGGAAGTCCGACTCCCAGGGCGCTGCTGCCCCGGCTGTGCGGCTTCCGTCCACCTCCTTCTCCTTCCTTTGCAAGGGGGCGGGCCATGCGGCGAGGAGGAGGAGGAAGGGAAGCCCCATGGCGGAGGAGGCAGAGGCGCATGCCCGCCAACGGCCCTGGCGGGGCAGGGCTTCCCTCCTCCTCCTCCTCCTTGCCGCCTCCTTCCTTTACAAGGGCGCCATTCCCTCCTCCCCGCCCCCTTGCAGCACTCTTCCCCCGCCCTCTCCTGAGGTATGATGACACACACTCTCTCTCTCTCTCTCTCTCTCTCTCGGGAGAGGGCGGGGGAGAGCGCTGCGAAGGGGCGGGGTTTTTTTTGCTTGATCTGCCACCCCCTAGGCCTACACCCATAGGCCATGGCCTAGGGTGGCCTTATGGGTAATCCAGGCCTGCCATGGTTCTCTCTCTCTCTCTCTCTCTCTCTCTCTCTCTCTCCCTCTCTCTCTCTCTCTCTCTCTCTCTCTCTCTCTCTCTCTCTCTCTCTCGGCGTTACTCAGCGAACGAAGATTCTTAGGAAGGACTCATCCCACGCTTTTTACAAGCGCGTTGATGACTAAAAAGGCCAATCTGAGACAGGCAGGTTCGGTTGCAGAAAGCACAGCAGAAAGTCTCCTTGGGTGATGTTGTTTCCAAGTTGCGGTTCTTTCTGCGTCGTCGTTTCTCTTCGAGACCCGTTCAGCATGTCTTCTCGAAAGAGGCCGTGGCATTGTGGATAGTGCGTCTCCATGCCTCCCGATGTGAGGCCAGAGTGGACCGTTGTTGGTGATCAATCTGGCCGAGCCTGAGATGTTGTTTCAGGGAGTCCTTATATCTCTTTTTGGGGGCGCCTCTCTTGCGCTGACCCGTGGCGAGTTCACCATAGAGTAGTATCTTTGGGAGGCGGTGGTCCTCCATCCTAGAGACATGTCCTGCTCAGTGCAGCTGTGTTCTCAATAGCATGGCCTCAATGCTGGTGACCCCTGCTTGATCAAGGACAGCAACATTTGTCACCTAGTGGGTCCAGTGTATATTTAGGATTGTGCGAAGACAGCGCTGATGAAAGCGTTCGAGGAGTCATAGGTGCTGGCGATAGGTGACCCAATGTTTCAGACCCATAGAGGAGAATACACAGTACGATAGCTCTGTACACACTGATTTTGGTGCTTTGCCTCAGGTGTTTGTTACTCCAGACTCTTTTGTGAAGCCTTCCGAACGCACTCTATGCCTTTGCTAATCTGTGATCTATCTCTTTATCAATCTTGGCGTCTGAAGAGATGACACTTCCCAGGGAGGTGAACTGCTGAATGGACTTAAGCACAGATTTGCCTATGCTGACGTGGGGATGATGGTGTTCTTCCTGTGGTGCGGGCTGGTAGAGGACTTCCGTTTTCTTCAGGCCAACTTCCAGCCCAAACAGCTCTGCAGCTGCTGCAAAGCAGGATGTGAGGCGCTGCAGAGCTGCTTCTGAATGGACGACAAGGGCAGCATCGTCAGCAAAAGCAGCTCACGGACTAGATCGTTTAGAGTCTTAGTGCGAGCCCTCAGGCGGCTTAAGTTGAACAAGCTGCCATCAGTACGATAGCGTATATATATGCCGTCTTCTTCTTCGAGGTCTGCCGTAGCCCTTTGGAGCATCATGCTGAAAAAGATTTTAAATAGGGTTGGTGTAAGAACACAACCTTGTTTCACTCCATGAGTTATGAGAAAGGGCTCCGAGAGAGCATCGCCGTATCTGACTTGACCGCGCTGGCCCTCATGTAACAGGATAATCATTTTGAGGAATTTGGGGGGACATCCTAGACGTTCCAGGATCTGCCACAGACCTTTTCTGCTCACAGTGTCAAAGGCTTTGGTGAGGTCGACAAATATTACATACAAAAGACTATAGGCCTTACAAAACTATAACACCCATGGTTATATAATATTGTGAAATAGAGAAAACCTTGCCTGTCTCCAGAGGAATCTGTATAAAGACCAAGTAGCAACAGTAAGAACTTACCATGGAACAACCAGACTGGTTCAAGATTGGGAAAGGCGTACGACAGGGTTGTCTACTCTCCCACAACCTATTCAACTTGTATGCAGAATACATAATGCAATGTCCGGGGTCACCTTCCTTCCTCTCTCAGTGGTCAACGATGAAGGCGGCCTCACGGTAGAGGTGGGCAAGGGCGCGGTAGACCTGGCTCTGGGTCTCCATGATCACCAGCTCCATGCGGGCCCACAGCTCCCCACGCCGCACCTGCAGCTCCCTCAGGCCGCTCACCGGCGGCGCCATGAAGACCGGCAGGCCCCCTTCTCCCTCTTCCTTTTCCTCCTCCTCCTCCCAGGAGTGGGGGCTCTTGGAGTCCCGCCAAAAGGGCCACGCGCGCCTCTCAATCAAGAGGAGGTAGCCTTGGACTACAATTCCCAGCTGTGTGCGGGGAGGTGAGAGGAAATGGGAGGAGCCAAAAAAGCTAGCAGGATGGAGGAGGAGGAAGGAAGTATGTGTGTGTATGTACTGGCCCAGCCTTGACTCCTGCTGCTTCCTGTCCCGTCAATACGGGATAGGAGCTGAAAAATGGGACATGAAATTTGGGGCTGAAAAACGGGACGTCCCATACAATATGGCAGTGTTTCCCAACCTTTTTTGAGCCGCGGCACACTTTTAACATTAAAAAAATCCGGGGGCACACCACCAACCAAAATGACACAAAATGACACTCTAACACAGTAAAGAACGGCTGGAGGATGGTAGCCTGCTGGGAGCAGCTGTTGGGAGTGCCGAAGCTGGGGAAGGGGGAGGAGCCAGGCCGTGCCATGCCCCGCCCCCACCCCGGCTTCAGCTCTCTCAGCAGCTGCTCCAGCCTTGAGGAGGCAGTGCCAAGCTAGCAGTGGCCCAGTCAGCACAATGCTGGCTTGGCAGTGCCCCCTCAAGGCTGGAACAGCTGCTGGGAGTGCTGAAGCTGGGGAGGGGCGGAGCCAGGCCGCACCATGCCACGCCCTCCCCCTGGCTTCAGCTCTCCCAGCAGCTCCTCCAGCCTTGAGGAGGCAGTGCCAAGCTAGCGGTGGCCCAGTCAGCACAATGCTGGCTTGGCAGTGCCCCCTCAAGGCTGGAGCAGCTGCTGGGAGTGCTGAAGCCGAGGGAGGGGGCGGAGCCAGGCAGCACCATGCCCCGCCCCCTCCCCTGGCTTCAGCTCTCCCAGCAGCTGCTCCAGCCTTGAGAGGGGCAGTGCCAAGCTAGCGGTGGCAGAGTCAGCACAATGCTGTCTTGGCACTGCCCCCTCAAGGCTGGAGCAGCTGCTGGGAGTGCCAAAGCCGGGGGAGGGGGCGGAGCCAGGACGCACCATGCCCCGTCCCTTCCCCCCGGCTTCAGCTCTCCCACAGCTGAAGCTGAAGTCGCGTGGAGGAGGAGGAGCATGAGCGGTGAACGGGCTTCAGTGAGCGAGGGGCGGGAGTCATGGCGGATTGGAGGCTGGCTGGGCAAACGGCCGAAGGAGGTGGCACCCCGGCCCCTTCTTCTTTTTCTTCGCCGCCGGCCGGCCCTTCCTCTTCCGCCCCCAAGCAGTAGGAGTTCGGCAGGAGGAGGGGGGAAGGAAGGGGGGGCAGAGAGTTTTTCTCGCGGCACAGCAGGAGGTCCGTCACGGCACACGAGTGTGCCGCGTCACAGTGGTTGGGACAGTTGGCAGCCCAATCACTGTTGCCCGTTTGGGGTCAAAAATTATTCAACTGCTTGTGATCCCTCTATTTTTATCAGTGTTATACTTATTTACGCAATGCTTTTGTCACGAAATAAATCTCATTATTCATTTATGGGGAGTTTTAAAAAATAGAATTGTAGATTAAGGCAGAAGAGAACATACTCGTGGACTCATGCAGAAACAACACAAGCCCTAAATAGACTGATTCGTCCATCCTAGTTGCTATGGAGTATTTAGAACAAAGAATTCAATCAGTCAAGAGCTCCATTTGTAGCTCCATTCCTGTTGCTATGTGAAATTTGTGGCTGCCTTTATGTGTAGGAAAGAGGGCAAGGAAGAGGAAGGCTGTATTAATTCTACAATGGAGATGCACCCAAAAGCAGCGGGAAGTCAATTGTCCTGGGCGCCTTACCGCCTTCCTGCTGCCTTAACTATTCCTTTCAGTTCTCATTCATCAAACGCCTCTTGATGTTTCCCCCAGGTGCGCTGTAGAGTTAGCGTGATGCATGCACCTCGCAAGCAAGCGTGACATATACTGCGAGTTGTCATTTTGGAAAATGCCACGTAAATAGTCTTTTCATATGCAAAATAATGCCAGGCGCTGCTACAAGGATCCCTTGTTCTTTGAAACATTCATGCCCCCCAAAAATGGTCATTAACCTGACATAATTTGCGAGCTCTTAGATCTTTAAAAACGAGAGAGAGAAGAAAATAAAAACAAAGGCCCGAACCTGAACAGCACAGAAATGCTGGACCACTCTCACAACTACCATGTCAGACTACACTAGGGCTGCCCAGGAAGTCGATTACGATTTACGATTTCCAACTTCCGAAACGTACGATTTCCTTATGATTTCCTACTCTTATAATCTTTTTTGTGCATGCCTAGTAGTTACGAACGAAGTTTCAGGCTCAAAGGGTGAGTAATAATAATAATTTGTTTCTAACCCACATCCATCTCCCCGGAGGGGACTCGGAGCGGCTAACATAGGGCCGTGCCCGAACAACAGATCACAAAATATTTATTTATTTATTTATTTATTTACTTACTTTGCTTCTAGACCACCTCTCTCAGCCCGAAGGCGACTTGAGGCGGTCTACAAATAGCAGGAACTGCTCAAGACAAACAAATCAACAATTATCAATACAATTTCAACATATACAAATTAACATTTAACGTTAAAAACACAATATCAGCGTCTCATTATTAAGTCGATTTCCAGTTGCATCGTCGTCGTTCCTTTGGTCTCTATTTGTTACTCATACTACATCTGCGAATGCTCGGTCAAATAGCCAGGTCTTGACCTTTCTGCGAAATATCAAGAGGGAGGGGGCTGATCTGATGTCATTAGGAAGGGCGTTCCAAAGCCGAGGAGCCACCACTGAAAAGGCCTGTCTCTCGTCCCCACCAATCGCGCCTGCGAATCAGGCGGGACCGAGAGCAGGGCCTCTCTGGATGATCTTAAGCATCTTGAAGGTTCATAGGAAGAGATGCGTTCAGACATGTAAGTTGGACCAGAACCATTAAGGGCTTTAAAGGCTAAAGCCAGCACTTTGAATTGTGCCCGGTAGTATTTTGAATAGCAATTCATGAGTCAGCACAAGATATATTTTCGCAGTTTGAGATGACCTGCAGTGTGTCATGTTTGACACCAGATGGCGCTGCCTCAAGACTGCTAAATGGAACCTTGAGGAATGTCAGTTACAAAGTGACAGTTGGGATCTGACAGTTGGGATTTAATATCTGTGAGGAAAGGATGTTTAGAAAGGTAGCTGTGATGGCTGTTGTTTTTCGATGTTTTGCCAGTTATTGTTAAATACAATTCAATACAAAGTTATATATTTATCTTGTGAATTGAATGAGAGTTTCATTATTCACTCGAACAGAGACTGCAGTTTTTGGGCCGATGAGGAATTAAACTTCTATATTTCTGTTGCCTATCCGCTGTGACATAAATACTCAACACCGAAGTGTAAACTGGTAGCTAGTGGAGCTGGTGCAACAGGGGTGTTGTGCGCTCCCTGAGTGCCGCTCCTGTTATCAACCTGGCTGCTGTCCGTTGGACCAGTTGAAGCTTCTGAACAGTCTTCAAAGGCAGTCCCACGTAGATAGCGTTGCAGTAATCTATACGGGATGTAACCAGAGCATGGACTACCGTGGTCAAGTCAGACTTCCCAAGGTACGGGCGCAGTTGGCACACAAGTTTTAGCTGTGCGAATGCTCCCCTGGTCAACGCCGAAACCTGGGGTTCCAGGCTCAGTGATGAATCCAGGATCACACCCAAACTGCGAACCGGTGTCTTCAGGGGGAGTGTAACCCCGTCCAATACAGGCTGTAACCCTATGCCCTGTTCGGTCTTTCGACTGACCAGGAGTGCCTCTGTCTTGTCTGGATTCAATTTCAATTTGTTCGCCAAAATATCAGAAACATCAAAAAACAATAAACACAATAAAAGCAATACACACAATGAAATAAATACATCTTGAAAACACAACAACACAGGTGAATCTAAAACAGAAACGACAGGGCGGGCCACATGTACATATAGAATGTTAAAAACGGGGGTAACTGGAGTAGTGTCGAAACATAAAGGGTCACATAGGCCTTTACACTTTAAGCTGGCCTAATCAAGTTGACCTAACTTGGTAATCTCAAGTTAAGTACTGTTATTAATGTTCTAATGTGTAATGTTTTAATTGTTTTTAATGTTTTACTGTACTATCTGCTTTTTTGTTGTTTGAATTGCGAGCCGCCCCGAGCCACTTGAGAGTGGCGGCCAAGAAATTGAACAAATGAATAAATAGGGGGAAGAGGTCTCGCCAGAAACAGAGGCATATAGGATATTTTAAAACTCGGTGGAGATAACTGGAATAGTGTCGAACACAAAAGGTCACATAGGGGGGAAAAGGTTTTGCGGAAACGGGGGAATTTGGGGAGCTTAATCTCCAAAGGCCAGGTGGACAAACCAGGTTTTCAGTTGTTTCCTGAAGGATTTCAATGAGGGGGCATTCCTAATCTCTCCCAGGAGGGAATTCCAAAGACGGGGGGCCACAGAGGAGAAGGCTTTCTCCTTAGTGCTCACAAACCAAGTTTGTGAGACTGGCAGGGGCGAAAGGAGGACCTCCCCTGAGGAGCGAGGGGCTCGGGCTGGTTCATGGGAGGAGAGCCGGTCATGAAGGTAGGTGGGTCCCAAACCGTTTAGGGCTTTATAGGTAACTAGCTGTACCCGGCACGCATTGCTGTGCCCTATTTAGGAGATGCGAGAAAGTCTGAGTATGTACGGGTTGGAATTGATGTTACTTATGGTCTTGGTGGGGTCATGGCTGTGTTGTTGTGGGTTGTTCTGGTGGGTGGGATGTTGAAGTCCTGTGGAGTTGTCGGTGTGTGGTGTTCCTGGCGTTCTGCAGAGCTTGTGGATATACAATGTTTTTTGTCTTTCCGTCTGCTGTGTTGATGTAGAGGTTCTGTGGTTTCCCAACTCTGGAGCACGCTATGTAGAGTTGTCCGTGGGAGAAGCATTCTGTGTCAAGGTCTATGCCACAGATTTGTAGTGTTTGTCCTTGAGCCTTGTTTATGGTGATGGCAAAAGCTAGTGTAGTGCAGTGTCTTTCTGTTCTGGCGTTTGTTCTGCCCTTTTTTTGTGTGATGTATGTAGCGTTGCGAGTGTGTCGTCCAATGCTGTTCTTTTTAGGAGGCATGGCTTGTCTTTTGGGTCAGCTTATGCCTGTGTGGAAGGAAGGAATGGCATACAAATGGGTTGAGCAGTAGACGCAAGGTTGTGTTATGTGCGTATTGTGTTGTGTGTAGGTATTACTTTTGTGTTATTCTGGGGGTATGTGTTTGTCAGTGGTGCCTGTGTCCCTGGTGCCCTATTTGTCTCCCTCCTAGATCTTGACCGTGGCAGTTTAACCCTCAACTGAAATCACTTAGCATTCTAAGTGGCTTTGCCCACCGTTACTATGGTAACTGATGTTGGCCAATGGGTTTCGCTGGCTGCCGCAGAGGATGCTGGGAAATGTAGTTTTTTTGTATCATTGTTTTCGGGGCCTTCTAGGTTTTGGGGGGGAAAGTTTCTTTGCTAAAAACCTTTCTTGCCTGAGGCCTATTTGTGTTGGCAAGTTTGGTGTTTCTGCCTTGGAAGGTTTCTCTGTCTCTGTCAGTCGATCGACGACGGGACCTCCTTTATATAATGGATCACCTGCACCTTGAATTGGGCTCAGAAAATAAACGGCAGCCAGTGGAGCGCTTTAAACAGGGGGGTCAACCGCTCCCTGTAACCTGCCCCAGTTATTCATCTGGCAGCCGAACGTTGGACAAGTTGAAGTTTCCGGGCCATCTTCAAGGGAAGCCCCATGTAGAGCGCATTGCAGTAATCCAATCTAGAGGTAACCAAGGTGTAGACCACCATCGTCAAGTCAGGCTTCAGGAGGTATGGTCGCAGTTGGTCGAGTTTTAACTGTGCGAAGGCTCTCCCAGCCACCACCGACACCTGAGCATCAAGCGTCAGCGCTGAATCCAAGAGAACCCCCATACTGCGGACCTTCAGGGGGAGTGTAACCTCGTCCAGCACAGGTTGCCACTCAATACCCCGGTCAGACGAGTGACTGACCTGGAGGACGGAAGAGACGGAAGTACCAGTGGCCCCACTTCATCCTTTTCAAAATTATATTGGAGAATTCCATCAAGTTCTTTTGGATTCTATCTTGAGTCTGAACTTCTCTTTCTTTCCTATTTTGTACGGTCCTATGCTCCTGAGCTCTGTTCTTTACCCGTCTCCTCCTCTTCGTTTGAATCATTCATAAAGGCCTGCTTCTTAGATGATCGACCATCAGCGGATTTGCCTCTCACCAGAAATGCCGGTCCTCTCAAAGAGATATGCAGCTTCATAGTGAGCGAACTCAAGGAAATCATTATCAAGCAGGAAGCAACATTATAAATAACTTATGGCCCCGTAAACACACAGAAAGGCGATCCGTCTTTCAGTACGAGGAGAACGGCGCACACTTCTTTAGCTGTAAAGCCCTTCTTTTCATACAATCTTCACCGAAGTGGCGTATAAATATGAAATATTGCTACCATCAGCCTTCATTCCAGCCATCTATTTCCTCTTATGCAGTTTTTATCGTTTGCAAAGATGGCACTTTAAAGAGGCCATTCTCTTGTTTTGAAGCCAAATAAAGATCTATGCTGCAAAGTGGAGAGTAAGCAAGTCTCCCCGATGCCTCTGTTCCACTTAGACATTGTCTATGAGTGTAAGCACTCGCAGGTGATAATACTAACAAGGTGCCGCTGTAAGCGCGGGTCAATAAGTCCGTGACTTTTTGAATGAAACACAGGTTTTTGGATAAAAAGTTATGTTATTTTTCAACGCAGTCTCCTTTGAGCTCTATACCAGGCCCGGATTAACAGCTTTTTGCGCCCTAGGCCACACTTTGGAATTACGCCCCCTTTAAGCCAACCTCTACCGCACCCCCCACCTATCTCTCCCCCCCCCCTTCACGCCGCCACATCCTTCCCGTCATGTGTCAATGGGGCTGAGGGGAAAGGTGCGTGCGCTGTCACTGAAGAGAAGGGAATGGGCCCCTTTGTGTGGCGGGGAGCGAGTTCGTTTTACCCCTCGGGAAGAAGGCAGAGGAGGGCGAGCGAGTGCCACAGAGCCGAGGCCGAAAGGGACAGGGCAGTGTTTCCCAACCTTTTTTTGAGCCGCGGCACACTTTTTCCATTTCCAAAATCCTGGGGCACACCACCAACCAAAATGACACAAAATGACACTCTAACACAGTAATACATATAGTTTATATGTTTTTTAATGTATTTATACACTCAGTGTGAAACCTGGGCCTGTTTCGAGGAACATAACATAGATATCCTGGCAGGAATGGCAGAAAGACACAAACTTCCCACACAGAACTCCCATAACCAAGAGAAAATGCTATAAGAGTTTGGTGGGCATTGACCTTGAGTTTTGGAGTTGTAGTTCACCTATATCCAGAGAGCACTGTGGACTCAAACAATGGTTGGATCAGGACCAAACTTGGCATGAATACTCAATATGCCCAAATGTGAACACAGATGGAGTTTGAGGAAAATAGACCTTGACATTTGGGAGTTACAGTTTCTGGAGGGGGGGGGCTCAAAAGACCAGCACTCTCCCTCTCACTCCCTCCCCGCCAGGCTTGAATTGGGGTCGTGGGGAGCAGGAGCCTTACTCACCACCTGCGCAGCTCCTCGGGGGTCAGCGAGCCGGCCTGGGTGGGCATCTCGGGGCTGGCGAAGCAGGCAGGAAGGAAGGCGGTGGGCAGAGAGCCAGAGGGAGGCCGAGAGCGGTTGAGCCTTGCAAATGTATCCCTTTGGTTTGGAGCCTGCCTCTTTTTTTTCCCTGGGGATGAGTTCTCCATTTTGAGATCTCTAGTCAGTCCTTCTCAGGCAGGAGAAGAGCTCAGATGTGCTTGGCCAGTCAGGTTAGCTGTGTATAGGCCACTGTAAGTACTGACCAACTGCTTGGCTAACTGCTTGATTGAATTGCTTGACCGCTAGAGTTAGATAGGCTAATGATACCCTGCTGTGATTAGCACTGCTTGTTGTATATTGTAGCTATCTAACTGCCATTTAAGCATCCGTTCGCCTTCGAACTGGCCCTAGGCATAGATAGGAAAGGCGTAGTTCCTTCTATTCAGTAACCTAGGGTCAGGGTGAGGAATATCTTCGGGTTTCCTTGCCATTCGGAGGAAGCAAAGGGAGACTTTGCAGTCTTAGTCAGCAACCCAGGGAATTTTCATCTTACCCTCGTTTTATATTTTGCAACCGTTAAGCTCTGTGCCAAGTCCTTCAAAGACTTTATTTATTTATTTATTATTTATTTATTTATATTATTTCCTTCAAAGACTTTGTAGCTGAATAAACTATTTGTTCTTCAACTTCAACCCGGAGTGGTTTTTTGGGTTGCTGGACCCCTGAGCTTCTCAAGTAGGCATCCTGCAGTCCACCAGGCTTATAGGAAGCACATCGCAGTTTATTTCCAAAGGCACCTGGTGCGACGGCATAGAGGCGCACTATCCAAAATGCTGCGGCCTCTTTCGAGAAGACACGCCGAATGGGTCTCGAAGAGAAACGACAACGCAGAAAGAACCGCAACTTGGAAACAACATCACCCAAGGAGACTTTCTGCTGTACTTTCGGCAACCGAACTTGCCTATCTCAGATTGGCCTTTTTAGTCATCAACGTGCTTGTAAAAAGTGTGGGATGGGGCCTTCCTAAGAATCTTCATTCGTGAAGTAATGCCGAGAGAGATTGGGTATGAACTTTTTAATTGTAGAAATGTTATTTTTGGAGTTACACAACGTTAATGGTTACACCTGGTTTGGAAAAGCCACCTGTTTCCGATCTCCCACAACCTTACCTTCTGAAGATCTTGGACTACGGCACCTGGAACCTTATGAAGACAGAGGATGGGTTCCACCATGAAGCTCCATCTGCCGCTGTTATCCCTCCAGTAGCTTCATTTTTTTAATTGAACAGAAGACAAAATATAGCCCCAGATGTTCTCGATTACATGTGGTCCATTGCCAGTTATGAGATTATTGCTCTGAGGGGGTATTTTTATCATGCAAATTAATTCTGTGGATGCCTCATGGATGGCTTTCCATCTGTTCTTGCTGCAAAGTCTTTCCGGAAGCCAAAACAGCGAAAATTGTCAAATATTTCACAGCTGTTTGTTTAGCTATTCCATAGACATGCACTTTGGAAGTACCTGCCAAAGGAGGTGTAGCAACTCTCCACCGGCTTTCCTCTTGTACTGGAGGACAAGGAGCCACCTCAAAGAGTGATGGAAACCCATCTTCTCAGCCACTCCTACTGCTGTCGCTCAGCGGACAAAGGAGCAGAGGCTTCATTTCATGCCAATTATCCAGGTTGGTTGGGTTTCACACCCCATGACACAGGCCCATCAGGATAATTGGGTTTAATATGCCATACTTTCCATTGAAACAAAAAAGTGAGACTCCTCATATAAGTAGAACTTGATTTCCTTCACAGGAGACAAAGCTGTGCATTTTGCTTCATGTCCAACGACAGGCCGTATTTTCACGTCTTTTTTGAGATGGGATCATTTTATTTATTTATTTATTTATTTATTTATTCGATTTATTCGATTTATTCGATTTATACACCGCCACTGTTGTAACTCAGATGCCAATTAAAGCCAAGCCCAGATGTAAAAGGGGGTAACAAAAGGTTTATTTCACAAGGAATGGGAATGGGACTAACAAAAACTAGCCAAACTGGCAGAAAAAAACCCACAAAACCCAAGGGAAGCCCAAAAAAACACTGCAGGAGAATCCAAGGCAAACTCAGGGACGTCCTCTGCGACGTTCTTTGTAGGGTGATCTGAAACACGTAGTCTGTAACCGCTCCAAGGTCAAAGGCTGGAGAAATGATATAGGAAAAACGAGGAGACAATCCAAGGTCTAACAGGAGCTAAATGTACAAAGATAACACACATCATAATCTCCATAAATCCCATTGCCATCCTCCCTCCACTGTAATACAATACCAGTCTTGCAGCTTGAAACGCACAGAAGATCCAGTAGAGACAAACCCCGCCACTAGGATACACAGCTGTAGCTGAATAGAAAGCAAAACATTGAAACCCAAACCCCCCACCTATCCCAAACTGCAGCCAGAGCAGCAGCAGTCCCAAAAGGTGGCAGAGTAAATAACCTTAACTCACGAGTAGTCAGGAACACGATACCAGAAATCAGGATGTCAAGGTAACAGGATGCCAAGATAAACAGGAATGCCAAAGCAACAGGACACCAGACACAACTCCTTGCCTGCCGCAAGGGGCCTATTTCCCAGACCCACAATTTATACACTAAAGGTCAGATTCATCAGTGTCACACCCATCTTGATTAGGTGAAACAGCTGCCTTCCATTCAGCGTCTCTCCAAGCCTCCCAGCATCTTTCAAAACTTAGTGTTTCCCAATCATTCCCAGAAGTATCCGCGGGCCAACCTTTATCACTGTCAAACCCCATAAATGTGTCACTGCTGGAGTCAGCATGACATATATCCTGAACTTCTTTTACTAACGTTGAATCAAGCTCAGTATCACTTTCTCCTGACTCCAGTTCCACATCTCCAGGAACATCCCCAAATGACTCTGAATCTGCAGAAGCTGTAAGTTCCTGCCGAATCCTTTTCCTCTGCTCTAACCCTTCAGAGCTGGAATTGCTTACATTTCGTTTCCTTCTCACTCCAACGTCTAAAAACTCATTCGGCTCTCCCAACTGCATTCCATTCTCAGCTGGGAATAACTCAGTGTCTGCTATAGCTCTGCTATCAGGCGATGCCGAGGCCTGACTTACAACAACCTCTCCCAAAGGCTCGGGGCGGTTTACAGAATTTCAGCACAACAATAAAACCATACACATGAAAATATCATTAAGACTCAAAGGCTTGTCTAAAGAAGAAGGTCTTACAAGCTTTGCGAAAAGTTACCAAATTTCTCAAAGCCCGAGTCTCAGGGGGCAGATCATTCCACAAAACTGGGGCGATGATAGAGAAGTCTTCGGCGTCGAGTATTTATGTCACAGCGGATAGGCAACAGAAATATAGAAGGTTAATTCTCCATCGGCCCAAATACTCCAGTCTCTGTTCGTGTGAATAATGAAACTCTCATACAATTCACAAGGTAAATATATAACTTTGTATTGAATTGTATTTAACAATAACTGGCAAAACATCGAAAAACAACAGCCCTCACAGCTACCTCTCTATACATCCTTTCCTTACAGATATTATAAACCAACTGACACCAACTGTCACTTTCAACTGTCACTTCCTCAAGGTTCCATTCATCAGTCTTGAAACAGCGCCATCTGGTGTCAAACATATCATACTGCAGGTCATCTCAAACTGCAATAATACATCTTGTGTTGACTCATGAATTACTTTTCAAATGCAAGAATCTGACAAGAAGGCCCTTCGTCGAGTTGTCGTGAGGTGGTAAGCCTTCACGCCAGGAACATCTAAGAGATTCTGATCTTCTGATATCAGTGATCTCAAGGGACTATATGGGGACAGGCAATCCCTCAAGTACACTGGCCCCAGACCATATAAGGCCTTAAAAGTAAAAACTAATACTTTGAAAGTGATCCGGTATTCAATTGGTAGCCAGTGCAGACCCTGCAGGACCGGGGTGATACGACAACTCACGGGCTCCCCCATGAGTAGCCGGGCTGCAGCATTCTGCACTAGCTTGAGTTTCCGGATCACCGTCAAAGGCGGCGCGTTTGCGTCACTCCTCCCCGCTGCATGCTGGGAAACCGATGCCCGGGATGCTCTGGAGAGCCAGATGCAATCATGAAAAGAGCCACATCTGGCTCCCGAGCCATAGGTTCCCTACCCCTGCCGTAGAGTATGTTAGTTTTAGGTTTTTTTGTCCACATCTCTTTCCACTCTGACATACTTACTGTTCTGCCTAGATCTCTGGCCCGCTTTGACATAACCTCTTTTACCTGTTCTTCTTCTGTTGACCATGCTAGTAGTTGTTGATAGATCTTTTTGGTTAATTGAGTCTCTATTTTTAATATTTTATCCCTAAACGTCTCCTTCATTTCAAAGCCTATTCTCCGGTCTATCATAAAGTTTTCTTTTATCTGCCAGTATTGAAACCAAGACAGAGTCGGGTCATTACATTTTTATTTATATAGACTAGCCGTCCCCTGACACGCATTGCTGTGGCCCAGTCTGTGTATATGTGTTTTCTGTGTGTATACTGTATATGTGTGTTTGTGTAAATATGTATGTGATTGTGTGTGTGTGTGTGGTTTTGCACATGCATTGTAATGTATTTTTGTTTTTGGCTTTTTAAGTCCCTTCCGCTGTGTTTTTCAGTTTTTTTATGAGTGATGGTCAGTCGTTGGTCTGGTAGGTGTATTGTGTCTAAATTTGTTGTCAATTCATCCAGTAATTTTTGAGTGATGTTAATCCCACAAAGTAACATTATTTATTATTATTATTATTATTATTTACTTCATTTATACTCCGTCCTTCTCACCCCACAGAACTCAGGGCAGATCACAATGCACATATACAGCCAAACATTCAATGTCATTGACATACAACATATATAGACAGTAGGCATGAGAAAAATGAAACGGAAATTAAAAGGATTCGTAAGAGATTCGTATGTAATGGGACTTTTGAGGTTTTACGTATCGCTGTCGCGAACCAGGAAGTAGACTTTCTTTTACGGCACTTCGGGCGCCATTTTTGTATCTGGGTCGTAAAGCATTCGTATGGTTTCTTTGCCCTTAGTAAGCGTGTTTTGTCATTGGCTGATGGATACCAGGTGGACATACCCTCCCCTTCACTCCACCTTTCCTTTAGCCAATCAGAGGCAAAGAAACATGGATGGGTGAGCGAGGGTTTTCCTCCTCCTCTCTCGCCAATGACAGGCCTGCGAGAGAGGAGGAGAGAGGCCCCGCGCCCCTCTCTGCCTTTCTCTAGCCTCGATCCATGCATCGGGGCTGCAGAGAGGCGAGGGGTGAGCGAGGGCCTTTCCGCTAAAATATAAGCCGACCCAGGCTTGGGCCGGCTTATATTTTAGCTGAAAGGGGCCCTTTTCTGCCTCTCTCTAGCCTCAATCCATGGATCGAGGCTAGAGAGAGGCGAGGGGGACGAGGGCCCCTTTCCGCTAAAATAGGGCCGACCCAAGCCTGGGTCGGCTTATATTTTAGCGAGGAAAGGGCCTCAATCGGGAGAATTTCCTCCTGTTTCCCAGGCTGTCCCTCCGCTTCTGAGGGACAGCCTGGGAAACAGGAGGAAATTCCTCCGATTGAGAACTCGCAGTGTTAAGGAGGCATCTGCCTCCCTTAACCCCCTGCGAGTTCTCAATCGGAGGATTTTCCTCTTGTTTCCCAGGCTGTCCCTCAGAAGCGGAGGGACAGCCTGGGAAACAGGAGGAAATACTCGATTGAGAACTCGCAGGGGTTAAGGGAGGCATCTGCCTCCCTTAACCCCTGCGAGCCATCAATCGGAGGAATTTCCTCCTGCTCCCAGGCTGTCCCTCAGAAGCGGAGGGACAGCCTGGGAAACAGGAGGAAATTCCTCGATTGAGGCCCTTTCCAGCTAAAATATGTCGACCCAGGCTTGGGCCGGCTTATATTTTAGTGGGAAAGGGGCCCTGCGGCATCTTCTCTGCCTCTTCTCTAGCCTCGATCCATGGATCGAGGCTAGAGAGGCGAGGGGTGAGTGAGGGGCCCCTTTCCAGCTAAAATATAAGCCGACCCAGGCTTGGGCCGGCTTATATTTTAGTGGGGAAAAGGGCCTCGCCTGCTTGCCTCTCTCTAGCCTCGATCCATGGATCAAGTCTAGAGAGAGGCGAGGGGGGTGAGCGAGGGCGCCGGCGAGCGTGGGGGGGAAAGAGGGGCGAAGAAGAGAAAAGAAGGGATGGGGAACCAAAGAGCAAAGGAAGGAATGAAAGAAGAGGGTAGAGAAGGAAGAAAGGAGGGAAAGGGGAAATAATAAGGGGGGGGGGAGAATCGTACTTCACTTTCACAATTGTCCTGAGAGCTAGTAGCTACTACCTCTTATATTTATGTTATACATCTACAGCTCCACTTAATTGCACTGCAGAGGTGAAGGGAATGTTCCCCCTTGATTTTTAACTGTTTCCCTGCTTTTCCTACTTTAGAACCACTTTAGAATTTTGTTAGTACTTAAGTTACATTTTAGCACTTTTTGCAAAATTTTTTGTAAGTCTTTAATATACTAATCAAAAAAATAATCCCCCCCATTTGATTTTAGAATTGCGATTTTAGGATTCTAACCCAAGCCTAATAGACAGACATAGAGGCAATTTAACATTCCAGCTTCTGGTCACCAGGAGGAGCTGTTGCATTCCTTCATTCTTTTTTGTGTACTTTCTGGAGGGATTCTATGGCCTCGTAAATCAATTAAATTTAGCCTCCCCACACAAGTGGTACCTAAATTTCCTACTTGACAGATGCAACTGTCTTTCGGGGTGCAAAGGTCGACAACAAGCTACACAATTGGTCGAGAGCTCACCCTGACCCGGTCAGGCCTTGAACTCATGACCTTCTGGTCAGTAGAGATCTTATGCAGCTGACACCCAGCCAGCTGCGCCACAGTCCCGGTGCTGATTCAGAAAATTGTATTGCATAGGCCACATCAGCTCTAGTTTCTGATACAGAACATATGTCATCCAGTAGTCGCCATTACAACTCCTATTTATTTATTTATTTATTTATTTACTTCATTTATATTCCGCCCTTCTTACCCCACAGGGGACTCAGGGCAGATTACAATGTACACATTACATTTAGACACACAAACACACAAGACAGACTGAGGCAAATTTTAACATCTGGTCACCAGGGGGAGCTTTCGCACTCCTTCATTCCTCAGCGTGTTTCCTGGAGATTTTTTATGGCCTCGTAAACCAGTTACATTTAGCCTCCCCACTAAGTGGTACCTTAATTTCCTACTTGACAGATGCAACTGTCTTTCAGTTGCAAAGGTCGACAACAGGCCACACAATAGGTCGAGAGCCCACCTCGAATTGAGCAGACCTCGAACTCATGACCTTCTGGTCAGTAGAGATCTTATGCAGCCGACACCCAGCCAGCTGCGCCACATTCCCGGTGCTACATTACATTTTTATTTATATAGATTGTCATGATCTCAAATAATAATAAATAAACACGAGCTCTCTCGCAGCCCAGCACATCCCCTTTTGTGCATCGTTAAACAACCTATGGAATATTTAATACATTGAGTTGGGGGAAATGATGTATTTACAGTGCTTTTAGCCCTAGTTGGATCCACAGCTCCGAGCTATTTCTGAGTTGTAAATGATTTTCAAAATGCTTTCTGGACCCTTTCCAGCAACCATCTTCCTAACGTCAACAAAAAGCTTTCTCGCTCTCAGCACCCATCCGCTCCCTGTTTTCTTGAACAGTTGACCACTCCAGACAAAGAAAAGATGCAAGCTGGATTTATGTAACTCCCATTAGCTTTTGAAATACAGCGTTAATGGTATTTTTTATATACTGCCTCCCTAAACAAATAAGTAGGTTGCATCACAAGACTTTAAATTCACCAAAGGACAATTTTATGTAGCTCCCTGTCCTCGGAGACATCTCTGGTAAATGCACTAATGATTCAATAGCCTATTACCCTAATGGCCAATCCGGTGCTTTGCTTCAGCAAAAAATGTGTAGAGCAAAAGGCTAGACTAGCATTGGTTTTGGAGACCATAACCTATTAGAACCATAGAATCATAGAATCACAGCCCTCCATGGCCCTGAAAATGGCATTTTTCTTTCCCGTTTCCCCCTGCATGCACCCAATCTCAGGCCCAATAACCCCATGCCAAATCTAACCTTCCCCGCGGATATCAAAACCCATTGGGTTCCCCTGGTATCCGCAGATCTCTTATAGAATCATAGAATCCTAGAGTTGGAAGAGACCTCGTGGGCCATCCAGTCCAACCCCATTCTGCCAAGAAGCAGGAAAATCGCATTCGAAGCACCCTCGGCAGATGGCCACCCAGGTTCCATTCTTCCTTCTCTCTTCCCTTCCTTTCTTCCTTATTGATGCGAAAGAACACAGAGAGAGACTGACAGCTGTTCAGCAAGACCTTTGAGTGTGTCTTTCTGCCATTTCTGCCAGGATATCTATGTTGTGTTCATCAAAACAGGCCCAGGTTTATTTATTTATTTATTTATTTATTATTCAGGCTTCTATGCCGCCGACTCCCTGAGGCTCGCGGTGGCTTACAGGAGCCGAAGGGCACAGTAAAATACAGGCAATAAGCAGTTAAAAACAATTAAAAACAACAGCAGTACAGTAATTAATAACACAGTTAAAACAATGAACAGCACATCATCCTCAGAAGAACGAATAGATGGCATGGGCAGGACTTACTCACCAAAGGCCTGCTTAAACAGGTATGTTTTACAGGCCCGTATAAACGGGAGCAAGTCCTTCATAGCCCGAGTTCCGGCCGGGAGGGCGTTCCACAGCGTAGGTGCTATGACAGAGAACGCCCCGCGGGTAGCAGTCAGCCTTGCGAGTTTAGCTGAAGGTATCTCCAGGAGATTGGAGTCCTCAGACCGAAGTGATCTCGAGGGCAATATGGGGTGAGATGGTCCTCAAATACGCTGGCCCCAGGCCGTGTAAGGCCTTAAAGGTGAGGACCAACACTTTGAAGGTGATCCGGTGCTCAATTGGCAGCCAGTGCAGATCCTGCAAAACAGGTGTTATGTGGGCGCCAGCTGGCGTGCCAGACAGGAGCCGGGCGGCAGTGTTCTGCACTAGCCTGAGCTTCCGGTCACCGACAGAGGAAGGCCAACGTAGAGCGCGCTGCAGTAATCCAGCCTTGAGATGACTGTGGCTTGGATCACCGTGGCCAGATCGTTCCGGGAGAGATAGGGGCCAGCCTCCTTGCCTGTCGCAGATGAAAAGCGATCTTGCTGACCGCAGAGACCTGGGCCTCCATGGTCAGCTGGGAGTCCAAATGGACCCCCAGGCTCTTTACGGAAGGCGATGGGCATAACACCGCACCGTCCAGGCTCGGAAGCTGACATTAACATCACCCGGGCGACTCCAGCCACAAGATCTCCGTCTCGCCGGATTCACCCTCAACCTACTGGCTCGCAGCCATCCAGTAACGGCTTCGAGGCAGTGTTGAAATTATCGGGGACAGAACCCGGCCTGCCCTCCATCCTCAGAATGAGCTGGGTGTCGCCAGCGTACTGGTGACACTCCAGCCCATAACTCCGCACCAGCTGTGCAAGCGGCTGCATGTAGATGTTAAATAACAGAGGGGAGAGAATGGCCCCTGGGGGACCCCACAGAGTAGTGGGGAGCCCTCGGAGACCACCTCGCCCCTCCTCACACGCTGAGACCGCTGGTGGAGGAAGGAGGTCAGCCATTTAAGGGCTGTCCCCTCACTCCAGCCACGGCCAGGCGGTGGATCAATAGATTGTGGTCGACCGTGTCAAACGCTGCCGTGAGGTCCAATAACACGAGCAGCGCAGACCCGCCTTGGTCGAGCTGGCAGCGGAGTTGGTCTGTGGTGGAGACCAGAACCGTCTCCGTCCCCGTGTGCCCGAACGGAAGCCGGACTGGAAGGGGTCCAGCCATGTTGCATCATCTAAGAAGGACTGCACCTGTTCAGCTATTGCCTTCTCAACTACCTTCCCAGGTACGAAAGGTTCGACACTGGTCGGTAGTTGGAGGGAACCGCCAGGTCTAGTGACGGTTTCTTCAGTAATGGAGCTACCACCGCCTCTTTTAAGCACTCTGGAAAGACTCCTTGCTCAAGGGAGCTGTTTACGATGTTCAACAGAGG
The DNA here is from genome assembly GCA_030556195.1 of Anolis apletophallus. NCBI lineage: Eukaryota > Metazoa > Chordata > Lepidosauria > Squamata > Anolidae > Anolis > Anolis apletophallus. The sequence goes on from JARBWK010000020.1 coordinate 4,228,185, forward strand.
CTCACGTAACCCCTCCAGGCAAGATCTAACAAGCCAGGAGGGGCACGGGGTCGAGGAGCAGGTGGTAGGCCGAGTTGCAGCCACTATCTTATCAACAGCATCTGCGTCCAGTGGCTGAAACCGGTCGAGGGTGGGCCCGGCGGAAGGCCACGGGGTCTCAAGTTCTCTTACTGAGAACTTACTGAGTGTATGAATACACATATTAAAAACATATTAACTATATGTATTACTGTGTTAGAGTGTCATTTTGTGTCATTTTGGTTGGTGGTGTGCCCCAGGATGCTCTTTGATTGTGTGTTATCTATAAATCCCAGAAACTGTAACTCCCAAATGTCCAGGTCTATTTTCCCCAAACTCCATCTGTGTTCACATTTGGGCATATTAAGTATTCATGCCAAGTTTGGTCCTGATCCAACATTGTTTCAGTCCACAGTGCTCTCTGGATATAGGTGAACTACAACTCCCAAACCCAAGGTCAATGCCCACCAAACTCTTATAGTATTTTCCCTTGGTTATGGGAGTTCTGTGTGGGATGTCTGTGTCTTTCTGCCATTCCTGCCAGGATATCTATGTTGTGTTCATCGAAACAGGCCCAGGTTTCACACTGAGTGACATTTAAAAACACATTAACTATATGTATTACTGTGTTAGAGTGTCATTTTGTGTCATTTTGGTTGGTGGTGTGCCCCAGGATTTTGTAAATGTAAAAAATGTGCTGCGGCTCAAAAAAGGTTGAAAAACACTGGTCAATTTGAACACAATAAGAACCTAATGATGAATGCCATTTTCATTATGATGCAATGCCCATAAAGGCCAAAATGGGGAGTGTGGTTTTATAGTTTCCCCTCTTCCCATGTTTGTATTATTGCTGTGGCCTCCCTTTTGTGTATTTCCACTGTTCCAGGAGGAAACAACTTATGCTTCATTTATTCATGGCTTCCAGCAGAAAACAGACAAATGAAGCATAAAACAGCATTGTGTAACCCTAGAAGGTCTTAAAATAGCCTGGTGCTTGGACAACAGGACGTCAACAGCCACTACGGGTGAGTGCCAAGTGATTCATTGTGCCATCCACCAATGAAGATGATGTGAAATTTTCTCAGATCAAGAGGAAAATTTCAATCCTTTTAGCCTTGGGAACCTGTGCTGAAGATGGTTATTCAAAGTGTTCTCATTTTTGCAGCCATCCAGATATATAATACGAGGGCGGGTCAATAAGTCCGTGACTTTTTGAATGAAACACAGGTTTTTGGATTTCTAAAAAATCATTTTATTTTTCACCGTTATCTCCTTTGAGCTCTATACACTTTGTCCAAACGTTTCTCCAATTTTTTTTATCCCTTCCAAAAAATAGGGTTTTTCGAGGTCATCAAAATAGGTATTTGTTTGTGAGATGATTTCACTGTTGGAGTCAAGTCTCTTTCCGCCGAGCCATTTCTTCAGGTTTGGAAACAAGAAATAGTCACTCGGGGCCAAATCCAGAGAATAGGGTGGATGAGGGAGCAATTCGTATCCCAATTCATGTATTGTTGCCATGGCAACTGCACATGTGTGCACCCTTGCATTGTCATGGTTCAATAGAACTTTTTTCTTGGACAAAGGCGGTCGTTTCTTTTTCAAATCCTCATTAAATCGGCCCAATAAGTTGGCATAATATTCGCCATTGATTGTTTTACCCTCTTGAAGGTAGTCAATGTGGATTATACCGCGTGCATCCCAAAAAACGGTCACCATGACTTTATTGGCTGACAAACCCACCTTGGCCTTCTTTGGCGCTGATTCACCCTGAGAAACCCACTGTTTTGACTGCTGTTTGGTCTCTGGTGTGTTGTGGTGGATTCACGTTTCGTCCACGGTTACAATACGGTGCAAAACCCCGTCCATATTGTGGTTGAACAACGCCAAACACTCCTGCGAAATTGTCACATGACTGCGTTTGTGGTCGATCGTGAGCATACGCGGCACACATCTTGCGGAAAGCTTTCTCATACCCAAGTGATCATTTAAAATTGAAACCACTGAGCCACGTGAGATGCCTATGGCTTCCACAATCTCTCCCACTTTCAATCTCTGTTCGGCCAACACCATATCGTGAATTTTTTCAATTGTTTCGGGTGTAGAGACCTCAACTGGGCATCCAGAACGTGCTTGTACGGCTGCAACAAAATTCAGTAAACCACTTTTTTTACCTTTGAAACTTTCATTATAATTGTCATTCCTAGAGTTCTAAAGCTAGGGCTCGTTACCCTTCCTCTACTCTTAAAGTTACAGGCTCTAAATTACATATTCTGCCTTTGGAGGCTGCATATTAGTAGCATAACTAACTTCATTTTAATGTAGAACAACAACAGCAACAACAATGGGCATTGAACCAAGCCAACGCTGGATCTGGACTAAACTTGATACATAGAGCCAATGTGCCCAACTGTGCATTGAAGCAGGCCCGGATTACACATAAAGCCAACCTAGGCCATGGCCTAGGGGCGCAAGCCGAGGGTGGCGCAGAATCACGGACCAAAAAAAATGTTGAAACAAATAAAAATGCCATGGCCGGCCCTTGGGGTCTTTCCCAACTCAGTGGCACGCGCCCCTCAGGGACGCCCCCGGCTGCAGGAGCAGACGGGGAGCCTGCCTTCCGAGCGAGCGAGAGAGTGAGCGAGCGCGAGACCCATGCGTGCCCCTCGCTCCCTCGTGCATGCTTTTCCACGCCTCTGCCTCTCTCCCCCTTTCATTGCGGAGCCAGAAATAGCCGTTTTTTCTGCCCCAAAACAGGTGGGTGGGTGAGTGGGCTAGCTTCCTAGCCAATTGGGAGGGTCCCTTTACGGTTGCCTCAGTTTCCCCGGCAGCGCAGACGGAAAGAGAGAAAGAGAGGAGGGGCCATGGGCGGGGAAGGTGGCACCACCGGCCGCTTTGACAGCGTGTCTTTTTTCCTCCCCTGTTTCCTCCCGCTATCACCCCCGCCCCCTTTTTCTTTTCCTCCTCTTGCCCCCACCCCGTCCTCCCCGCCGGAACCTCCTGGTGGCCTTGGCCTTCCTGCTCTGCTGCCCGGCGGGTAAGGGGAGGCAGGCGCTTTCCTGGGGGGGAGGGGGGCATGCGGTAGAGGTTGGCTTAAAGGAGGCGTAATTCCAAAGTGTGGCCTAGGGCGCAAAAAGGTGTTAATCCGGGCCTGCATAGAGGCAGGGAGTTGTTGTTTATCTGGGTTAGAAGGCAGCCGATGAGCTTGACGCACTCCACTCCCAGCCACGAGTGTGGCGAGACTTCAATGCACAGGAGCAAAGGCCTGCTGAGTACACGGGCACGAAGGCCTATTGTGGTCTCTGAATGGTCTGTGATACGGCGGCATCTCTTTGGCGCCTGGGATTTCGGCGCACTCCCCTTCCTCTCCCGACACGAAAGGCTGAAACCAGGGCCATCGAAAAGAAAAGAGAGTGCGCTGAGGGCCCAGGCGCGGACAAGGACGCCACGATGCCACGTACCAGTAAGGCCTTCTTGTGAACCACCCTGAGAATTTGGGGGGCTGAAGCCCCGTAACCCCACCCCACCCCCAGCTACATGCCTGCTTAGCGGTTTAAGCCACTGCAACCCCCTGACATATATATGAGTCCGATTTATATATTTGGTTGACATATATATATATACACACATATATATCATATTATATATAAAATAGTTTATATACAGTATATAAATATTATATATATATATATATATATATATATATGGTCAACTTATATATAATGTAATATGTTGTATGTTCATAAAACATCTAAGACAATTGTTAAAACAGCAAAATACAAAACCCCCAGGTACTCTGAGTCCTCTTCTCACCGAAGGCCTGAGAAGGGGAGCAGGTCATATAAATGCGTAGGAGCTATAACGGAGAACGCCCGCGAGTAAATAAATAAATAAAGTAAGGCCATAAACATAAGGTCCGTGCTCGATTGGGAGCCAGTGCATACATGATTATATGTGATTTGTAATGATCAATGGTAGGCACAAATAAGGGAATTATTATCATAGTCATACACCATATAAACGACTGCTTTATCATCTCGGTATGCTTAATTTTTTAAATACCATCTGAAGTCCGTCATACACCATATAAACGACTGCTTTATCATCTCGGTATGCTTAATTTTTTAAATACCATCTGAAGTCCGTGGCACATGCTCAACGGGAACTTCTGTTGCCTAGCAATATCTGTTGCTTAGCTGCAGAAGTTCCCTGTTTAATGAAGACCATTGGGAAGAGGCTGACACCCCTGCTTTGGACGCTCAGGCTGGATCCACACTGTTTGAAGGCATTATATGGTAAGCGTAGACCCATATAATGCAGTTCGAATGGCATTATTTGGCATTTTAGATCCAGCCTTAGTTGGGTGGTCTGTAGCAATAATAACATCTAGGTCATGGATTCAATCATATGTGAGTCAACGGTGGTTTAACACCCCCCCCCCTTTTTGGGGGGGGAATAGTTTTAAAATCAATGCATATTCATAGAAAAGTGTATTCCTTTTATTTTGCAGATAATCGGTTGATTCTTTGGGCAATGTAGCATTAAGGCCAATTTCCCCATCTGCCATCTGCCTTGACAGATTTGGCGTAGTTTCTTTTTTTCTCCCCTTGGACTAGAAGTTAGTCTTAATATTGCTTGAAGCTGGGAGATGCTTTTGGTGGAGCTGAACATTTGTAAGAATTCTGCATTATATGATTTGACCCCTATATGGTGGGGCCAAGGAGTCATGACAAAGTGGTGTCAAACTGCATTAACTCTACAGTGTAGATGCAGCCTAAGTACCGGTGTTGAACATTTTTCAAAAGCACCCGTACCTTGAAACACTAGTTCTGGCCATGTCTTAATTACATCACGCCTTGACTACTGCAACACTCTCTACATGGGGCTGCCTTTGAGGATATTTCAGAAGCTTCAGCTGGTTCAGAGATTGGCAGCTAGATTACCAACTGGAGCCCTGTAAAGGGAGAGCTCCACTCCCATGTTGCATGCCCGGATTACCCATAAGGCCAACGAGGCCATGGCCTAGGGGTGCAAGCCGGGGGGGGGGGCACAGATCACGGACCAAAAAAACCCCCAAAACTGGTCTGTGCCCCTCTTTCCCCCTTTCTCATGCCCCTCCTCGCTCCTTCTCCCGGCAAAGTCTCTGCTCCATCCCCTCCGTCTCTCTCTCTCTCTCTCTCTCTCTCTCTCTCTCTCTCTCTCTCTTGTGCCCTCCCTTGCTCTCTCACGCACTCTCTCTCTCTCTCTTGCGTGCTCTCTCTCTCTCTCGCGCTCTCTCTCTCTCACGTGCTCTCTCTCTTGCTCTCTCGTGCACACATGCTCTCTCTCTCTCTCTCTCTCTCTTGCTCTCTCTCTCTCTCATGCATGCCTTTGGAGCGAGTTTGCACCTGCTGCTGCTCTCCCCAAGCCTCCCGACTCCCGAGGAGACCTTCAGAGTACAGTGGAGATTTCCAGCCGGTGGGAATGGAAACCTTGGAGGTGGTGGAAGGTTGGCTTAAAGGCGGTGTAATTCCAAACTGTGGCCTAGGGCGCAAAAAAGTGTTAATCAGGGCCTGCCATGTTGTGACAGCTCCATTGATTGCTGGTCTGCTTCCAGTCTAAATACAAAGTGCTGGTCATTACCTTTAAAGTCCCAAATGGCTCGGGTCCAGGCTACTTGACTAATCGCATCTCCTTCTATCAACCAACCCGGGCACTGCAGTCAGCGGAGGAGGCCCTACTCTCAGTCCCACCCCCATCTCAAGCATGACTGGTGGGAATGAGAGAGAGGACCTTCTCCATGATCCCCCCCACACACACACACCTCTGGAAGCCCTTTCCTAAAGAGATAAAGATGGCCCCTCCCTTCTCTCCTTCAAAAACAATTGAAAACTTACTTTTGCTCATTAGCATACAGAGAGGAGGAGGAATAGATGATGTGAAACTACTACTAGACCTCTGATTGAGAACTATTACTGCATTTGGGCTTTGTTGGACCATGTTCACCTAGTTAACATCACTGGCCACACAATCAACTCACATGATGTTGTTCACTATTCTTCTGCTTCTGTGGTGGAGGTAGAACAGGAGACTAATGACACTGCATTCCTTCGCAGTTAATCACTCCAATCTCCAAAACCCGGGGATTTGGGTCCAAGTGTTGAGGAGGAAGGAGAAGGTGAGGAAGACATACTATATTTCAAGAATGGTGAAGGGCAAAAGAAGAAAGAAGAAGGTCAACTAGAATCTTGGCAAAAATGCTGAACAATCAGACCTTGCTCTAGGAACATCTGTGCTGGGAGCGCAGGGCCATAAATTAACAGTAAAGCCAGTAGTCAGTGCTGGCAGCAGCCGACCTACTTGGTGCGCTTGTGTTCTGGTCTCTGTGTTACAGCTCCGGTGTCGGCTTTGCAAAAGATTTCTTGCCAAAGACTCTTCCTGTATACTTTAAGCCTTTTTGCCAAAGATTCTTGTTCCTATCTGCTGTGAAGACTTGCTGCCAAAGACTTTGTTGCACATCTGCTCTAAGATCTTGCTTATATTGTTTCCAATATGGTCCATTTATACTCTATTTCAGTGGTTCCCAAAGTGGGCGGTGAGACGATCCAAGGGGGTGCTGGGAGGCTCAGGAGAATTGGGTGGGGGGGCGGTGAGCCCCTGTAAGGGGGTGGTGGTGTGAAGTAGGTGGCCCGAAGTAGGTGAACTACATCTCCCATAAATCACTGTCAATTCCTCCCAACCTTCTCCAATATTTTCTGTTGGTCATGGGAGTTTGTGTGCCAAGTTTGGCTCAATTCCATTGTTGCTGAGGTAGGTGAACTATAAATCCCAGTAACTACAACTCCCAAACAAGAAGGGCTCAGAACTCCACCAGTGTTCAAATTTGGGCATATTAAGTATTTGTGCCAAGTTTCATCCAAATCCATGGTTGTTTGGGTTCAGACTGCTCTCCAATATGTAGGTGAGCTACATCTCCCCTAAATCACTGTGAATTCCTTCCAACTTTCCAGTATTTTCTGTTTGTCATGGGAGTTTGTGTGCCAAGTTTGGCTCAATTCCATTGTTGGTGGAGTTCAAAATGCTCTTTGATAGTGATGCCCATGAATCACTATCAATTCCATCCAACCTTCTCCCATATTTTCTGTTGGTCATGGGGGTTCTGTGTGCCAAGTTTGGTCCAGGTCTGTCATTCATGGGGTCTTGCTGTGGAAGTCCGAGCTGAATTGGTCGAAGGTACTGCAAATCCCATCATCCGTTGTCCATACTCCCCCAAACATATTGTTTTTGTGATTAATCACTATGCTTTAATTATGTCCAATTTGTAACAATGAAAATACATCCTGCATATTAGATATTTGCATTAGAATTCATAAGAGTAGCAAGATTATTTATGAAGTAGCAACGAAAAAATGGTTGGAGGTCACCCCAACATGAGGAACCTTATTTAGGGCTCACGGCATTAGAAAGGTCGAGAACCACTGCATTAATACATATATCTTTCTGTTTAATTGCTATCAAAATTTTAAAAAAATAATTTCTAGGGAAGCGGTGAGTAAATTTTTTTTCTGGAAAGGGGGCGGTAGGCCAAAAATGTTTGGGAACCACTGCTCTATTTGAATATTTTTTGGAGGAAATATTTCACTCAGAAAACAACGTTGTTCAGGGTGGGAGGAAAGAGGCGTCTAAAATCTCTAGAACAGATTCAGATGAACTTCAAGAACGTGACCTGGCTCCAGCTACACCACATCAAACAGTGTTTCAAAGAGGATGATCTTCTGGGTTTCGAGGAGAAAGAGAACTTCTGGGGCCCCCTCCTCAAGAAACACAAGAAGCGAATCTCCAAACTGTACTCCAAGCTGCTGGACTGGGCCACAGAAACTGAAGTGGTGAAAGACTGCACGGTGAAATGGGCCAAGAATATCGGCAGACCAATCACACTCCACGAGTGGGAGAAAGCATGGAAGAAAAAATTGAAGTACACCTACGCAATGGAGCTGACTGAGAACTGGCACAAAATGTTCAATCGGTGGTACATGACCCCATACAAGCTGAGCCTCATGTTCAAAGAGACGCAAAACAAGTGCTGGAAGTGCGCTTCCCAGACGGGCACCTTTTACCACATGTGGTGGTCCTGCCAACATGCTGTGCAATTCTGGAAGAAAATCCACATCGCCACACAAAAGATCCTAGGTCTTTCCATGGAACTGAAACCCGAAGCCTACCTACTTGGACTAACGTCCGAAGAAGACATGCCGGATGAGAATGCGGAAAGACTATTTGCGTACCTGTCAACGACGGCGAGAATAGTCTACGCGAGGAAGTGGAAGACCGAGGAGGTCCCCGAGCTGGAGGAATGGTTGGACAAGATCCGAGACGCCATGGACATGGACAAACTTTCCTTTTACTTATCGGAAACGGGGGGTACCCCCTCAAAAGAACTGACTGGTCCCCGGTGAAAGCCTTCCTGAAATCACGAGGGCCATCTTGAGCAGCTCACCCTCTTACTGGGAGCAGGAGGGGATAATCACGAGCTTGCAGCTCAATAGTTCGCACGACGGAAAGATTTCTCCTCCCCCAGAGACTCAGAGGCTTTCTCCTTTTTTCTGGGACAAGAAAAGACACTGACACCCCCCCCCCCCAGAGGCTGCCCTCACTGTGCCCCCCAAAAGCTTACTCCACAGTATCCTAACTCCCCCCCCACCACCTCCGCCCCCCATCATTCCCGGTTAACACCCCCACACACACTCACCCCCCGCACCCCCTTTTTCCCACAACCCCGACAGGCCCCCCTACCCCCTCTTCCCCCCGCCTCCCCCATCACCACTCTCAGCCTCTCCTCTCTCTATCTTTCCTACTGTCCTTTACCTGAAATTGTTCCCCCACTTTTACTGTTTATGGAAAAACCCTAATAAATATATTTCAAAAAAAGAGAGAAAACAACATTGTTCTCCCAATCCAGTGCTAAAGGTCTCCACTTACATCCTATCCCAACCTTTTGCAAATTTTTTTTTTTTAATGCTTGGGACATAGGTAGGCGGAGGAAATGGCATCACTCCTAGTTTAAAACAAATGATGTCTTAATAGATGGAAATTTAATTGGGAAGCTGTCGATGGGCTAAACATTGGAGTGATTAACTGCAAAGGAATGCAGTGTCTCCCAGAAATGGCTCACAGAGAACCCTTTGAGTGACTGGCCTAGCAAATAGTCTTGTATAAACGATGCCGAAAATGTGTTTGCATTTTCAGCAGGGGTTTATAAATATGCAACATTAATTCTTTATTCTATGCCATTCGTGTCATTCACAAGCCAATTTTTACTCTGAGAGAGGATGTTTTTTTTTTCCTTTGGAAGGGTGTTTGTTTTGGTTGCTGTTGTTGTTTGCTACTGTAGAAATATAAGAGGGTTATCCGGAAAGTAAGGTTACAAGATTTTTTTAAAAAATACAAAGAACGAATATATTTTAATAAAACTTACATACATTGTAGCATAGGTATTACATTATTTTTGCACATAATCACCGTTCAGTTCAATACATTTTGTCATCCATGGGACGAGTTTTTGATGCCTGTGTCATAGAAGGCTCGGAGCGGTTTACAAATATCCAAGGAACAAAATACATAAAATACAATTAAAACACAAAAACCTAATCAGCCCGATCTGAATGCTTGCCGAAAAAGAAATGTTTTGCACGCCCTCCGGAAAGAAGGTAACCTTCGGATGGCTCGTGTTTCCATCAGCAAAGCATTCCACAGATATGGAGCCATGATTGTGAAGGCTCTGCGCCTAGTGCTTGATAAATGAAGGTCCAAATATTAGAGACGTCAAGCAAATTTTGGTCCTCAGACTGAAGTGATATCTGGGGTTGGTAGGGGGTAAGGCGGGCCCCCGGCTCCTGTGCTCTGGAATTCGCTCCCTGACCACATTCGGGCGATCCCAGAACTTGCCCCTTTTCTTTTTTTTTGTGAATATTTTTTATTTGGTTTTACAGCAATATAAAAACAAAAGATTGGGAGAAAAGGGTGTGGGAGGGAAGGGGGTAGGGGGTAGGGTGTAGAGGGGGGAGTGATAGGATTGGGAGAGAGGCAGAACATAGAAAAATACACAACAGAACATCTTCCAGTCGGTTCGGCGGAGAAATTGCCTAATTGACACTTACACATCGAATTTTTTTTTTTTTTAGAATCCTTCACCTGTTGGGGATCTAATGCATGGTCTATCACTTAACACATCTTCTTTTCTAAATAAAGCCTTACTGGCTGCCAATCCATCATTTTCTTTTTACTTCTCTCATATATCCTACTATACAAATTGTCAGATTCCATTAGGTCACTTAACCTATTCATCCAATCCTCTATCGGTGGAACCTCCTCCTTTTTCCACTGTTTGGCTAGAACTAGCCTGGCGGCTGCGGAAATAAAATAGAGTAGTTTGGCCTTGTTTTGATCAAACCCCTCTTCTATCAAATTTAGTAAATAGGTTTCGGGCTTAAAATCAAATTTCTCCATCAATATTTTTTGAGAGTGTTTATGGATAGCTTTCCAATATCTTTGGATTTTGGTACATGACCACCAACAGTGTATGAACGTCCCCACCTGGTTTTTACATTTCCAACATTTATTGTTGGTATTTTTATAATATGTTGCTATCTTCTGCGGGGTCATGTGCCATCTATAAAACATTTTGTACCAGTTTTCTGCTGGTGCTGTGGATCCTAAGGTCTTAATAGTTCCCTTCCATACCCTCTCCCATTCATGCATTGATATCGTGTGGCCGACATCTTGCGCCCATGCGATCATCACCTGTTTTACCGCTTCTGTTTCTGTCTCAATCTCCAGCAGTTTGTTATACAGTATTTTTATATGAACTTGCCCCTTTTCGAAGGGCATGTAAGACTGTTTTTTTCAGGCTGGCGTTTAGCTAAATCCGAATGTAATCGGTGGGCTTCGCCTGAGTCAAGAAACCGTGATCCTGCCATTATTATGGTCATGTATTGTGTTTTTACTGCATGTTTTATCGTATGTTTTTATTGTATGTTTTATTGTACTTTAAAGGTAATCTGATGCTCAATCAGTAACCACAGTGCAGCTCTGCAGAATTGGAGTTATATGACATCTTGTCGGTTCCCCGGAGAGAAGTCGGGCCACAGCATTTTGCACCAGCTTAAGCTTCCGGATCACCGACAAAGGAAGGCCAATGTAAAGGGCGTTTCAGTAGTCCAGTCTTGAGATGACCGTCGCCTGGATCACCGTAGCCAGGTCACTCCTAGATAGTTAAGGAGCCAGTCGTCTAGCCTGCCGCAGATGGAAAAATGCAGATTTGCTTACAGCAGAGACCTGGGCCTCCATTGTCAACAGAGGGTCTAACAGGACCCCTAGGCTCTTTATCAAAGACGATGGGCGTAATGCCTCACCATCCAAGGTAGGCAACTGGATCTCCCCTCCATCCGGACGACCTAGCCATAGGATCTCTGTCTTCGCTGGATTCACCCTCAACCTGCTGGCATGCAACCATCCAGTAACGGTCTCAAGGCACTGATGGAAATTATCGGGCACGGAGTCAGGACAGCCCTCCATCCTCAGAATGAGCTGAGTGTCATCAGCATACTGATGGCACTCAAGCCCAAAGCTTCACACCAGTTGGGCAAGTGGTCGCATATAGATGTTAAATAACAAATCTGTTGGAAGGACCTTGACTGTGTCTTTTTAATGGCAGAAAGAGATTGGACTTGATGCCCTTTGAGCAGTGGTTTTCAACCTGTGAAATCCCAGCCAGTTTGCCAGCTGTTATGATTTCTGGGAGTTGAAGGCCAAAACATCTGGAGACTCACAGGTTGAGAAGCACTGCCTTTGAGGGATCCCTTCCAACTCTAGTGAAGTCTAGACTGCCCGGGGACTAATAATAATAATAATAATAATAATAATAATACACTTTATTTATATTCTGCTCTATCTCCCTGAGGGGGTCTCAGAGTGGATTACAGTATACATATATATAGGCAAACATTCCATGCCTTTTATACACTGAACAACAATGATATACAATACACAAACAAAGGCAAAAGTTTCCCTTTCCATCTCTGATGTCTGAAGGTGGTGCTCAGCTCTGGTCATGAGGAGGTGCTCTTGTTCCATTCCCCACGCCAAGGAGCCTTGTTGACCGGAGACTCCCCTTGATCGAATTATCAGCATGGCCAGGCCCGGATTAACACCTTTTTGCGCCCTAGGCCACACTTTAGAATTACGCCCCCTTTAAGCCAACCTCTACCGCACCGCACTCCCCCCCCACACACACACACATCCTTTCATTCGCTCGTCCCCCTTAGGGCCCCGCATCCAGCTCTCCCGGTGTGGCTCCACTAGGTCCGCCACAGGAGTTTCCCTCTCGGAGCACTTGGCTCCTACCCGGTATCGGGGATTGCGCATGCATTGTAGTCAGCAGCTGTACCGATGCCGCGCTTCTCCCCGATACCGGGGCTTGTCGCTTTGGGCTTCTCTCCTGTACTGGGGTTTGCGCATGTGCCTTAGCCGGCAGTTGCGCTTCTCTCTCCAGTACGGAAGAGTTTCCTCCTTGTGTTGGAGGAGGAATACCAGCTTTCATGGTGTTAGGGCATGCGCAGACTGCGCAATGGACTTTCCTGTACTTGCACTGAAGGAGCCAGCAAGTGGATGCTGTCGGCATCGAGGGAGTTAATTGTTCCTCCTGTCAACATCGACACCAATGTCGAGAGCCCCTGCGCACGCGCCATTTGCGCAACAATAGCAGAGGCAAGAGCTGGTATTCAGGAAGGGGCAGGGGCGGCGCTGAAAAGGAGGACCTCCGGTATCCTTCCTTCCTCATCCCCATGCGCATTGCGTTTTTATTTGTTTCAACTTTTTTTTGGTCCGTGATCTGTGCCCCCCCGGCTTGCACCCCTAGGCCATGGCCTAGGTTGGCCTTATGGGTAATCCTGGCCTGAGCATGGCTGCCTGGGTGCCTTTCACCTTCCCGCCTAGGTGGTACCTATTGATGTACTCATATTACAAGTTTCTGAACTGCTAGGTTGGCAGAAGCTAGGGCTAAAAGCAGGCGCTCACCCCGACACATGGCTTTGAATTGCCAGCCAAGTTTTCTGCAGATAACGGTTTAACCCACTGTGCTACTGCAGCCCCAATGGATTCTCCTTCTCTTGATATTTTTGACCTGAGGTTGAATGGCCATCTGTCAGGAGGGCTTTGACCGTCTGCTCCTCCCAGGCAACCTTTGTTTGTGGGGGGTGGATGTGAATTTATGCTACTTGCAAATATGGAGAACAAAGAAAATTCAGTAAAACACATCCTATGCCTCGAGTGACTTCTATAATTAGCACTTTGTTTCCCTTCACAGTGTCTGTATGTAAATGGTTATCACTGAAGCATTGTCTCGCAGAATGGAATACAAAGGCGTCATCAGATAAAAGCTATTACATATTCAGCCCTGCTCTGCTCCGCTGATAATAAAGCCTTCCTAGATGAAGGTGACCTTTACACGAAAGGTTTATTAGCAGCAGGACTTCAATCCCGTCCACCGTCCACCCCCCATTCTGAGCCATGGGGTGCAGGAAAGACATTTAAAACCACAGCACCGATTATCTTTAAAATCTGTCAGACCATAGAGGGAAAAAGAAAGTGCTGTTCCATTGACAGTTTCAAATTGTGAGGGTTTGCTTACTGTACAGCCTAATGCAACCATTGTCATTTCTCTTAAAGGAGAAAGAATGGTGGGAGCTGAATTGGTCTGCCTAGTTCAGTGATGCTTACACTGGCTGCCCATGTTCAGAAGGGGACCCTTCCTAGGGCACATCTATATTTGTAGTGATTTTAACTAGGATCGTGGGTAAAGAGGTCTGTGCCTGGTGAGCATCTGCTAAGCCAGATCAGCCAGGACAGAGAAACAATTTCCCCGGTGTGGTGAAGACATATTTATTTGTTACATGATTTAAGTGTGGTTGATATTTATATATATGTATGTATGTTGAAGGGTAAAAACTTGGCAAACCCTAAAGGGTTAATGGAGATGTTAGCTTGCCGAACCTCCAAGGAGTTTCTGTTACCGTGGAAACAGGAGGCGGAGCCTGAAAATGGCTGTAGAATCTTCAGATTCAAACTTTTACAGTTGGTTGTTGACAGCGAAGGAGAGAAAATGTGTGGAGAGTTAGGGAGTCTGTTTTAGCCAACTATCAGCGGGTTTTAAAAATACTCTGGCTCTACTCTAAGAGAGAGAGTAGAAGTAAAGGCTGACTCTACTTTGAGAGAAACTGTAGTAAAGTTGTGTTTGAACTGCCAGGAGAGCAGTTGGTTTTAAGGACCAGCAGAGTGTAAAAACTGCTGCGTTGTTAATTCTGGGAGTGCAGTGATATAGTATCAAGCTGTATCTCCATAGTTAGTGTATTGTAACCTTAAGAAACGCACCTCTGAGAAGATATTGTAACCACCTAAGCTTTGAACTCTGAAACCTCTACGCTTAAACCACTGTGTGAATAAACTTTACAGTTCTTTGACAAAGACATCTCTTCTTGTAGTTCTTTCTCTCACAAGCCTTAGAAACAACTTTTTCCTAGTGGGTAGTCTAGAATAGTATGATGGCAGCAAAAGTTAACAAGTAGTGTTAGGGGGAGTTTGGGTTTAAGTGATAATCTGCCCTGCCACAGGTTGAAAACCAGTTTGAAATTCAGTTTAAATCCACATATCTCCACACATTCTGTCACATCCTTACATAATTGGTGGCAGCGGTGGGATAGCCTGCCCTGCCACAGTTCTCCACAGTTAGATTGAAGAAAAATATCCTCACAAGTGGATGCACGTTCAAAGCTGCGTCTTTACACCCAGGTTAAAGGCCTAGCCACAGAAGTTTATTATGATTCGACCAAAAAGAATGCAAGTACAAGCAATTCACTTCCAAAGCTGCAAACATCATGCATAAGAATTTGTAGATAATCCCAAATAATTTTGTCAAATGCTTTTTCAGCATCCAGAAACATTAGGGCCATCTCTTTATCACTGTTTTTTTCCATAATATTTGATTACATCCAGAATTATTCTAATATTTGTTTTGATTTGTCGATTAGGTAGAAAGCCATTTTGATCTTCTTTTATCCAATTATTCAAGAATGATTTAAACCTGTCTTCTAGAATTGCTGTAATTATTTTATAATCAAAATTTAATAAACTATAGGCCTATAGTTTTCTGGGTTTTCATTGTCTTTGGCTGGTTTTCCAATTAGAATAATATTGAATTCTTTCCAAGTTTCCGGAATCGTGCCATTTTGTAGGATTTCATTATATAATGACTTATTCTTATTAGGGATAACGGATCCCAAAGTCCCTCAAATGGAAAGAAAAATTATCTTATTACTAACAACAACGGCTAGAATTCTTTATGCCAAACATTGGAAATCTACTGAAACACCAAAGAGAGAAGAGTGGTTTATCAAAGTCTTAGATACAATCCAGATGGAATGGTTACCGGAAAGAATAAAAAATAAGGGTAAAGAAAAACAGGGGGGAGATTGGAGAATAATACGTAATTATTGTAGAATGGAATTTAATATAGACTTATTACTGATATAATAATTAGAATTAGATCTTACTTTTTATCTCCACACAGGTAAATAAGAAGTATGGGTTGGATTTTTTTAAAACAATGTCAGCAAGGGGAATAATCTTGAAATAGTTAAAGACTACTTGCTTTGTCGTTTCTCTTCAAGAACCGTTCGGCGTGTCTTCTAGAAAGAGGCCGTAGCATTGTGGATGGTGCGTCTCCATGCCTCCCGATGTGAGGCCAGGGTGGACCATTGTTGGTGATCAATCTGGCCGAGCCTGAGATGTTGTTTCAGGAAGTCTTTATATCTCTTTTTGGGGGCGCCTCTCTTGCGCTGACCTGTGGCGAATTCACCATAAAATAGTATCGTTGGGAGGCTGTGGTCCTCCATCCTAAGATATGCCCTGCCCAGCGCAGCTGTGTTCTCAATAGCATGGCCTCAATGCTGGTGATCCCTGCTTGCTCAAGGACAGCAACATTCGTCACATAGTCAGTCCAATGTATATTTAGGATTGTGCGAAGAGAGTGCTGATGAAAGCGTTCGAGGAGTCGTAGGTGTTGACGATAGGTGACCCATGTTTCAGACCCATAGAGGAGAATAGAGAGTACGATAGCTCTGTACACACTGATTTTTGTCACGATCACGGACTTGGCGGGCCCCTTAATCACACACACAGAGACGTACTGAAGGCTAACTACTTTATTGAATATAAAAACAGTTCCAAAGAATATATAGTCCAATGATAAGCAATTGTCCCAAAGGTAGTAAGCAAGATTGTCCAAAGTAACGTAGCAAAGAGGCTTGAAGCTTGGCAAGGTTCCGCAATCCAATGCGGTTCAGGAAACAAGGCAAGGCTCCGCAAACCAATGCGGATCAAGAACAAGGCAAGGCAAATGCAAGGCAAGGCTTGATGACCACGACTGGCTTGTGGTCCCACTCCGCTTCACGCCTATTCAGGAAAGACGTGGCCGGAGAACTGAGGATGCGTTCCCACGGAAGGAGCGACCTTGCCTCTCAGCAGCTGTGTCGCTATCTTCCTGAGAACTTTCCTCCCTAGCACTTTCCCACTCGGCCGTCCATGTTTTCACTTTCAAGCTCCTGGGAATTCCTTCCCCGGGTGTTCATAACTCCCTTCGCTGCTTCCCATCTCCACCTGGTGATCGGAATCTATGCTAGGCCCAAACATCATCTCATCCCATGCCAAGCTCTCTGTGGGCGAACGAGGCCCATCCGAAGGGCCCTGTGCTTCACCCCAATCATCTAGCTCATCCTCTGAATCCACATCTGCTGCTGCAGGCCCTAATGCTAATGGAACCCCAGGACCTATTCCCTGCCCTCCAGGCACAAACGAGAACTGCTGTGCTACACTATCCCCCCCCCCCTCAGGGCCCCTCCGAGGCCGCCCTCGAGGTTTGGGTTTGTCAGGGTACTTGCGGTGAAAACGAGCCACCAGATCCGGAGCATGGACATCCCGAGCCCGGGTCCAGGAACGTTCTTCCAGGCCCAACCCCTTCCAGTCAAGCAAATACTCCAACTTCCGGTAGCGGATGCGAGCATCCAAGATGTCCTGGACCTCCAACTTCTCCTCGCCATCGCGCATCACGGGGGGAGGAGGCGGCTGCGTCACGTCAGGCCGCACCCCCTTCGCCGGGCGGAGCAACGAACGATGAAACACCGGATGGAGCTTCATGTCCGCTGGGAGTTGTAGTTTGAAGGAAACAGGCCCCACCTTCTCCAAAACTTTGTAGGGACCCAAAAATCTCGCGTCCAGCTTGCGGCTGGGGCGCTGCGTAGGCAAATTCTTGGTGGACAGCCAAACTTTATCCCCCACGAGGATCTCCGGACCCTCCTGGCGCCGCCGATCAGCCATCCGCTTATAGTCAGCTTTCGCCTGGTCCAATTGGGTGCGTAGCAAGTCTTGGAGTGCAGTGAGCTCTCGAAGCCAATCCTTAGCCTCTGAAACGTCCCCAGACGGGTCCACCGGCGGGTAGAACCGAGGGTGGTGTCCATAGTTAGCAAAGAAAGGAGTCTCCTTGATGGATTCCTGCGTCGCATTGTTGTAAGCAAACTCTGCCAAACAAGGACGGCCAGTTGTTTTGCTGATAGTTGACATAGCAGCGCAGGTACTGCTCCAAGGTGGCATTAACCCTTTCGGTCTGCCCATCGGTCTGCGGGTGATGAGCCGTGGACATCCGCACATCAATCCCCAGCAACTTCTGGACAGCCTTCCAGAACTGGGAAGTGAATTGGGTGCCCCGGTCCGTCACCAGGCTCTGTGGAAGTCCATGCAGCCGAAACACATGTTGCACAAACATATCAGCAGTCTCTTTGGCAGTAGGCACCCCCACACAGGGGATGAAGTGTCCCATCTTGGTGAAACAGTCCACCACGACCAGTATCGTGGTGAAACCCTTGGACTTGGGGAGGTCGGTGATGAAATCAGCCGAAATCATCTTCCAGGGCGCAGAGGGGGTCGGGAGCGGCTGGAGCAAACCGGCCGGCTTGCCCCCCTGGTTCTTAGCCCGGTGGCACACAGGGCAGGATCCCACATAGTCCTCCACATCCCTCCGCACTTTAAGCCACCAAAAGTCCCGTAGGACCAGTTGCAGAGTCTTGAAAAGCCCAAAATGGCCTGCGGCCCGGCTATCGTGGCAAAGCTTGAGAATGTCCTCCCGCTCGGGCCCAGGGGAAACATAGACCGAGTCCCGGTGGTAGAGCATCCCGTTCTTTACCTGGAAAGGGGCTTGGGGCCCCTTGGCCAGCTGCTCTTGTACCCACGGGTCGGTCCGCTGGCGAGCGTGGACACGAACACTCAAAGGTCTCTTGTCTCCAGGGGCCGGCGGGGCCGCTGGAGGATGGACAGGGAGCGCCCGAGCAGCCGCAAAGTTCTCCGCTTTGAGCAACCTGGCCTCCGACGGCCCGGCCCCATCACGAACATACTCCGGCTTTCGGGACAACGCATCAGCTTGCTTGGTCTGCTTGGGGGTCACATAGTGAATGCGGAAATTGAATCGCTCAAAGAACAGGGACCATCTCTGTTGCCTCTGGTTCAATTTGCGCTGGGTCTTCAAGTGCTCCAAATTCCGGTGGTCGGTGTGAACCTCCACCGGGAACTTGGCCCCTTCAAGCAGGTGTCTCCAGACTTCAAACGCCACCTTGATGGCCAAAAGTTCCTTCTCCCAAATGGTATAGTTCTTTTCCGGAGCCGTCAGCTGCCGGGAATAGTAGGCACAGGGCAACAAGTCCGTCCCTGAGGCTGTAGCAGGATCGCTCCCACCGCCACATCCGACGCATCGGCCTGGACGATGAAAGGGGTGCGGGGGTTGGGGTGCTGCAGAAGCGGCTGAGTGGTGAACAGCTGCTTTAACTTGCGGAACCCGACATCTGCCTCCGGAGTCCACCGGAAAGGCACCTTTCCCCGCAAACACTGGGTGATAGGATCAGCCCACTTGGCAAAGTCAGGAATGAACTTTCTGTAGTAGTTGGCAAAGCCCAGGAATCGTTGAATGTCCTTTTTGCTGGCCGGGGCCGCCCAGTCAACCACGGCTTGGACCTTGGTGTCATCCATGGCGATGCCCGTAGGAGAGATACGGTAGCCCAGAAAGTCCACCTCCCGCAGATCAAAAGCACATTTCTCCAGCTTAGCATAGAGCCCGTGAGCTCTGAGTCTCTGGAGCACCTCCTTGACATGGCGGTCATGGGTCGCCTGATCTGGAGAAAAAATCAGCAGGTCGTCTAAGTAGACCGCCAAATAGCGGTCCAGCAGGTCTCGGAAAATGTCATTCATGAAATGTTGGAAACAGGCTGGGGCGTTGCACAAACCGAATCCCATCACCAGGTATTCGAAGCTTCCCCACTTGGTCTGGAAGGCCGTCTTCCATTCATCACCCTGGCGAATCCGGACAAGGTTGTAAGCCCCCCTCAGGTCCAGTTTAGTGAACACCTTGGCTCCCCGCATCCGCTCCAAGAGCTCGGGGATCAAGGGCAGGGGGTAGCGGTTCCGGATTGTGATCTTGTTGAGTTCCCTATAGTCATTGCAAAGCCGCAACTCCCCTGATTTCTTCTTGACGAACAGAATCGGTGCCCCGGCCGGGATTGGGAGGGCCGAATGAACCCCTTCCGCAGATTCTCATCCAGGAAATCTCGGAGAGCCTGTTGCTCTGGTTCCGAGAGAGGTAGAGTCTCCCCGCGGGATTGGGGCTCCCGGCTGCAATTCAATGGCACAGTCATAGGGCCGGTGCGGAGGCAAACGTTCCGCCTCCTTCTCACTGAAGACATCCCAAAATCCGGCATACTTCTTGGGCAGGGTGGCCACATTTTCCACTTCTTGAGCCTGGCACGCCCGGGCCATCATGCAGTGGCCCTGGCAATGTTCAGAAGAAAAAATTAGCTGTCTCTTGGCCCAGGAGATCTGGGGGTCATGGAGCGCGAGCCACACAATGCCCAGGACAATGGGGAAATCAGGGAGCTTGGTCACAAGAAAAGAAATGTCCTCTTTATGGGAGCTAGTCCACATCCTGGTAGGGGCTGTATATTGAGTCACAGCCCCGGTTTTCAACACTCTCCCATCGATAGTCTGGACACCCTTGGGCTCTTGGAGATCAAGAAATTTTAGTCCCGCAGACTTGGCATAGTCTGCATCGATGAAGTTGTTGGTGGCCCCCGAATCTATCATGGCATGGACCATCATCGGCCCCTTTTCGGGCGACCACAGGCTGACCATTACAAGGAACAATTGTCCAGTCTTGGGTTCAGGGGGGAGGTTAGCGACGTCGGCCGAGTGAGCGAACCCTCTTACACCCGGCCAGCCCCTTCCCCCGTCGCCTGGATGGCTTCTTCGGCCTCTGGGGCCCCTCCGAGGGCGGCAGAGGCCCGAGGAGTCTTTCCACGCGGTTTCTGGGGGCACTCCTTTGAAAAATGTCCAGCCCCCCCGCAGTACCAACATAAGTTGAGACGCTGACGCCGAGTCTTCTCCGCCTGGTCCACTTTGGGCCGTACTGTCCCCAATTGCATGGGCTCCGGGTCGTCAGGGCCAGCGGGCGTCGGCAATTGCCGGGGTTGGAACTGCCCGGCCCCCCCTTCCTTCCTGGCCACCGGTTTCTCCAGCGGGGCCTTGTCCCACCGCGTGTCAGGATTGGGAGACTTGAGCTTGGGTGAAGTTCAAGCTCCCAGCCTGGCATGAGATTGCATCGACCTTTGCCCTAGTTCTTGGGTGACCTTGGGCTCCAGTTATATAAGACTGTGCTGAGTCATGTGGAAGTGAGGTAACTTCCAGATGTGTGCAAGGCTGCAGAGGGAAGTGATGTAACTCCTCTGAGCCTGGACATTGGACAATTGGACTCCTAATGCTGACTCATGGGGCCATGAGGTCACATCCCTTTGGACTATGGGATATGCTGAATCACCGGATATGGTGCAACCCTGCCTGGACATTGCATGGGCAATGGGAGGGGGGGTTGGGGTATATAAGTTGTGTTTTGGTGGCGGGCAGGTGCTTTTGCTTCACATGTGTCGTACCTGCAATAAAATCGTGTTGGACCGTGCTTTCAATCTACGCGTGATCCTTACCGAGTGTTGGAGAGTCGTTACAGAAGCAAAAGCCCCTTTTCAACTATCCCAGCAATGGAGAGGTTGGCTTGGAGAGAAGAAGAATATATCGATAGATGGGATTCGGCTCCTGAGGAAATCCGTACTATGGAGTGGGATTGGACCACTCTCGACCAAGTGGGTTGCCCGGATGAGCACCGTGAAATGATGGAAGGTGCTGTTGCCCAGGAGGAGGAATTTGAAGAAGCGGAGCGACTGTGGGAAGCTCAGGTGAGCTTGGAGGTTGCCCGCGAAGGAGAGAGATTTGACTCCAGACAGGCTGAGGTCTGGAGGAATGAAGGGATCGGAGGAGCTGTTCCGAAGGACTGGTCAGTTCAAGTAGATCCAGAAGTGTATGGGACCAGGGAGACTGTGCCGAAGGACAGGCCAGTTCAGATGGAGGTCCGGAGGGCCGGAGGGATCGGAGAAGCTGTTCCGAAGGACTGGGCAGTTCGGGCGGATCCAGAAGTGCGTGGCCCCAGAGAAACTGTGCCGAAGGACAGGCCAGTTAGGAGGAAATGTGGTAGTGAAACCACGGAACCGGCATCACCCTCGGAGTTGGAAGTGATGAGGTGTAAGTTGGAGGCTATGGAACAGACTATGAGAAGGATGTCTCGAGCCATGTCCCGAAGAGAGCCGATGGAGTCGGTTTGGAGTGCCCGGGCGGAGGAGACTTCACTTATTATTCGTGGATGGATGGCGGACTATCAGCTGAGCGTCCTAGATCTCCTTTGGGAGTGAGGATCGATGGTGGCCATCCAGGAGGAAGTCCGCGGCGGCCCCTGCAACAAGCCGGAATGGGAAGAGGTGTTACCAGGCTTGAGGTCCCTCATGGAAGGGAAGCGCTTTCCCAGGAATTTGGGGCCCGTATGAAGAAGGAACCATTGCGGGTTGAGTTTGAAGGGGAAGCCTGTAAAGTAGCCTTCTTTGCCGCTGCGGTGCAGGACCATATGGAGGACTATGGTCACCTCTATCCTAGCGACAGCAGCCGAGTGCGGGCCATCGGAGCGGTGTTCAAAGGAAGGGCAGCCGAGTGGTATGTTCAATGCCATGACCGTCGAGACCCGTGTTTGCATTCCGTGGGAGCCTTCTTACAGGCGTCTACGGCTGGTTTCGAGATCCGTTGGAAAGAATTAAGGCGAAGGAAGCGCTGCGTTGCCTGACTCAGGGATCCCGGTCTGTCACTGAGTATGCAGAGGAGTTCATGGGTTTGGCCGGAAAAGTTGCAGAGTGGTCTCCAGCTACCTTACTGGAATTATTTAAAGACGGCCTGCGTAAGGAGATCCTGGAGTGGTGTCTACATCGGGATGATCCTGGAGATGTTGATGGCTGGATCCAGTTGGCTGGCAGTGTCGAGGGAATCCTAGCCCAGGTGCAGCGGCGTCGTTTCCAACCCATGAGGTCCAGAGGATCCGGTCGTGGTGTTGCGGAGGGCGGATTCCGTGGAGGAGAGGCTAGACGGCAGTGACAACCGATCCAGTCCAGTGAAAAGGCCATCGAAGGGACGAGGCCTTTGCTTTATTTGTTCGCAACCTGGTCATTTTGCGTCCCAGTGCCGACAAAGGCAGGCACTGGAACCGGTGAAGGTGGCCTCCGCTAAAGCAGCTTGTGTGGACAATGATGATAGGAAAAGTGTTGGGGTGAGCTCCAATATTCAATGTACATTGGGTTTGATTAAAGGAGATGGGATTGTGGAAAGAAAAGCTTTAGTAGACTGTGGGTGTTCGGAGAACATTATGTCCCCGAAGTTGATTGGGGATTTGGGTGGGAGTACGAAGCCCTTGGAAACACCTGTAACATTTACGCAATTAGATGGATCCTCTATTGAGGGGGGCCCTTTCTCTGTGGGGACTAAAGATTTAAAGGGTCGGGTGGGACCCTGGGAGGGGGACATTGATTTTGTGGTGGCCCCCATTAAAGGTCATGAGGTGGTATTGGGGTTACCTTGGCTTGAGCAGGCTAATCCCAAGATCGATTGGAAAACGGGGGTGGTACAATGTTCCCCTAATAAGAGGGAGGAGATTAGGAGTGATGTACAAGGGGTGCCTGCTGAGTACTGGGATTATGTAGATGTGTTTAACCCGATTTTAGCTCAGGGTCTACCCCCTCCCCGCAACGTACAGTGTAGTATAGAGGTTAAGGAAGGGGCTGTCCTACCCAAGCCCAAGATATATGCCATGACTGTGAAAGAGAAGGAAGCGTTGAGGGAGCAGATAGATGGGTATTTAAGAAGAGGGTTTATTCGGAGGTCTGAGTCTCCCATTGCAGCACCAGTGTTGTTTCGCGAGAAAAAGGATGGTAGTCTGCGGATGTGTATTGATTATAGAGGTTTGAATGCTGTAAGTACCACCAACTGTTACCCTTTGCCACTTATCAAAGATTTGTTGGGTCAGTTGGGGGTGGAAAGTTTTTTACAAAGCTGGATTTGATTGACGCGTTTCACATGGTGAGAGTGAAAAGGAGCGATCAGTGGAAAACTGCTTTCTCTTGCCCCCTCGGGCTCTACGAATGGGCCGTGATGCCATTCGGTTTGGCCGGAGCTCCCGGTATTTTCATGCAGTTGATTAATGAGGTGTTGCACCCCCTTTGTATAAGGGGGTGTTTGTATATCTGGATGATATCGTGATTGTGACGCGTACCAGAGATGAGCATGTTCGTCTGGTAAGAGAGGTGTTAGAGAGACTGCGGCAGGCGAGTCTATATGTAAAGTTGAGTAAGTGTGAATTTGGCAAGAATCAGATTGATTTTTTGGGATACAGAATTAGTGAGAGTGGAGTTGCGATGGATCCGGCCAAGGTGGATGATGTGTTGAGCTGGGAGGCTCCGCAAACCCGTAGGCAATTGCAGGCTTTTTTGGGATTGGCCAATTTTTATCGCACCTTTATAGCGGGGTTTTCGGAGATAACTCTTCCGCTCACTGAGTTATTGAAGACCAAGGGTAAGGGCGAGTCGAGGAAGACTAAGTCTCCAGGGGCTAAGTTGGAGTGGACGAAGGAATGCCAGGAGGCTTTTGTGAAGTTGAAAGGAGCATTTACGAATGGGCCATTGTTAATGCATCCAGATGTGGATAAGCCGTTTGTGGTGCAATGTGACGCTTCTGCTTGGGCGTATGGTGGAGTGTTAATGCAGGAGGATGAGCAGGGTAGAATGAAGCCGTGTGCGTATTTTTCGAAAAAGTTTGGGGAGCATGAGAAGAGATGGCCAGTGTGGGAGAAGGAGGCGTTTGCTGTGCGCAACGCTTTGCAGACGTGGAGGCAATTTTTAGAGGGCGCTGCTTTCCCTTTTGTTGTGATGACCGACCATCAGAACCTTCAGTATTTAAGAAATCCCCAGAAGTTATCTCCCAAGTTGGTGAGATGGGCGCAGTTTTTTGCTCAGTTTAATTTCAGACTCCAGCATATTAGAGGCAAAGAGAATGTGGTGGCTGATGCATTGTCTGAGTGTGGGTGAGAATGAGATGCATAAGGCGGAGGAGGTGTTTGCTAGAGAGCATTGGGGTCTGGCCGTGCAGACAAGGGCTCAGGCGGCGAAAGAGATTAAGAAAGAAGAGGGAGTAGTAGATGAGTGGAGTTTGGAATTGCAGAAGGGTTATGTAGGTGATGTGTGGTTGCAGAGTCATGAGAAGGAGTGCAAGTCATTGAATGGTTTATGGATTATGGGAGGTAAAGTGTATGTCCCTCAGAGTATGAGAGAAAAGGTGCTGAGGTTGAATCACGATCATAGGTCTGCTGGACATTGGGGAGTCACGAAGACTCTGTTGGCCTTGAAAAAGCGGTATTGGTGGCCAGCTATGAGGGCTGAGGTGAAGAGATATGTGGAGTGTTGTGAGGTGTGTGCCAGGAATAAGGTTCCCTCTGCGAAAGCCGCAGGGGTTGATTCAGGTGGTAGTTACTCCTGTGAGGCCGTGGACGCCTGTCAGCACTGCTTTTGAGGGGGCGTTGCCTTCGAGTCGGGGTTATAAGTACATTTGGACTGTGCTGGATATGTTTTTGAAGCAGGCCCATTTTGTTCCATTGAAGGGGTTGCCTTCTGCGGAACGCTTGGCGGAGTTGTATGTGCAGCATGTGTACTGGTTGCATGGGTGCCCGGAACAAGTTTTGAGTGATCGTGGAGTACAGTTTACTGCTCAGTTTTGGGAGCGGTTTTTGGAGGTGCTAGGGGCTCAGAGACGTCTTACGACCTCTTATCATCCTTGTTGTAATGGCGGCGTAGAAAGGACGCAGAAATCGTTAGGGGCTTATCTACGCATTTTTAGTAATAAAGAGCAAACTAATTGGTCTGATCTGTTGCCCTATGCTGAAGTGGCATACAATAGCTCTGTGCATTCGTCCACCGGAAGGTCTCCTTTTGAGATAGTCTATGGTCAGGAGGTGGCTCCTTTGCCCCAGCTGTTAGAGTTGGGAGGGGAGGAGAAGGTGGAGTGGAAGATACGAGCCCGGGAAGATTGGAAGGAAGTGGCGGAAGCTTTAGGGAAGGCACAGCGTTCTTATAAGATGTTTGGTGACCGGAAGAGGCGAGAAGGGGAGGAGTACAGTGAAGGGGATTTAGTGTGGCTGTCCACACAGAATTTGAAATTGGGTTATCCATCTAAGAAATTGGGTCCGAAGTATATTGGGCCTTTTAGAATTGAGAAAGCAGTGAATAAGGTCTCCTATACCCTTCTATTGCCCAAGAGTTTAGGGAAAGTTCATCCCACGTTTCATTGTGGTCTTCTGAAAAAGTATGTGGGCCCCTTTCATCCTCCGGATTGAATGATGTTTTGTTTTACAGGGGGAGGACGTGGTGGAGGAGGCCGTTATGTCAGGATTGGGAGACTTGAGCTTGGGTGAAGTTCAAGCTCCCAGCCTGGCATGAGATTGCATCGACCTTTGCCCTAGTTCTTGGGTGACCTTGGGCTCCAGTTATATAAGACTGTGCTGAGTCATGTGGAAGTGAGGTAACTTCCAGATGTGTGCAAGGCTGCAGGGGGAAGTGATGTAACTCCTCTGAGCCTGGACATTGGACAATTGGACTCCTAATGCTGACTCATGGGGCCATGAGGTCACATCCCTTTGGACTATGAGATATGCTGAATCACTGGATATGGTGCAACCCTGCCTGGACATTGCATGGGCAATGGGAGGGGGGGTTGGGGTATATAAGTTGTGTTTTGGTGGCGGGCAGGTGCTTTTGCTTCACATGTGTCGTACTTGCAATAAAATCGTGTTGGACCGTGCTTTCAATCTACGCGTGATCCTTACCGAGTGTTGGAGAGTCGTTGGAGAACTGCCCGGCCCCCTCTTCCTTCCTGGCCACCGGTTTCTCCAGCGGGGCCTTTTCCCACCGCCTCCTGGTCTGCAGTCCAGCTTCCACACGAAGGCTCAGGGCAATGGCGGCCTCAAGATCATCAGGCCGAGGATGTTTTAACATCTCCTGTTGCATTTCCGAAGTCAGCCCTGCAGTATAGTGGTAACGCAACGCCGATACGTTCCACTGCACCTGGGCAGCCAGGACTCGAAAGCGGGAAATATACTGGGACAGGGATAAATCCTTAATTGTCAGCCGGGCCAAATCTCTCTCAGCCAGCTCTTCATTCACGGGAGCACCCCATGTCGCCCGGATCGCGGCGAGGAAAGCCTGCAGCGTGTTGGTATGGGGGGACTGGGCCCGGATCAACGCGGTGGCCCACGTTGCTGCGGTCCCTTCCATCAGGTTGAAAATAAACACCACCTTGGCGCGATCATTGGCGAACTCGTTGGGGCACTGCTCCAGGTATAGTTCCACTTGGCAAACAAAAACCTCCACCTGAGCCGGGTTGCCATTGAAACGGGCCGGTGGGCTCACCCCCGGGTGCCGTCCGGCCCGGGTACGTAGTTCTCCCAATTCCTGCTGCATCGCTTGCACTTGTGCATCCGTCAAGTTAGCCATGGCGACCACTGTCGTGGAGCGCTTTTTGCGGCGTCCCGAGCGGCGTCCCGTGGTGTGATAAGGGTTCTTGGAGTTCTCCGGCCAGCTGTCACGATCACGGACTTGGCGGGCCCCTTAATCACACACACAGAGACGTACTGAAGGCTAACTACTTCATTGAATATAAAAACAGTTCCAAAGAATATATAGTCCAATGATAAGCAATTGTCCAAAAGGTAGTAAGCAAGATTGTCCAAAGTAACGTAGCAAAGAGGCTTGAAGCTTGGCAAGGTTCCGCAATCCAATGCGGTTCAGGAAACAAGGCAAGGCTCCGCAAACCAATGCGGATCAAGAACAAGGCAAGGCAAATGCAAGGCAAGGCTTGATGACCACGACTGGCTTGTGGTCCCACTCCGCTTCACGCCTATTCAGGAAAGACGTGGCCGGAGAACTGAGGATGCGTTCCCACGGATCCTATACTTAATCCTTCGGCCGAGGTCCGCGACGCTCTAGGCTTCTTCGTCTCCAATCTCTGCTCACGGACCTCGGTCGGTCTAGGACCCTAGACCAAGCCCTCCTGGTAGACTCAATGTCTCGTCTCCTATCGAAGGAGCGACCTTGCCTCTCAGCAGCTGTGTCGCTATCTTCCTGAGAACTTTCCTCCCTAGCACTTTCCCACTCGGCTTCGTCCATGTTTTCACTTTCAAGCTCCTGGGAATTCCTTCCCCCGGGGTGTTCATAACTCCCTTCGCTGCTTCCCATCTCCACCTGGTGATCGGAATCTATGCTAGGCCCAAACATCATCTCATCCCATGCCAAGCTCTCTGTGGGCGAACGAGGCCCATCCGAAGGGCCCTGTGCTTCACCCCAATCATCTAGCTCATCCTCTGAATCCACATCTGCTGCTGCAGGCCCTAATGCTAATGGAACCCCAGGACCTATTCCCTGCCCTCCAGGCACAAACGAGAACTGCTGTGCTACAATTTTGGTGCTTTGCCTCAGTTGCTTGTTGCTCTAGACTCTTTTGTGAAGCCTTCCGAATGCACTATATGCTTTTGTTAATCTGTGATCGATCTCTTTATTAATCTTGGCGTCTGAAGAGATGATGCTTCCCAGGTAGGTGAACTGCTGAACGGACTTACGCACAGATTTGCCTATGCTGGGATTCATGGTGTTCTTCCTGTGGTGCAGGCTGGTAGAGAAAATATATGAGTTATACAAAAGTCAGCAAACTGATACATTTTATTAAAGGGTTAGATTTGATAGTTTGTAGGTATAGCTGCTGGATCCATTCAGGAGCTTCTAGTGTTTTAGCATTTTGCAACATTGGAGCTGTGGGAAATGTTTTAATAATAAAGAAAAATCATATATCTTGCTTGGAGTCTCTTTGCAATCTATACATCTATAAACCTTTGAGGAGGGTAAGGTGTAGTGGCTCGATAATATCTTGGCTTTTCTTCGCGAACGAAGATTCAGGAAGGTCTCATCCCACGCTTTCCACATTGATGATTCGGAGATTGGATGTGTCCTTCGAGCCTGTGCAATGGACCTTTCTAGTGGAGCGCAGCATGCACAGAACTGGCCTCACTCTTTAAACCAAAGGTTTGTCTGCCGGGACCTAGCAAGCTTGGACGGTGGCAGCGATGTCCTCAGGTCGTAGGTTTCATTCGAGTTTCCTTCTCTTAGATGGTTGACCTTACAGCTGCCCACTTACCCTCAGTGGAAGAGCCACCCGAAGACCCTGAGCACCGACCAGTGAGCCCTGGGGTCCCATCGGTGTTGGTAGAGTCGTCGCTGGCCGAGCTTGACATCTCGGCCGTTCTGGCCCCCCTTCCTGATGCCTGCCGCCGCCGCCGTCCTGGGAGAAGTTGGGGAAGCCTCCTCGAGGAGGCAAGACCCAACATGGCGTGTGTCCTTGGAGACGCCCAGCCAGCCCATGTGCTGGGGCCTCAGGAAGAAACGCCACCTGGAAGTAGTCAACTCCCGGAAGTCCCACCCTCGGAGGACTCCGCTCCCGGCGTTGACCTGACCAGAGTACAGCGAGGCCCCCGGAAGAGGAGGAGACGCCGCCAGAAGAGAAAGGAAGGCACCCGAGCTGCCCCACAGGCCATGGAATGGAGGCCGGGACCAGCCTCCCGCCAGATTGGCCAAAGGGACCGAGCTCGGAGAATCGATCCCCTTGCTGACGGGTCCAGAACGGAGAGGGCCCCGAAGTCGTTCTTCACCAGGACATTTTGGAGCTCCTGCTACAAGCAGTCGAAGCTCCGAGGGCCTCACCGGACGATCAATAAAGATGTGAAGGACATTGCACGGTCAGGCCGGGACTCCCAAACCAGACTCCCATATGGGAGCTCGTGAGTTTTAACCCCCACCGGCGCCTTGGCACCGGCGATGGTATTGGGACATCCCTGCCTGCCTCCTTTTGATGGCAGAATGGGGCCTTAAGGGCATCGCCGCGGACACTTCCCTATTTCCTCCCTCCCTCCCCACCCTTTTGCTCTTCCCTCTGTGTTTTTTGTATATGTTGTTGTTCTGTTGCTGTAAATCGCCCGGAGCATATATGATGGAGGGCGATTAACAAATATTAAATTCTATTCTATTCTATTCTATTCTAAATGAGCACCATCTGCCCGGGTTTGAAATCAGTTTTTCTTCTCTTAGGATGGTTGCCAAATGGCTAGATACTAGAGGTGGATATCTCCAATTTAAATACTTTGAAACCCATTAATATTTCGTATTTGAAATTATTTTGACCCTATATCGACCCTTAGCGTCCAACCCGGAAGTGAAGTTTCAAAACCGAACCCGGGATCGCCATTTTTGTAAAGGGCACGTTATTAGGTCGTTTTTTCGCCTCCTCAGTTCTCAACTTGCGAGAGGAGACTGGAGGGCAGCAGCACCCTCCTTTCTCCTCTTGCCAGCTGAGAGCTGAGGCGGGCACTTTGGAAGCAGCCCGGCCGAGCTTTCCTCTTGTTCCCCAGGCTCTCCCTCACAAGCGGAGGGAGAGCCTGGAGAACAGGAGGAAATTCCCCTTAATCTTGGAGTTAGTTCTCAGCAGGGAATGAGGAGGCGAGGGGATGCCCTCCGCACTTCCTTCCCTGCTAAGAACTAAAGTGTGTCAAGGCTTGATGCGCGTTAGGTCTTAGCAGGGAAGGAGGTGCGGCCGCCTCCGCACTTCCTTCCCTGCTAAGAACTAAAGCGCGTCAAGGGAAGGAGGTACGGAGGACATCCCCTTCCCTGCAAACTAACACTTCAAACAAACTAAGGACATCCCCTTCCCTGCAAACAAACAAACTAAGGTCATCCCCTTCCCTGCAAACTAATGCTTGATGCGCGTTAGTTCTCAGCACAGCAGGGAAGGAGGTGCGGATGCCCTCTCCACCTCCTTCCCTGCTGAGAACTAACAGGAAATAATAACGAATTTTCATTAATAATTACGTTTCAATAACGAAATTTTACGGAAATTTTTCAGAACAAAATCTATATCGAACCACCGATGACAATTCCCCCCCCCCCCCACGCGAGTTTAGAAACAAATTTTTGATGGATCAACCACCCCTAGAGCCCATCCTGCCCTTTGATGCTCTTTGTCGGACCCTTCGGTTGTGACCTGCCCGGCATAGGAGGCCCTACCGGTGGCTATTATGCCACCGCCAGCATAGCTCACAACTTCATTAGGGTACGCAAGCCTCTCCCCCACAACAAGGGGGCACTAACGGAGAGGGGCTCGATAATATATTGACCTATTATTCCAATAGATGGGTGAACCAGCAGAATGGGTTTAGTCTGGTTTGAGTAAATTCAGTAACATTTCCAGTTAAAAGAATGCAATGCATCTGGATGAGTGGGGGGGAAATAAGAAACAGAAAGAAATCTACCTTGGCTTTACTTCTGTCTTAGCAACACGAAGTTCATGGCCCTGAATTCAATCTGTAAATTAGCCAGGTCCATTTACCGTGTGAACTAGCCGTCCTCGGCTTTTGCTAAAAACAGCCTGCGTTCGTCGTGTGCCACTCTGGATGACAGCCCCGACAACCTATAATTCAGATGGGGAGGGGGTGTTGATTGCCAAACACTCAATTTGCTCTGGGTTTCACTAAATCACATCTCCATTTTCCCTTGCGTACCTCTTGCCATTAAGCGACAGGTTGGCAGCAGCAAAAAATCAATAGGTTGTGAACGCGCCTGTTGACAGCAAATCTGGAATCAAACAACCTGATCATTGAACACAAGGAACACGTGAACTTGTGTTTGGGAAATTTTCAAAAACATAAACCTTCTGTTGAGAGCGGCTCTCCTGCCATGATCCAAACCAATACCTTGAGTTTACTTAGTCTTTATTTACTACAAAGTGTGATGAAATACTTGAGCAGAGTATATTTAGAGACATTTCACCATTTGTTTAAGGTTTATCGAAAGGTAGGAGAAGCCTGTCTGTGCATATAGCGCCTGATGCCACTTGCACTGTCATAGCCACATCCTATCAAATATCAAGATTTGTATTTGGCAAATTTTCTGTTGGAGATTTCTACGAAGGGCATTCATTAAAGATTTCCTATGCCGTCACACCAGGCGCCTTTGAGAATAAACTACGATGTGCTTCCTTCGTGCCTGGTGGACTGCAGGGTGCCTACTTGAGGAGCTCAGGGGTCCAGCAACCAAAAACCACTCCAGGTTAAAGATGAACAACAGAATAGGTTTATTCAACAACAAAGTCTTTGAAGGACTTGGCACAAAGCTTAACGGTTGCAAAAATACAGAACAAGGGTGAGATGAAAAATTCCCTGGCAATCTTGCTTCTATCCTGGGCTGCTGATTCTGAGACTGCGAAGTCTCCCCTTGCTCCCTCCAAATGGCAAGGAAATCCGAAGATATTCCTTACCCTGACCCTAGGTTGCTAAATAGAAGGAGCTACGCCTTCTCTATCTATGCCTAGAGTCAGTTCGAAGGCGAACCGGTGTTGAAATGGCAATCAGATTATTTATTTATTTATTTATTTCCATCATTTCTACCCCGCTTCTTCTCAACCCCCGAGGGGGGACTCAGAGCGGCCTAACAACGGCAACGATTCCATGCCACATACTATACATTAGGCATGGGAAAAATGAAACGGAAATTAAATGGATTCGTTAGAGATTCGTATGTAATGGGACTTTTGATGTTTTACGTATCGCTGTCACGAACCAGGAAGTAGACTTTCTTTACGGCACTTCGGGCGCCATTTTTGTATCTGGGTCGCAAAGCATTCGTATGGTTTCTTTGCCCTTAGTAAGCGTGTTTTGTCATTGGCTGATGGATACCAGGTGGACATACCCTCCCCTTCACTCCACCTTTCCTTTAGCCAATCAGAGGCAAAGAAACATGGATGGGGTGAGCGAGGGCCTCCTCCTCCTCTCTCGCCAATGACAGGCCTGCGAGAGAGAGGAAAAGGCCCCTCGCGCCCCTCTCTGCCTCTCTCTAGCCTCGATCCATGCATCGGGGCTAGAGAGAGGCAGAGAGGCGCGCGGGGCCCCTTTCCCACTAAAATATAAGCCGGCCCAAGCCTGGGTCGGCTTATATTTTAGCTGGAAAGGGGCCCCGCGCGCCTCTCTGCCACTCTCTAGCCGGATCGAGGCTAGAGAGTGGCAGAGGCCTGCGGGGCCCCTTTCCAGCTAAAATATATAAAGCCGACCCAGGCTTGGGTCGGCTTATATTTTAGCGGAAAAAGGTGCCTCGCTCACCCCCTCGCCTCTCTCTAGCCTCGATCCATGGATCGAGGCTAGAGAGAGGCAGAGAGGCGCGCGGGGCCCCTTTCCCACTAAAATATAAGCCGGCCCAAGCCTGGGTCGGCTTATATTTTAGCTGGAAAGGGGCCTCAATCGGAGGAATTTCCTCCTGTTTCCCAGGCTGTCCCTCCGCTTCTGAGGGACAGCCTGGGAAATAGGAGGAAATTACTCCGATTGAGAACTCGCAGGGGTTAAGGGAGGGCGCCGGCGAGCGTGGGGGGGGAACGAGGGGTGAAGAAGAGAAAAGAAGGGATGGGGAACCAAAGAGCAAAGGAAGGAATGAAAGAAGAGGGTAGAGAAGGAAGAAAGGAGGGAAAGGGGAAATAATAAGGGGGGGGGGGAGAGAATCGTACTTCACTTTCACAATTGTCCTGAGAGCTAGTAGCTACTACCTCTTATATTTATGTTATACATCTACAGCTCCACTTAATTGCACTGCAGAGGTGAAGGGGAATGTTCCCCCCTTGATTTTTAACTGTTTCCCTGCTTTTCCTACTTTAGAACCACTTTAGAATTTCGTTAGTACTTAAGTTACATTTTAGCACTTTTTGCAAAAATTTTTGTAAGTCTTTAATATATTAATCAAAAAAATAATCCCCCCCCCCCCTTGATTTTAGAATTGCGATTTTAGGATTCTAACCCAAGCCTACTATACATATAATAAAAGCAAACAGTTAAGAATAAAATACATTAAAATACAGCTAGAATTAAAATTCATTAAAAATAACATTAACATTAAAATGCATTGTGTACATTCACAACAGTTAAAACAGTATTCCATCTATAAGCATTAGGTCTTGTCCACCAGATTGCCATCTCAATACAATCAAA
The DNA here is from genome assembly GCA_030556195.1 of Anolis apletophallus. Taxonomy (NCBI): domain Eukaryota; kingdom Metazoa; phylum Chordata; class Lepidosauria; order Squamata; family Anolidae; genus Anolis; species Anolis apletophallus. The sequence goes on from JARBWK010000020.1 coordinate 4,261,804, forward strand.
GTGCCGTATCGCTTGGCCCCATAACCAGGATTTCACTTTTTTTCTGAATACCAGGAGGGATGAAGCTGATCGAATATCAATAGGGAGTGTGTTCCACAGACGGGGAGCCACCACCGAGAAGGCCCTATCCCTCGTCCCCACCAACCACATTTGAGATGTAGGCGGGAGCGAGAGCAGAGCCTTCCCGGATGATCTTAAGGTACAGGATGGGACGTAGCGGTTGATGCGTTCGGACAAGTAAGCTGGGCCAGAACCATATAGAGCTTTAAAGGTCAAAACCAGCACTTTGAATTGAGCTCGAAATTGGACAGGCAGCCAGTGGAGCTGACACAACAGGGGGGTGGTATGCTCCCTGTATGTAGCTCCCGTTAGTAGTCTGGCTGCCGCCCATTGGACTAATTGCAATTTCCTAACTGTCTTCAAAGGCAGCCCCACGTAGAGTGCGTTGCAGTAATCTATTCGGTATGTGACCAGAGCGTGTACCACCATAGCCAGATCAGACTCCCCAATGTACGGGCGCAGCTGGCGCATGAGTCTTAACTGTGCAAAAGCTCCCCTGGCCACCGCCAAGACCTGGGGTTCCAGGCTCAGCGATGAATCCAGGATCACTCCCAGGCTGCGAACCTGCGTCTTCAGGGGGACCCCATCCAACACAGGCTGTAACCCTATGCCCTGTTCGGCCTTTCGACTGACCAGGAGGACCTCTGTCTTGTCTGGATTCAGTTTCAATTTGCTAGCCCTCATTCAGTCTGACACAGCAGCCAAGCACCTATCCCTAAAGTCAGTTCGAAGGTGAACCGGTGTTGAAATGGCAGTCAGATAACTAAAATATACAGCAAGGCAGTACAAACTGCAGCAGGGTATCACTAGCTTATCTAACTCCAGCACAGCAGGTTGAAACAAGTGGTCAAGCAATCGGTCAGTCAGTACACACGATGGCCTCTTCACAGCTAGCCTGGCTGGCCAAGCACATCTGAGCCCTTCTCCTGCCTGAGAAGGACTGGACTAAAGAACCCAAGATGGAGGACTGGTGCCTAGGAAAAAGGCGGGGTTTCCAACTCAAAGGGATACCTTTGCAGCCAATGGCTGCAAAGTCCCACCAAACTGGCTGAAAAGCCTTGCAAACACCAGCCACCAGGGTGCTACTGAGTTTGCATTGGCCCTGGAAAGACAGCAAAAGATGCTTTATCCTGTAACTAAGGAAAATGCAAGTAAAACCAGTCTGGTGACGAAACATTTCCCCTGACCTACTTCCTGTGGACTGAGAGCAATGAAACTTGGCCCAGTTACGAGTCCTTCTCACCAGAGATGCCACCCAAGGGCACACACTTCTCCCCTCTTTTGAAGCAACTGTAAACACCTCGCTTGTAGAAGCCGCATTGTGACTGAAATCAGAGTCTCGTCATCTGAAAAATGCTTGCCATTCAAAAATAACTTCCTTGTTAGAAAGAAGAGGAAGTCAGATGGTGCGAGGTAGGGGGAATAAGGGAGATGCGGCAGAATTTCAAACCACAGGAGCATGCTTCTTCCATTTGGGCAACAGGTGAGTTGTGAACTGGTGCATTGTCTCGCAGAAGGTAGACATCTTTGGTAAGCATGCCACATCTTAGTTGTGATGGCAGCAGTGAAGCCTAGTATGACCCAGTGAGCAGGGGATTTTGTGCGTCCCTCAGTTGCTAGAGGGGGGAGTCCAGGAGGACCACTGGCATCCACAGGGCAGGCAAACGGTCATTCCTCTGGGGGATTTGTCCATCCTCCAGTTGCTAGAGGGGTGGTCGGAGTGGAACACTGGCATCCACTGGGCAGACAAGCGGTCAGTCCTTGGGGGGATTCGTCCCTTCTCAAGGTGTTGGAGAAGGTGGTTGGGGAGGACCATTGGCATCCACAGGGCAGGCAATCGGTCATTCCTCAGGGGGATTCGTCCATCCTCCAGTTGCTAAAGGGGGTGGTCGGGGTGGAACGCTGGCATCCACTGGGCAGACTAGTGGTCAGTCCTCAGGGGTAATCTTTCATCCTCCAGTTGCTAGAGGGGGTGGTGAGGGAGGACTGCAAGCTTTCACAGGGCAGGCAAGTGGTCAGTCCTCATGCGATTCTTCCTTCCTGCTCTTTGAGGGTTGGGGCGGTGGAGTGGAACACTGGCCAATGGTGGGCAGCCACAACTTGGAGGGCCGGGGTGGGATGCTGCCGTCCAATGGGCAGTCAAAGAATTGGTCTTCTGGGGATTCCTGCCTCTTGATCTGGGAGGATGGGGCAGGGTTGAACAGTGGCCTGGCCTCCGCTTATCTTGGAAACAAGCAAATGTAATAAATTAATTTAATGTTATGAGATAAATTCAATTTTCTCATATTCAGAGAGGCGTGCTCTAGACAAATATGCAAAACCGAGAGATAGATTTAAATTTTCCAAAAGAATCCTGGAGGCAGCACTTTTTTTCTTCTTGTAATATTTCTTATTAGATTATTGAAATCACTTTAAAGATTGTCAAGGGCCCAGGGATCTTCTGAATGCGTTGAAAGTTAGTATGCTGACAGAGGAGAATGTTTTCTACCAGTGTGGCAAGTTTTGTCAGTAGCGGTCTAAAAATGCGGGAAAGGGAATCCCCCAAGTTTTGCCTGTCTTGTTTGCAGGTTTTCGCGTATTGCACAATCGTGCCTGCCATTAACAAAGCAACTCGGAAAATTCTGACTTTTACTGGAAAATTCTGACTTTTTCTGGAAAATTTGTTCTCATCTTTCCTTTGATGCGTCTTCCTTCATTTTACCATTTTGGAGAGGAATAATTAAAGCAAAAGGCTTTGAACTTTTGAGCTGCTCTGAAATACAATGTCAGCTTCATTAAATTCCATTAACGAAGCAACTCGGAAATTTTGGAAAATTCTGACTTTTTCCAGAAAATTCCATCCTTTTCAGAAAATTCTGACTTTTTCTGGAAAATTCTGACTTTTTCCGGAAAATTCCGACTTTTTCAGAAAATTCTGATTTTTTTCAGAAAATTTCGGAAATCATTTCTGAATTGAATCGCCAGCGCCCCCTACAGCCGAAACAAGTTCTGACCCATTTTCCTCCTTGATCAAACAAGCCTACAAGCTACTAACCCCACTTAGTATAGACTGCAACAGGGGCTCCAGCACAAATGGCTGACAATTGCTCATTTGCATGAGAACTTGCTAATTGTGCATATTGCTGTATTAAAGGGATGGAAAGATCCAGAGCCCAAAATTCCGATCGTGAAATAAAGCAAAGCTGACATTGTATTTCAGAGCACCTCAAAAGTTCAAAGCCTTTTGGTTTAATTATTCCTCTCCAAAATGGTAAAATGAAGGAAGAAGCATCAAAGGAAAGATGAGAATAAAGGATCTTTTGGGGGGGAGGACTGCTTAACGATATTTTACAAGATTCTTCTGAGACAATGAAGACAGTAATGAAGCTTCTCCCTTTGTTTTGAATGCTAATGTGATATACCTGGATCTTTGAGTTAATGAAAACTTTATAACTTTCCTTTTTAATCCTCCCATCCTTCATGATGATTTTTGCCTCTAAAATAGTGATTCGTGACCTTCCAGATGCCACGACCCCTTAATAGAGTTCCTCATGTGGTGGTGACCCCCAACCATAACATTATTTTCATTGCTACTTCATCACTGTAATTTTGCTACTGTTATGAATCATGATGTAAATATCTGATATGCAGGGTGTATTGTCACTCTACATGCGGCCACTTGCCAATTTGGTGCGAAGTTTTGGTCTGGAGTGTCATCAGTATGCGGATGACACCTAGCTGGTGCTGAGCATGGATGGCCGGCCAGACTCTGTACCCAATTGTTTCCAACAATGCCTTGAAGCCGTGACTGATTGGCTACGAGCCAGTCGGTTGAGAGTGAACCCGTCAAAGATCCTATGGCTGGGCCATCCAGGTGGGTGTGAGCTCCGGCTGCCTACTCTGGACGGTGAGGCACTACGTCCGTCGTCCCTAGTAAAGAGCCTGAGGGTCCAATTGGACCCTCTGATGACAATGGAGGCTCAGGTCTCCGCGGTCAGCAGATCTGCCCTTTTCCACCTGCGGCAGGCTAGGCGGCTAGCGCCCTACTTACCGGAAATGACCTAGCACGGAGATCCTGGCGACCGTCATCTCGAGGCTGGACTACTATAACGCCCTTTAAATCGGCCTTCCTTTGTTGGTCATCCGGAAGCTCAAACTGGTGCAAAACGCAGCAGCGAGACTCCTGGCTGGAGTGCCGGCCAGGGCTTACATTACCCCAAGTCTGCAGCGATTGCACTGGTTGCCAATCGAGCACCGGATCATCTTCAAGGTGTTGGTCTTGACCTTTAAGGCCTTGCATGGTCTGGGGCCGGTGTACCTAAGGGACCGTCTACTCCCATATGTTCCCCAGAGCTCTCCTTGATCTGAGGATCTTAATCTCCTGCAGATTCCCTCTCTGCCAACCATTAACTTATCGTCAACTAGGCAGAGAGCTTTCTCTGTGGCAGCACCATGCCTGTGGAACAAGCTACCGCCTGAAGTTCGAGCAGTGAGCGAGCTACAGGCTTTCCGGAAAGCTTGCAAAACGGCCTTATTCCGACAGGCATTTGGCCTCTGACCACTCTTGGCTATAGCAGAATACGGTTGAAGTAGTTTTATACTGCATTGTTTTTAGGTATCTATGTTGTAACTCGTTTTGTTTTTCTGATATAGTTTGATATGCTGTAAACCGTCCTGAGCCAACTGGAAAGGACGGTATACAAATCGAAATAGTAAATAAATATAAATAAATAAATTTGGCATAAATTCCTGATACACCCAAATCTGAATAATAGTGGGGTTGGGGGTGGGGGGAGAATTGATATTGTCATTTGGGAGTTGTAGTTACTGGGATTTATAGTTAATCTATAATAATTCTAAACTCCACCAGTGATGGAATTGAACCAAACTTGGCACACAGAAATTCTATGACCAAGAGAAAATACTGGAAGAGTTTGGTGGGCATTGACCTTGAGTTCTGGAGTTGTAGTTCACCTATATCCAGAGAGCACTGTGGACTCAAACAATGTTGGATCAGGATCAAACTTGGCATGAATACTCAATATGCCCAAATGTGAACGCAGATGGAATTCAGGGGAAATAGATCTTGACATTTGGGAGTTGCAGTTGCTGGGATTTATAGTTCCCCTACAACCAAAGAGCATTCCGAACCCCACCAATGATAGAACTGGGCCAAACTTTCCACACAGAACCCCCAGGAGGCAAGAGGAGGTCTCTACTTGGGGAAAGGGAGGCGGGTCTTCCCAATGCATGGAGAGGGAGAGACCAAGTAGACAACGGGTGGGGAGAGGGGGGTTGTAATTTTGTGCCTTTATCGAGGTAGGTTTCTTAAGGTTTTTATACTTCAACACACTAGACTCTCCCCCCCTCTTCCTGGTGGTTCCAATTTCCCACGGCACAGCTGATGATCGCTCACGGCACACTAGTGTGCCCCGGCACACTGGTTGGGAAACACAAGTCCATAGTTTGAGAACTTTGTCAGCATTCATTCATTCACAAATTTGTTTGTAAAGCAGTTAGAAAGAACCACCTTTGCCATCAAGGTGAGGTAATAAATACATTTACAGGATCCCACAGGGATGCTGTCCAAAGGGGATTGTGATCCGTTTTCAAGCTCTTTGTGTAAGTGATTTGCGACTCCTCCGTGCTAATAAAAGTTAAGCATAACTACTCATCGTTTTTGGGAATTTTGCCAAAAACATCGGGCAGCTGATTCCATGAAATATAACATTTCCAGCTCCCTTCTCATTACAGGGTAAAATCCGTAATGGATGTAATGTTCATCACATACTGGTTTCTGTTAATAGTATTTGGAAAGCGGAAATAATGACTCTGCAGATGGTTTCCTAGCCCTGTTCTAATTAGTCAGAGGGGAATGAAAGGCAGATGGATGTACATTGGGCTGCCCCTCGTTCCCTCTAACAAGCGTATGTGACAAATTATGTAGGCATCTATCTCTCCATCTCCCTACCTGCGTAACTCAAAGCTGAGCTCAAAACAACCTTACTGATGTCAAACTCGTGGATTATTCCGAGTCTGATATCATTATATTTGGGTTCAACAATACCCCTACTACAGTGCTTCTCAACCTTTCTAATGCCGTGACCCCTAAATAAAGTTCCTCATGTTGTGGTGACCCCCAACCATATTTTTGTTGCTACTTCACAACGGTAATTTTGCTGCTCTTATGACGCATAATGGAAACATCTGATATGCAGGATGTATTTTCATTGTTATAAATTGAACATAAATAAAGCATAGTGATTGATCACAAAAACAATATGCTCGGGGAGTATGGACAATGGATGATGGGATTGACAGTACCTTCAACCAATTCAGCTCTGACTTCCACAGACCACTGAGACCCCCACAAATTACAGACCTGGAACAAATTTGGCACGCAGAACCCAATGACCAACAGGAAATACTGGAGGAATTGACAATGATTTATGGGAGATGTAGTTCACCTACATACGGGGGTGTGAGGGCAGCCGTCTGCCTTGCCCCCGGTGGGTCGGCAGCCATTTCGGAGGGGGCGGGGCCAACCAAGGCAGCTTCGCAACTCCCCGAAAATGGCCCAACAACCCCCAGGGGGTCGCGACCCCCACGTTGGGAACCACTGCCTTAGTTCAAGGCAATTGGATACCTCCTTGCTTTCAACAAGCTCCCAAACCAGCTTGGGAAGGGGCGTAGGCCGGGCGGAAAGGCTGCCCAAATGGCAGGGCAGTGAGGGCAGCCCTCCGCCTTGCCCCCAGTGGGTCGGCAGCCATTTTGAATGGGTCAGGGCCAACCAAGGCTGCTTCACGACCCCCCCGAAAATGACCAGTTCCAGGCAAAGTGATGGAAACCATTATTAAAGAAAAAATTACTAGGCACATAGAAGAACAGGCATTGCTGAAAGAAAATCAACATGGTTTCTGCAAAGGCAAATCATGTCTTACTAACTTGTTAGAATTCTTTGAGGGTGTAAATAAACACATAGATAAAGGGGACCCAGTCGATATTGTTTACCTTGACTTTCAAAAGGCTTTTGACAAAGTCCCTCACCAAAGGCTCCTAAATAAATAAATAAAATAAATCAGGGGACAGGTCTTGTCCTGGATCGGAACCTGGCTAAACTGTAGGAAACAAAGGGTGGTAATAAACGGACATTTCTCTGGGTGGAAAGAGGTGAGAAGTGGCGTACCCCAAGGTTCAGTTTTGGGTCCTGTTACTTTTTAATTTATTCATTAATGATCTGGATGTAGGAGTGAATTCTGAGGTAGCAAAGTTTGCAGACAACACTAAATTGTTCAGGGTAGTTAAAAATGAAACTGATTGTAAAGAGCTCCAGAAAGATCTCTCGAAATTGAGTGGGCAACAAAGTGGCAAATGCATTTTAACCTAAACAAGTGGCACATTGGGGCAAATGCACCTACCAACTTTCAAAGCTAGACAAACCAGGAAGGATCTTGGGGTCTTGGAACTGGAAATGTCAACCCAGTACAAAGAAAAAGCAAATTCTATGCTTGGCATGATCAAGAATGATCCAAATGTTGTATTACCTCTCTACAAATCGGGTATTTGGAGTACTGTGTACAATTCTGGTCTCCCTTAAGAAATATAACCAGGTACAGAAAAGGGCAACAAGAATGATCCAAGGGATGGAGCCTTGGGTCTTTTTCAGCCTTGAAAGACGGCGTTTAAGAGGTGACTTGATCGAAGGGTATAAAATCATGCATGGGATAGAAAAGGTGAATAAAGAAAACTATTTTCTTTGTCACAAAACACTAGGACTAGAGGGCACTCCCTGAAGCTCCAAGGTAGGAAAATTAGGACTAATAAAGGGAAATATTTCTTCACCCAGAGGGTCATTGGGTGATGGAACTCACTTCCAGAAGAGGTTGTGACAGCTGTCAGCCTGAACAACTTCAAGGCAGGATTAGACAGATTCATGGATACCAAGTGTATCGGTAGTTACTGAAAAGGACATTCAAGTGCCACCTCGGAGTTGGTTGAGGTAGGCAGGATTTCCCTGGGTACTGGTTGTGGGGGGTCGGGAGCAGGTCAGGGTTTTGCCCTCCCTTCTGCTCGAGATCCCTGTGTACAACTGGTGGGCCACTGTGTGACACAGAATGCTGGACTAGATGGGCTGAGGTCCGATTCAGCATGGCTCTTCTTATGTTCTTATGTTCTTATGACCCAATGACCCCCTGGGGGTCGCGACCCCCACGTTGAGAACTGCTGCCCTAGTACAAGGCAATTGGATACCTCCTTGCTTTCAACAAGCTTCCAAACCAGCTTGGAAAGGGGCGTAGGCTGGGTAGAAAGGCTGCCCAAATGCCAGGGCAGTGAGGGCAGCCCTCCGCCTTGCCCCCAGTGGGTTGGCAGCCATTTTGGAGGAGGCGGGGCTAAACACCCCCCCCCCCAAAGTGACCCAATGATGCCCCCGGGGGTCGCGACCCCACGTTGAGAACTACTGCCCTAGTTCAAGGCAATTGGATACCTCCTTGCTTTCAACAAGCTCCCAAACCAGGGATGTCCTCTCTCAGCCCTATTATTTATACTTGCAATAGAAATCTTAGCAAGGAAATTACTGTTGTGCTCCAGAATAGCAACACCTCTGACCCGAAACACCACACCAGCTTGGTATAATCAACAAGCAATTTATTGAAAAATATGAGTAAGCAAACCAGTAAAAATGGTAAAAACAGTATTTCGCCTTGGCTTTTCTTCATGAACAAAGATTCAGGAAGAACTCATCCCACGCTTTCTACAAGCGTGTTGATGATTAAAAAGGGCCAATCCGAGATAGGCAAAAGTCCAATATTCTCACAATGTCCAACAATAACAAAATAATCAAAAGTCCTCAATGAAATATGAAGAGTACCTCTCCGAAAGTCCAACCCTGGTAATTGCCGATCCGAGCTGTGTAATCCTTTGGAAAAAGCGGATTATATCTGATTTATAACTCAGATTTACCTACCATATATTCCGCTTTTTCCAAAGGATTACACAGCTCAGATCGGCAATTACCAGGGTTGGACTTTTGGAGAGGTACTCTTCATATTTCATTGAGGACTTTTGACTATTTTGTTATTGTTGGACATTGTGAGAATATTGTACTATTGGTATACCTATGTTAAATGAAATATACAATTATAATATCACAATACCATTAGTAGTATTATATTGTATCAATGTATATACAATATATGATACCATACTCATACTATATTATATCATAATTATATTATACTACATTACAATATAATTATATTATAATATATTGACATTATAATATAATGTAACATTCTATTATATTATTATTATAAAATAATAAAATTATTTATTTAAATAAAATTATCCTCTACTAAATATTTTCATTACTCCTATAAAACTCAAATAACCCAAAATAAAGTAAAAATAAAATATTATATATTACTATTTTGTACAATACCACTATACTGCAATATTGTTTGTAATATTACATGTAATATAAAATATATCATTCTATTGTTATATTGTATTTGTATTATATTGTATGACAATATTAAGCAGAACTGTATAATAATCAACAAGAAATGCAATGTAAATGCATCAAAATCAGAATATATTACCTACCACCCGTCTCATAATTCATAGGAGTCTCCCATAAGTCCAAAATTAGGATCCCAATGTAAATGTAAATAGAAAAACAGCCAAAATGTTAAAATGAGCAAACTTGGGCCAGCCCTCCCTCCCTCTAGGTGTTTTGGCCTCCAACTCCCACAACTCCTCATAGCCTCAGGCCCCTCAGGTCTAGACAGAAATAGAGCCGAAGAAAGGAAGGAGGGAGAGAAGAGGTCACAGAGGAGGAGGAGGAGGAAAGCCCTTCATTCATTCCTTCACTTACACTTCCTTCACTCATTCTTTTCTCCTTCCCTGCAAACGCGCACACGGCGGAGGCAAAGGGAGAGGGGAAGCACTCCCTGCCTGACCGATAGGGAGTGCTTTGCTTACAGGCTTCTGCGCAAGGGAGCTACTGGGCATGCGGGGAGGTTTTCACGCATGTGCAGTTGCTCCTGCCTTCAACTTCATCTCCAGAGCAACTGCGCCTGTGTGAAAACCTCCATGCTTGCCCAGAAGCGGCGTCGGAGCGCACAAGGCCGGGGCCCAAAAGCAGGCAGTTGCAGCACTGTCTGAGGAACATCGGCAGGGCCAGGATGGCGCCCCATGCGGCCAGGATGGCGCCCCCTTCCCAGATGGCGCCCTAGGCGGCCGCCTACTTGGCCTATCTTGTAGGACCGCCCCTGGTTAAATGTTTAATATTTTCTTGTTACCTATAGCAGAGTTTCCCAACCAGTGTGCCGTGAGCGATCATCAGGTGTGCCGTGGGAAATGGGAACCTCCAATACCCTTTCTCCCCCCCCCCTCCTGCCGAACACTTTTTCTTCTCCACTCGGGCTCCCTTCTTCCCAACCTCGCTCTGCTTTGCCTCGCTTTGCTCTGGGGCGAGTCTGCACAGTACCGCCCACATGGGTCACGTCTTCCTCCCTCCCACCTCCCCCCTGAACACGCTCACGCTGCCCCCTCGGAACAAAATGGTGGCAGAAGTGGCAGTGTAGAAGAAAAAGTAAGTGTTTGGCAGGAGGGGGAAGAAAGGGCACGAAGGGGAAGGGGGAGGAAGAGGTCTCTGTCGAAAGCTGGCATGGGCAAACTTGGACCTTCCAGGTGTTTTGGACTCCAACTCCCACCATTCCTAGCAGCCTCAGGCCCTTTTCCTTTCCCCCCTCAGCCACTTAAGCACGGAAGAGCCTCAGGCTGTTGGGAACGGTGGGAGTTGAAGTCCAAAGCACCCAGAGGGCCCAAGTTTTCCCATGCCTGTTTTAGAGATCTTAAAGTGGTGAGCCTCCTTCCAACATTGTGATTCTGGATAGAAAACAAACAACAACATAACATAACATTGTTTGAGTCCACAGTGCTCTCTGGGTGTAGGTGAACTACAACTTCCAAACTCAAGGTCAATTCCCAAGCAAACCATTTCAGTACTTTCTGTTGGTAATGAGAGTTCAATATGCCAAGTTTGGTTCAATTACATTGTTGCAAGAGTTCAGGATGCTCTTTGATTGTGTGTTAACTATAAATCCCAGAAACTGTAACTCCCAAATGTCAAGGTCTATTATTCCCAAACTCCATCTGTTTTCACATTTGGGCATATTGAGTATTCATGCCAAGTTTGGTCCTGATCCAACATTGTTTGAGTCCACAGTGCTTTCTGGATATAGGTGAACTACAACTTCAAAAGTCAAGGTCAATGCCCACCAAACTATTTCAGTATTTTATCTTTGTTATGGGAGTTCTGTGTGGGAAGTTTGATTCCATTCCATCATTGGTGGAGTTCAGGATGCTCTTTGATTGTGGGTGAACTATAACTCCCAGCAACTACAACTCCTAAATGACAAAATCAATTTTGACTGATGGTCCTTCCTTGGGTTAGTATTAGTATGTTTTGTGGCCAAATTTGGCAGCAATTTGTCCAGTGGTTTTTGAGTTATGTTAGTCCTATAAATGAACATTACATTTATATATATATATATATATATATATAGAGAGAGAGAGGGAGAGGGAGAGGGAGAGGGAGGGAGGGAGGGAGGGAGAGGAGGGAGGGAGAGGGAGGGAGAGAGAGGGAGAGAGAGAGAGCACAACAGCGCAGGCAGAAAAGCAAACATCACCGACGGAGGCTGCGACGGCAAAGCCCTTCTTTCCGGTGCCGGCTTATCCGTGCCGTTTCACCTCTATAAGAGACTTCCTCAGGGCCATAGATCAATGTGGTGTTGGCAGCCTCCCTCTGAGAAGCTCTGTTTGTCTTCTCCCAATGGGGAGACTTGGATTTAGCGACACTTTGTTTACATCACCCGTAATCTTATAGTATTTTCTCTTGGTTGTGGGAGTTCTGTGTGGGAAGTTTGTGTCTTTCTGCCATTCCTGCCAGGATATCTATGTTGTGTTCATCGAAACAGGTCCAGGTTTCACACTGAGTGTAGAAATACATTGAAAAACATTAACTATATGTATTACTGTGTTAGAGTGTCATTTTGTGTCATTTTGCTTGGTGGTGTGCCCCAGGATTTTGTAAATGTAAAAAATGTGCCGCAGCTCAAAAAAGGTTGAAAAACACTGACCTATAGGACTCGTTCCGTAGTGTTTTTGCTTCCACCACATTTACCAGCTCTGCTCTAAATGTAACTATTGGGATGGATTACTGTGTGGGATTCGGCACCTAGTTCATGAATACAGGGTTCTTGTGAAATGGTAGTTTTAGTCTCAGATTCATTGCCATCCCCAAAGAGGAAAAAGGATTTGATTTATCATGGCAAATAACTTTTCAGTACCTTTAAAGTGCCTTTCAATGCATCTGGCTTTAGATGTCGCTGAGGAGATGAAAGAAAGGAGCCTTAATCCAGTGAATAACTGATGCTCCCAGGGTACCACTGTCAAACATTGCAAAGTTGGCCATTTGAAGGCAGTCATTTCGCATTCCTATCTTTGGCCTTTGCTGGGGACACGGCACTTTTCATGTGTGATTTCTGAAAACCTTGAGAGAGTCCGTTAGGGCTTATGGAAATACGGTTTTGAAAAGAATGCCAAACAGAGAAGTTGGGGGTGGGGGGAAGCATAACAATTGGGTTGTGAAAAGGACCAATTGCTACAGTGTAGAAAAGAATAAATGTGGTGATGTCGTTAAGAGTATTTCACTTTGCAGTGACGCTCGGGAGGCACCTTATTCGTAAGATTGCCATTCTATCACATTTCCTTGAAAGTAAGTTCCAGAGCAATCACTTTGAGAAGACCTAAGGTCAGGGCTGGCCCGAAGTAATTTTCAGGTGTAGGCAAACAGTATTTTGTAGGCATGGTTTAGAACCCAAAAATAGCAAATCGAAAATCTAATGGGGGGGATTTTTAAAATTAGTAATAGAAAGACTTACAAAAAATTTCCGAAAATTTCTAAAATGTAACTTAATTACTAATGAAATTCGTTAGTAGTTCTATGCCAGCGCATGCGCATTCCAGATGGTTTTGGCCTACAACTCCCAGAAATCCTAACAGCGGGTAAATTGGCTGGGATTTCTGGGAGTTGTAGGCCAAAACTTGAATAAATCACACTGAATTCTAGATGGGACTCTCCAAATAGGAAGGAGGGAGGGAAGGAGGGAGGGAGGGGGTATTCTATTCTTGGAAGCAGCAAAAGAAAGGAGGAGGAGCCCCCTCGCTCCCGCTGCCTCTCTCTCTCACCCCCGATCCCGAGGAGCGAGGGCCCAAGTTTGCCCAGGCTGGTCATATACCTACATTCTATGCACATGCAATAATACAGCAGTAATAACAATGGGTATAACAAGAGGTAAAATTCAAACCGAAGTATTCTGACTGGTCTCTCCTCATGCGGTGCAAATGGGCTCTTCTCTGTGAGCCCGGAAATTAGCCCGGGAAAAGCCAGCGTTTTCTGCTTGGGTGCACACACATACATATTCTTTGGGGGATTTGCTGCAGAATCTTCTCTATGAGCCCGGGATTCTGCAGCAATCCCCCAAGAATATGTATGTGTGTGCGCCCACGCAGCAACGGCTGGCTTTTCCCGGTCTATTTCCCCGGGCTAATAAGAGATGAGCCCTTTTGCACCGCATGAGGAGAGACCAGTCAGAATACTTCGGCTTGAATTTTACCTCTTGTTATTGTTATTACTGCTGTATTATTGCATGTGCATGGAATGTAGGTATGACCAGTTGGATTACTTATAATATTAGGCACTTACAGTAGCATTCATTCTATTATACATTAGGTTGGTTTCTCACCCCAATACTCTTTGGTGCTTTAGATCCTGGCAGGCAGGAGAGGCAGGAAGCCTGGAAAAAATGTAAACAGAGGTTTACTCAAAGTAAATCCACAAAGGAGGGCCCTTCATCCAAAGTGCCCTCCTTGCAGATTTACTTCTGAGTAAACCTCTCTGTTTACATTTTTCCAGGCTTCCAGCCGAAAGAAGGAGCGAAGTTTAGGGCTTGCCTTGCTATAATACTTATTGGCAAGGGAGGCGGGAGGGTGGTGAGAGAGAAGGAGGGTGCCCCCTTACGACCTAATAACGACACTTAAGAAAATCCTGGCCCCAAGTTCTATAAAGAAAGTCCACTTCCTGGTTGGCGTTCCAGGTGCGGAAATACTCGAAAGTAGCATTTCTTACGAATTTCTTACTGAAACGAATCATTTTCATAACTTTTTCTCATGCCTAGTATTTTGGTTGTCCTCCCCCCCACCCAACAAAAAAAATTAAATCACTGAGGCTGTGAGATTATGGGAGTTGTAGTTTGGTAGAGGCTAAATATTGTATAAAACTACAACTCCCAGCTCCCATTGGAGTCGAGCCAAACAGGTTCTGACTAAGAACCCTGCAGCAGAGAGTTCCACTGGTCTTCTGCTACCATTTGGGCCAGGTTGCTTAAGGTGTGGGGACAGCAAGATAGCCTTTTTTCCCCTTCTTCTCACATCTGCCGCCTGAGACATTGTAGCCACTGCAACAACATGCGCATGCGCGGATGCGGAGTTTCCAGCATGCGTGGATGCTCCACATGCTGGAAACTCAGCAAACGCGGAGACGGAGTTTCCAGCCAGCGGCGGTGTGCCCCTGTGGATCTGGCGCTCTCAGCGGACACCTACGCCACCGAGTATGTTAATCCACCCCTGCCTAAGGTAAAGGTAAAGGTTTTCCCCTGACATTAAGTCCAGTCGTGTTCAACTCTGTGGTGTGGTGCTCATCTCTATTTCTGGGGTGTGGTGCTCATCTCCATTTCTAAGCCGAAGAGCTGGTGTTGTCCATAGACACTTCCAAGGTCATGTGGCCGGCATGACTGCATGGAGCGCTGTTACCTTCCCGCTGGAGCAGTACCTATTGATCTACTCACATTTGCATGTTTTCGAACTGCTAGCTTGGCACAAGCTGGGGCTAACAGCAGGAGTTCACCCCATGCCCCGGATTTGAACTTGCGACCTTTCGGTCAACAAGCTACCAAGGAGACCTACCTTGGAGTAATTTCCAGAGAGATGGCAGAAAAGAGTGGGAGAAGCCCTTGGAACATGCACAATTGTCCAAAGAAAAGTGCTGCCAGGAATCCACATGACATATGGACACCACTGTTGAAGAAGGATATTGACCAACCGGAAGGGCAACCAAAATGGTCAAACCGCAGACCATGTTTTCATTCTTGTAGACCACTGGTGGTCCACAGACTACAGGTTAGGAACTATTGCTCTGGAGCAGGGGTGCTCATTATGGTGATCGGGAGCACCTAGGTGATCTTTGGCCCTCTTCCAGGTGATCTTTGGGCCTCACCAGCCGGATGGCGCGCTCCTGCCATGCGCGCCCACGTGCGCTCCCGCCGCCACCTTCGCGGGGCTTCTTTTGCCAAAATGAGGCTTTAGTGGGCGGGCCCTGGCACTCGCCTTGCCACGCACGGTGTGGTGACATGACCGCCCATTGGTTGCTACTGGGGGAGCAAGGCGAGGCATGCTCACAGATAGGATGCGAGGCTGTGGGAGGGATGTAGGGAATGTGTGTGTGTGTGTGTGTGAGAGAGAGAGAGAGCCAAGGAGAGAAGAAAGAAATCCGGAGAACTTTTTCGGATCCTTTTGGCAGGCAGGCAGGCGCGCTGGAAGGAGAGAGAGAGAGAGAGAGAGAGAGAGAGAGAGAGAGAGAGAGAGAGAGAGAGAGAGAGAGAGAGGCGAAGGAGGCCAGGCAAAGTGGGGCAAAGCCAAGCAATCCAGCTGCAAACCCTGCTGCTGCCCTCGGGACTCCCATTCCAAGCCGAGACCTGGGCGAGCGAGCTGTGTGGGGTTGCTTTCCTTGGTTGGGGGCGAGGAGGGAGGGCTCCGCCGTGTTCCTGGGGCTGAACCCAAGGAGGAGGGGGCTGTGGGGATGGAGACTCCACTTGCTGGTGCTGATTGTGCCCTCGCCGCATTTCGCCGCCGCCTCCTCGCCCTCGAAGGAGAAAGGCGGCGAGGGCCCACTGGTGGCAGTCCATGCCCATGGGGGAGTTAGAGAGAGAGAGAGAGAGAGAGAGAGAGAGAGAGAGAGAGAGGGTGGCTCTTCAGAGCCGGCTAGGAAGAGCCTCTCTCTCTCTCTCTCTCTCTCTCCCCCATGGGCATGGACTGCCACCAGTGGGAGGGGTCCTCCTTCCTGCCAGCCATCCACTTGGGCGTCCTTTCTGAGTGACACCCTCGAAAGGAAGGAAGGGCGCCCCCCCCCTTCCCGGGTGCGTGTGGTGGCGGGTTCGTGAACAGGCAAGAAAGAAGCCCCGCGCGGACGGAAGGCTGCAGTAGGAGCGTGTGCGCACACATGCGCGCACCCGCTCACATGCACAACAGGTGATCTTTTCAACTTGATTGTTCATATAGTAGCTCGCATGATGAAAAAGTGTGGGCACCCCTGCTCTGAGTATTCACTATCCTTCAAAATTCATCTGCTCCAATCTTTTCTAAATTACTAGAAGCATCCGGCCAAATGGCCCCTTTCCAAACCTCATTGCTCGGCTCTTGCAGGCTTCCCTTGAGCTCTGGAGGCAGATTCCAAGGAGAGAAGCATGTGAAAAACAAAGGGGGTATGAGCCCATGAATATGCATAAGTGAGCAACACTGGGGACTCTCTGAACTTCCCTGTGCAAGCCCGCAATCTGTTCAATGCCGCTTCAATCCTTTTGCAACTGCCGATGCTGACTTTTATTTTCTTAAGATCTTCTTCCCAAGACCCCTGTCGGGGAATTAAAAATTGACCACCAAGATGTGCTGCTAGGACTTAGCAGGCCGATCTGCGCAGAATGTGTGGAGTATAAAGGACTGTTTGTGAATCATCAAGTACTTTGGCTTTAAATATATAATATGAATAAATAATGAAAGAACTGCCTTTTTTTCCTTCTTGAATTCACTGATGCAATGAAAGCAAGCTCAGTGGTGAAGAAAAGTAGCTGAGAGAAAAGGGAGGGAGGGAGGGAGGACATCCTCGTCCTCAGGGGAAAGGCTGTTTTGCTTCCAAACAGAAATCAGAAAGAGAATTGTGTTGTTTTTTCTAACACTCCAAATGTGGGATGTATCCTTCTGGTGCTGAATCCTTAATCTATAGGTTTCTGAAAGTTCCCCACATCCGGTTTTCTTCCAAACTCTGGAACCTTTGAATTAATCATTCTGTTGTGAAAGTTGAGTAATAATAATAATAATAATAGTAACATAATAATATAACAGATAACATCTATTTGTGTCTATATCTATATCAGGGCTTCCCAGGAAATCGATCGTGATCGACCAGTCGATCGCGGGACTGAAGGAGGTCGATCACAGCCGGATGGGCCGCTTCTCAGAGGGGGGCGGAGCCAGGCCATGCCAAGCCCCGCCCCTCCCCTGGCTTTGGCACTCCCAGCAGCTGCTGCAGCCTTGAGGAGGGCAGGGCCAAGCCAGCCTTGTGCTAGCTATGCCACCACTGGCTTGGCCCTGCCCTCCTCAAGGCTGGAGCAGCTGCTGGTAGAGCTGAAGCCAGAAGGGGGAGCCAGGCTGCACCAAGCCCCGCCCCCTCCCCTGGCTTCGGCACTCCCAGCAGCTGCTGCAGCCTTGAGGAGGGCAGGGCCAAGCCAGCCTTGTGCTAGCTATGCCACCACTGGCTTGGCCCTGCCCTCCTCAAGGCTGGAGCAGCTGCTTGTAGAGCTGAAGCCAAAGGGGGTGGAGCCAAGCTGCACCAAGCCCCGCCCCTCCCTGGCTTCAGCACTCCCAGCAGCTGCTGCAGCTTTGAGGAGGGCAGGGCCAAGCCAGCCTTGTGCTAGCTATGCCACCACTGGCTTGGCCCTGCCCTCCTCAAGGCTGGAGCAGATGCTCATAGAGCTGAAGCCAGAGGGGCAGAGCCAGGCTGCACCAAGCCCCCACCCTCCCCAGCTTCCCAGCAGCTACCAGCAGCTGCTGCAGCCACCACTGGCTTGGCCATGCCCTCCTCAAGCTATGCTATGCCACTGAAGCAGAGGGCGGAGCCAGGCCGCAACAAGCCCCGCCCCTCCCCAGCTTCGGCACTCCCAGCAGCTGCTGCAGCCTTGTGCTATCCATGCCACCACTGGCTTGGCCCGGCCCTCCTCAAGGCGGAGCAGCTGCTGGGAGTGCCGAAGCCGGGAGGAGGCGTGGCTTGGTGCGGCCTGGCTCCGCCCCCCTCTGGCTTCAGCTCTATGAGCAGCTGCTCCAGCCTTGAGGAGGACATGGCCAAGCCAGTGGTGGCATAGCTGAGTAAAGGGTGGCGGCTTCTTTAAGCAAACGGGAAAAGGGGGAGAGCCGAAAATATACAATCACAATGGAAGATAATTCAAATTATATTGTGTGAGTTACACAGTAACACTTAGCACATTATATCATGTGAAATACACAGCAACACTCAGCTCAATAAGCAAAATAAATCATAAATGTTGTGCTATAAATAGCAGTAGCAGGGGAATCGATCCCCAAGCGCGTACTCACGCGGCTAGAGTCCCGTAGGTTGGAAATCCTAAATGCGGATAGAGTCTAAGTAAACAAAGTCCAAAACGCCAAACAGTTCGGCAAGATGGGGGACGGCAAGCGTCCAAATCAGAATGAATTGTAATCCAAATAAGGAATCCAACGGGTCAACAAATCTGGAAATCCAAGCGCTAAAATCGTTTCGCCTGTGTAGGGCTTCCTCTGGATCCGGGACGTATACAGGTAGCAGGTACAATGCCCTTAAATCATGCTAAGGGTAACAAATACATATATATCAATATTGATATTCAAGAAAGCTCATAAAGTAAAAGCACACCGGGAAAAGCAGTATACATACCAATCGAATATAATAGACATATATGTCTTCTGGTCAAATCACGGACAACCATTGGGAGTGCCAAAGCCGGGGAGGGGGCGGGGCTTGGTACGACCTGGCTCCGCCCCCTCCAGCTTCAGCTGTAGCAGCAGCTGCTCCAACCTTGAGGAGGGCAGGGCCAAGCCAGTGGTGGCATAGCTAGCACAAGGCTGGCTTGTCGTTGTAAGTACCTTAAAAACAAAAAAAACTACAAGGCCAATACCCACCAAATTTGGCAGCAAAACATCTCACAATGGAAGGTATGACCAACAATAAAAAAATCCCCCCAAAGAAACCCTAAAAATTCATTAAATTAACAAAATACAGATCCTCCGTTGTCCCGCTCTGGGCCCGGCCCCCTCCCTCACCGCACTCCCCCCTCCTTCCCTTTAGTGTTCCTTACTTCTTTCCTTTTGGCAAGGGAGGGGGATGTGGTGGAGGGGCAAGAAGAGGCCCCACCCCCAATCCGGCCCCAGCCCCAGCCCTTCCCCACTCTGCCCCCTCTCCCTCGCTGCACTCCCTCTCCTTCCCTCTAGCGTTCCTTCCTTCTTTCCCTTTGGCAAGGGAAGTAGAAAGGAAAAGGAAAGGAAAGACAGGAGAGAGGTAAAGAAGGAAGGAGAACAGACAGGAAGTAAGGAGAGAAGAAAGGAGGGAGGGAAAAGGGGAAGGAATGAAAGGGGGAGGAAATAGAGAAGAAGGGAGGGAAAGAAGGAAGGAAGGGCCAAAGAAAGTGAAGGCGAGCCCCAGAAAGAGCCCATCTGCATCCTAATTGGTTTGTCCTGCAGCAGGGAGTTCCAATGTTCCTGCACATGCGGTCTGGCATCTCTAGCACCAAAGGCTGGGATTTGGCATCAAAAGACCTCCAGCCATTTCTACCTCTCTGTTTTCTTGCCTCACTTGACCTGAAGCCATGGACTCTTTGTGCATGGAGTTGCATGCGGACAGGCCAACAGGGGCAAGCCCTGAGCAGTTTGGGGGACATAGTTTTCCAAGGATTTTCATGTATTTGGACTCTCTTCTGGTTATTAGCAAAAAGGACTTTTCTCTTA
The DNA here is from genome assembly GCA_030556195.1 of Anolis apletophallus. Classification (NCBI taxonomy): domain Eukaryota; kingdom Metazoa; phylum Chordata; class Lepidosauria; order Squamata; family Anolidae; genus Anolis; species Anolis apletophallus. The sequence goes on from JARBWK010000020.1 coordinate 4,281,736, forward strand.
TAGTTTTCCCAAGGACACAGATGGACTTTGCCCAAAGCATATGGATTTGATGCTTTTCGAGATCATATGGACTTTCTTTCTACTCCTTGCATATGAAATAATTATGCGATATTGGTAATGGTATTTTCCTGAAACCCTCACCTTCTATGTAACCATTTCCCTGCATGTTTTTTCCTTTACAATATGTTTTTAAAAATATGAGGAAGACTACGTGACTCAGCTGTTGTTTTTCAAGATCAGGGTGACCACATTCCTGGCTGCACCCTTTAATCCAATAATTGAAACAATTTGCATGACTTTCTGGTTTGGAGAGGTTTCCTTTCTTTCCCCTCTCCCCATTTTGAAAGACCCCTTTTTATTTCGTAAGCCTCAAACCTCAGAGTTTAGTCTCGTTTTTGGCTAATAGAACCTATGGCATAATTGTATTTCATATTTCACAATCAGCTGTCACTGTTGGCCTCGGAAACCAACACACGGCTACAGTTATTTCATTTGTTTACCATCCAGAAAGCTGAAACTTCTCATGGTTAGAATCTGCATTTGGCCCTTTGTCAACAAGGAAGGGTCGTTAAGGACAAATTCCTGTTTCTCACCAAGAACAAAGGACTTGCTTTTGACCCGAAAGGTCAAAGCCTCGGATTTTCATTAACATATGGACATGATCTAATTAAGAAAACTCCAGCTGCTCTTTGTTTTGAACACATTCCTGTCCCTCGCTTCCCATTCGCCAGGACAAAAGCGGTGCTGTTTCGCGATTGGTTCCTGCTACAGCTGGCTTCCAAGGTTCCAACCAATCATCATGAAGCCTACAGCATGCAGGGGCGGGAAAGTTTGAATTTGACAGTTCTGTAAAGTGTATAAAAATGGCATATGTTTGAATGTAACTTTATGACTGCTTTACGACAAGGAATCTGCAGTGGTCATCCTTCTCAGCTGACAAGAATAAAGACTTCAGTGGCATCTTCTTCTGGACTTCTTTGGTGAGGGAAAGGGATTTTTAGTTTGCTTTTAAAACTTCACCAGAGGTTCTGCTGAAATCCTCGCTTTAGGGGTACTTCTGGGCCTCTGCCCCCTATGGGCCAGACTATCCTAAAGTGTTCGGGAACAAAAAGAAGAAGAGAAAGTAGAAAGGAAAGAAAAAGGAAAGGCAGGAAAGAGATAAAGAAGGAAGGAGAAAAGTAAATAAAAAGTGAAAGAAGGAAGGAAACAGGGAAGGAAGAAAGGAGACAAAGGAAGAAGTAGAGAAAGGGGGAAGGAAGGCAGGAAAGAGAGAAGGAAGGATGAAACCAAAGAGTGAAAGAAGGGATACAAGAAAGGTTGAGAAGGAAGAAAGGAGAGAAAGGGGGAGAAAAAGGGGGAAGGAATAGGTAGGTACTAGGCATGAGAAAAAAATTATGAAAATGATTCATTTCGTAAGAAATTCGTAAGAAATGCTACTTTCGAGTATTTCCGCACCTGGACGCCAACCAGGAAGTGGACTTTCTTTTTCGAACTTCGGGGCCAGGATTTTCTTAAGTGTCGTTATTAGGTCGTAAGGGGGCACCCTCCTTCTCTCTCACCACCCTCCCGCCTCCCTTGCCAATAAGTATTATGGCAAGGCAAGCCCTAAACTCGCTCCTTCTTTCGGGCTGGAAGCCTGGAAAAAATGTAAACAGAGAGGATTACTCAGAAGTAAATCTGCAAAGGAGGGCATTTTGGATGAAGGGCCCTCCCTTATGGATTTACTTCTGAGTAAACCTCTCTGTTTACATTTTTTCCAGGCTTCCCTGCCTCTCCTGCCTGCCAGGATCTAAAGCATCAAAGAGTATTGGGGTGAGAAACCAACCTAATGTATAATAGAATGAATGCTACTGTAAGTGCCTAATATTATAAGTAAACCAACTGGTCATACCTACATTCCATGCACATGCAATAATACAGCAGTAATAACAATAACAAGAGGTAAAATTCAAACCGAAGTATTCTGACTGGTCTCTCCTCATGCGGTGCAAACAGGCTCTTCTCTTATTAGCCCAGAAATTAGCCCGAAAAAGCCAGTGTTTGCTGCTTGGGAGCACACATACATATTCTTGGGGGATTTGCTGCAGAATCCAGGGCTCATAGAGAAGATTCTGCAGCAAATCCCCCCAAAGAATATGTATGTGTGTGCACCCAGGAAGAAAACGCTGGCTTTTCCCGGGCTAATTTCCGGCTCACAGAGAAGAGCCCGTTTGCACCGCATGAGGAGGGACCAGTCAGAATACTTCGGTTTGAATTTTACCTCTTCTTATACCCATTGTTATTACTGCTGTATTATTGCATGTGCATGGAATGTAGGTATATGACCAGCCTGGGCAAACTTGGGCCCCCTCGCTCCTCGGGATCAGGGTGAGAGAGAGGCAGTGAGGAGCCAGGGGGCTCCTCCTCCTTTTCTTTGCTGCTTCCAAGAATAGAATACCCCTCCCTCCCTCCCTCCTTCCTTCCTATTTGGAGAGTCCCATCTAGAATTCAGTGTGATTTATTCAAGTTTTGGCCTACAACTCCCAGAAATCCCAGCCAATTTACCAGCTGTTAGGATTTCTGGGAGTTGTAGGCCAAAACCATCTGGAATGCGCATGCGCTGGCATACGAACTACTAACGAATTTTGTTAGTAATTAAGTTACATTTTTAGAAATTTTTGGAAAATTTTTTGTAAGTCTTTCTTTTACTAATAAAAAAAAATTCCCCCCCCCCCATTTGATTTTAGAATCGCCATTTTTGGGTTTGAAACCGTGCCTAGTAGGTACCTCTCTTTCCTAATAGTCCAGATAGCTACCTCTACTATAGGCCACAGCAACGCCTGGCACGGCACAGCTAGTAGTTTTATAGAAGACTAGATGTCCACCACCATTCCCTTCTGTTACTCTTTCGTTGGAATTAGTAAGCAGACCCACTTTCCAAAACTTGCTGATCTTTGGTCTGTTTCCATTCTTTCTCCTCATCTTTCCTCCTTCAGCACGGAGAGAGAGAGAGAGAGAGAGAGAGAGAGAGAGAGAGAGAGAGAGAGAGAGAGATGTTGCTTTCATCAGAAGCCAACTACTGTGAATCTAGACCACATCTTTTATTGATAAGAGCAGCATTGACTTTGAAACAGGAAAGGAATGGATCAAAAACCTGGCCTCGATTCCCAAAAGGCCTCCAAGGAAGCTGAAATTATTAAAACATATGCTTCCGCATGCTGATTCCCGACAGTTCTATCTGTGTCTATGAAATCTAATTTCTATTATTTCCTTTTTGGGAAAATAAAACCCAAGAACACTCTTTTAGATTAAAGTAATTCTTTTAGATCACCTCTCGGATCCTCCTATCTCTTGAGCTTGACTTGCAATGAGAACATAGAGGTTGAGATACTATCTACCTGATGAGATATAATAATTAAAAAGCAAAAAATGTTTGGTTAATGGTCAGTGCAATGGTGCAGAACATTTGAAAAGCAGAAATAACTATTCGACCTGAATTTTTTTCATACGTACCGTATATACACTGGGACAGTGGCGCAGCTGGCTAAGTGTCAGCTGCATAAGATCTCTATGACCACTAGGTCATGAGTTTGAGGCCTGCCTGGGTCGAGGTGGGTGTTCAACCTTTAAGTGTAGCATGCTGTTGACCTTTGCAGCCAGAAAGACAGTTGCATCTGTCAAGTAGGAGATAAAGGGACCACATTAAGTGGGGAGGCAAATTTTGACTCCCCACTCGAAATTGATCTCTCGAAATTGAGTGAATGGGCAACGAAGTGGCAAATGCATTTTAACCTAAACAAGTGTAAAGTCATGCACATCGGGGCAAAGAACCCCAACTACACCTACAAATTGATGGGGTCAAAGCTTTCCGAGACAAACCAGGAAAGGGATCTCGGGGTTTTGGTGGACAGCTCAATGAAGATGTCAACCCAGTGCGCTGCAGCAGTGAAAAAAGCAAATTCTATGCTTGGCATGATCAGGAAGGGAATCGAAAATAGGTCAGCAAATGTTGTATTACCTCTCTACAAATCGATGGTGAGGCCACATTTGGAGTACTGTGTACAATTCTGGTCTCCGCACCTTAAGGAGGATATAACGGAACTGGAAAAGGTACAGAAAAGGGCAACAAGAATGATCCAAGGGATGGAGCGGCTTCCTTATGAAACCAAGTTGCAACGCCTTGGTCTTTTCAGCCTTGAAAGACGGCGTTTAAGAGGTGACTTGATCGAAGTGTATAAAATCATGCATGGGATAGAAAAGGTGAATAAAGAAAAACTATTTTCTTTGTCACAAAACACTAGGACTAGAGGGCACTCCCTGAAGCTCCAAGGTAGGAAAATTAGGACTAATAAAGGGAAATATTTCTTCACCCAGAGGGTCATTGGGTTATGGAACTCACTTCCAGAAGAGGTTGTGACAGCGGTCAGCCTGGACAGCTTCAAGGCAGGATTAGACAGATTCATGGATACCAAGGGAATCAGTAGTTACTGAAATGGACATCCAAGTGCCACCTCGGAGTTGGTTGAGGTAGGCAGGATTTCCCTGGGTACTGGTTGTGGGGGGTCGGGAGCAGGTCAGGGTTTTGCCCTCCCTTCTGCTCGAGATCCCCGTGTACAACTGGTGGGCCACTGTGTGATACAGAATGCTGGACTAGATGGGCTGAGGCCCGATTAAGCATGGCTCTTCTTGTGTTCTTATGACTGAATTATGAGGCCATTAAAGAACTCCACGAACACTGACGAATGTGGAAGGAACAATGAAGGACACTGGGAACGCTGAGAGTTGAGGAGTGCGTCAGCTCCCCCTGGTGGCCAGAGTTTGCCTCTGTTCGTCTATATGTTGTGTATGTGGAAGCGGCAGGGATTGTCTGCTAAGTATATGTACCTGTAATCTGAGTCCCCTTCGGGGTGAGAAAAGCAGAATATAAATAAAGTGTATTATTATTATTATGATTATTATTTCTCCTTCACTCAAGGAGACAGCCCTAACGCGCATGCATCGTCTGGGAGCCTTCCCTGGCAGAGGCGCAGTGGCGTTGCCGGCTGAAGCGCACGGTTTCTGAGGCTAGAGGCAGAGGAAGAAGAGGGCGATGAGGGGAGCCCACTGCCTCATGCATTAGGGGAGCTGGGTGGTGGCTGGGCACCTCGGGCCCCGCTGCCATAGGAGGAGGGAAGGAAGAGAGGGTGGTGAGAAGCTTCGTCAAGGCCAGAGCAACAGGGCACGGTGCTGCCACCGAGCGTGGCTGCAGATGAGCAAGAGAGAGAGCGAAGGGGAGAAACCGCTGAGGGGCGGTTGAAGAGGGTGTGGCCATATGTGCTGGGGGCGGGGCCAGACTGCCAGATCTCCTTTTGATCAGAATGGGATAAGTCTGGTAGACACGTGTACTCAGGCCCGGATTACCCATAAGGCCAACAAGGCCATGGCCTATGAGTGCAGGCCTAGAGGGCGCCAAATCACAGACCAACCCCCCCTTTCTCTTCTTCCCTTAGGCTGCGGCACCTCCTTCCTTCCCTCCCTTTCTTTCATTCCTTCCCCCACATCTGAGAGGGGGCGTGGACGCCACCACAGGGGGGTGGGGGGGTGGACGCGCCTCTCCCGCAACCAAACTGCGGGGCTGGGTGACGTCAGGCGCGGCCTATGCCTCCTCTGCCATGTCAATGGGTGCCGCAGGGGCCGCCCGGGGGCTTCCCTTCCTGAGGAGGAAGGAAGGGAAGCGCCCGGGTGGGCGCTGCGGCACCCAGGAACATGGCGGAGGAGGCAGAGAGGCCGCGGTGCTCGCGAAGAGGCGCCGGCTTCCCTCCGCCTCTTCCTCCTCCTTGCCGTGCCTAAGGAAGGAGGGCGAGGCGAGGAGGAGGAAGAGGCTGAGAGAAGCCGCGGCGCCTCTTCACACGCGCCGCGGCCTCTGCCTCCTCTGTTATGTTCCTGGGTGCCGCAACAGCCGCCCGGGTGCTTCCTTTCCTTCTTCTTCCTTCTCCAAGGAGGAGGAAGGAAGGGAAGCACCCGGGCAGCCACTGCGGCACCCAGGAACATGGCGGAGGAGGCAGAGAGGTCAGCGGCGCCGCAAAGATAGGCCGTGGCACTCGCGCCCTGCCGCGCATACACGGAAGCGTCCTCACCCCCAGGGGCGGGGCTTCCAAAGTGTGGCCTAGAGCGCCACAAACAGTTAGTCCGGGCCTGCGTGTACTTGAGTAACGTGGGAATTATATATATAAAGAATAATGCAAGGCGCGGAAGAGGGCTGTAATAATATTAATATCTTAATAGTTTGGACTCTTGTTTTTTGCCCTGTGCATAGAATCATAGACTTGGAAGAGACCCCCAAGGGCCATCTAGCCTTACCCCAGTCTGCCAGGCAGGGAAAGTGATATCTCATAAAGTTGTTATGAAGTGTCCCTTATTTTTGTGAAAAATCCCGTATTTTTAGGTAAATGTCCCTTATTTCTTATATCAAAAAGTGGCAACCCGAAGGATCGACGTCGCGAGAAGCTCCTTCTCAAGTGCCAAAGCTTCAAAGGCTTCACCTGTAATGCGCTGGCGTTTGTTGTTTATGAACTTCTTCCCACCACGCAATTTTCTCAACATTGTGTACCTTGACTTACATCTGCCGGCATCAAACAAGGTTCGGAAGTAAACAGGGAAATGAAAGCGCTCCCAGGCTTTGCAGAAGAAAAAGAAGAAGAAGAAAGATTTCGCTCTTGAATCAGGAGGGTTTTAAGGGAAGGGAGCGAGAAGGCAACGTACGAAAAAGCTTTCATCTGAGGATTCAAAATTCTTCGAGCAAGAACAACAAAAAATTGTGCGGTTTCTTTCCCTTTGTTCAGTGCAATTGCTTCGATTTTTATCCTCTTCAAAGAATAACAGGGTCTGTACTGTGTTTCAGCGCTCTGAAACAAACAAATATTACGACAAATGGCTTGTACTGAATCGGAGGCTAGAAAAAATGGGATCCTCAAACATTTTCAGCACAGGGCCAGTTTGTGGTCCCTCAGACTGTTGGGGACTATAGTTGGGGGGAAAAATATGCACATTGCACATTTATTTATTTACTAGCTTGGGGACCCGGCGGTGCCCGGGCTATTTGAAGAAGGCATTGTGTGCCAAGGTTGGTTCCTATTAGATGTTTATGTGGCTTGCAGTGGTCTCAGGAACTTAGTGAAGGTACTGAAAGTCCCATTGGCCATGGTCCACCCCCCTCCAAACAGCACCAGGGTGTAGAGTGGGTCAAGGGGGCTCTGTGTGCTAATTTTGGTCTGTATTGGTCATTGGGTGAGGGTCGCGTTGTGAAGTGGCCCATTGGGCCCCTGTGTGCCAAGTTTGGTCCTGATCCGTCATTGTTGTGGGCCGCAGTGTCTGACTGCCTGAGGCCTTTCCTTTTCCCTCTGAGTCACCTTAGAATGTTTGAATGTGGATGGCCAATCGGAGTCCTTTATGCAAATACCATTTCAGTGGCAACCAATCCCCTCTGTCTGGGGCCGTAGAATGTTGGAGTTCTGAGGCTGGCCAATCAGAGTCCTTTATGCAAATAATCCCATAGTGGCAACCTATCGAAACGCTGTCACATATTCCTTGGCGCCTCTGCACCTCCCAGAAAATGAACATTCCATTTCCAACGGAAAAAACTGTCTTTTGGCTAACTTAAGCATTCAGTTGCATTCTGTTTTGCTGGCCAATCAGAGTCCTTTATGCAAATTTTCTCTCAGTGGCAACCAATGCCCTCTTTCTGGTGCCTTAGAGTGTTGGAGTTCTGAGGCTGGCCAATCAGTGTCCTTTATGCAACCAATTGAAATGCTGGCACATATTCCTCCCTCCGCACCACTGCACCTCCGCACCGCCGCAAACACTGATTTTTATTATATAAATAGAAGACAAATAGATAGATAGTAGGCATGTTTTAGAACCCAAAAATGGCGATTCGAAAATCAAATGGGGGGGGGGGGTTGATTAGTAAGAGGAAGACTTACAAAAAAATTTCCAAAATTTATAAAATGTAACTTAATTACTAACAAAATTTGTTAGTATTTCGTATGCCAGTGTATGCGCATTCCAGATGGTTTTGCCTACAACTCCCAGAAATCCTAACAGCTGGTAAATTGGCTGGGATTTCTGGGAGTTGTAGGCCAAAACTTGAATAAATCACACTGAATTCTAGATGGGACTCTCCAAAGGGAGGAAAGAGGGAGGGAAGGAGGGGGTATTCTATTCTTGGAAGCAGCAAAAGAAAAGGAGGAGGAGCCCCCCCTGCTCCTCGCTGCCTCTCTCTTACCCCGATCCCGAGGGAGCGAGGGCCCAAGTTTGCCCAGGCTGGTCATATACCTACATTCCATGCACATGCAATAATACAGCAGTTATAACAATGGGTATAAGAAGAGGTAAAATTCAAATTCTGACTGTGGTCCCTCCTCAAACTGCAAAAGGCTCTTCTCTGAGCCCGGGAAAAGGCAAAACCCTGGGCACAGCATTTGCTTCCTGGGTGCACACACACATATTCTTTGGGGGGCTTGCTGCAGAATCTTCTCTATGAGCCCGGGATTCTGCAGCAAATCCCCCCCAAGAATATGTATGTGTGTGCACCCAAGCAGAAAATGCTGGCTTTTCCCGGGCTCAGAGAAGAGCCCGTTTGCACCGCATGAGGCAGGGACCAGTCAGAATACTTCGGTTTGAATTTTACCTCTTGTTATTGTTATTACTGCAGTATTATTGCATGTGCATGGAATGTAGGTATGACCAGTTGGATTACTTATAATATTAGTCACTTACAGTAGCATTCATTCTATTATACATTAGGTTGGTTTCTCACCCCAATACTCTTTGATGCTTTAGATCCTGGCAGGCAGGAGAGGCAGGGAAGCCTGGAAAAATGTAAACAGAGAGGTTTACTCAGAGTAAATTCACAAAGGAGGGCCCTTCATCCAAAGTGCCCTCCTTGCAGATTTACTTCTGAGTAATCCTCTCTGTTTACATTTTTTCCGGCTTCCAGCCGAAAGAAGGAGCGAGTTTAGGGCTTGCCTTGCCATAATACTTATTGGCAAGGGAGGCGGGAGGGTGGTGAGAGAGAAGGAGGGTGCCCCCCCCCTTATGACCTAATAACGACACTTAAGAAAATCCTGGCCCCGGTTCGAAAAGAAAGTCCACTTCCTGGTTGGCGTTCCAGGTGCGGAAATACTCGAAAGTAGCATTTTTTACGAATTTCTTACGAAACGAATCATTTTCATAACTTTTTTCTCATGCCTAATAGATAGATAGATAGATAGATAGATAGATAGATAGATAGATAGATAGATAGATAGATAGATTTAAAACCCTGCTCTTCTCACCTCCACAGAGGGACTCAGATTCAATGCTACATAAAAAATTAAAAAACATCTAACAGCAATACAAGATTAAAATGTAACAGAATAAAATACATAAAAGTGTGGGATGAGTCCTTCCTGAATCTTTGTTCGCGAAAAAAAATACTAAGCTCGAAGTTCTCTCGAAAGCATTGGATGCCTTCAAGTTGTTTTCCATTTAGTAATTAGAGAAATAAGCAGAAAGACGCCATTGGCAATGTGAGGACATGGCATGGCGTGAAGAACGTTTTTATATCCAACTGAAATGCCCCAAAAGAACTGTAGAAAATTCCTAAAATATCAGGTTGAGTTATTCAAACCTTCAGAACCCAGTGCAATATTTATATTAAGTTAGAGGAGCCTTGCGAACTCTGCTCTACACCAAACCGGAGCCAAATGAGTGTGCCTGCTCTGAAATAACATTATTCACCCCTTCAGGAGAAATTGCTTCTCAATTTAGCATGACCGCAGTGTCAACATTTTCTCAGAAAAGGAAAGGAAAGAAAAAAACAATCTGGAAAATGTAAAATGTCACTTGGAACATTTGAAACGGCCCGATATTTGCTCACAAGTCAAACTTTATAAGCCTTGGATTTCTCTTCCTCCTGGGAAATCAAGAGCCGTGCTAACTCTTCCCGACGCGGCAAAGCAAGCGGCAGCCGGGAGATAAATACTGCAAATAGATGGATTCATTTGGCTCATAAACACGGCGTTAGAAGAAGGAAAACAAATTATGGATCATGCCATACAGCCTCGTATTGATGAAATCCTGACTTGGGGAAGGAGAACTCATTAATGTATGTTGTTGTGTTGGTGCTCCAAAGGAGGCTGAGAGTTAGTTTAATACCTGGAATCGATTGGAATTTCGTTGATACTTATACTTGCACACACTCCTCTGTACAATTTTGTGGAAATAGTGTAGTACAGTTGTTCTACTGAGTTATCTTAATAATAATAATAATAATAATAACACTTTATGCATATTCTGCCCCAAGGGGACTCAGGGTGGATCATTTATTTTTTAATAGTTTTTATTGAGATTTTAGTAATAATTTTTAAAAAGGAAAGAAGAATAGTTTCTAGAGCAGGCCTGGGCATCTTACGGCCCACGGGCCGAATGCGGCCCACCGGCCAATTCTGACCAGCCCAGGGAGAAGGCCATTTCTGCAAGAGGAATGGCTGCCGCTGCTGATTTTGGTGCTTTGCCTCAGGTGCTTGTTGCTCCGGACTCTTTTGTGAAGCCTTCCGAATGCACTCTATGCCTTTGCTAATCTGTGATCTATCTCTTTGTCAATCTTGGTGTTTGAAGAGATTATGCTTCCCAGATAGGTGAACTGCTGAACGGACATAAGCACAGATGTGCCTCTGCTGACGTGGGGGATGATGGTGTTCTTCCTGTGGTGCGGGCTGGTAGAGGACTTCTGTTTTCCTCAGGCTGACTTCCAGCCCAAACAGCTCTGCAGCTGTTGCAAAGCAGGACGTGAGGCGCTGCAGAGCTGCTTCTGTATGGGCGACAAGAGCAGCATCGTCAGCAAAAAGCAGCTCACGGACTAGATAGTTTAGAGTCACGGGCTGTGGGGCAGACAGCCCGCCGCTCCAGAGAACGATCGGAGGAACGGCGGCTTTGGAGAGCCTGCCATCCCGGGAGACGATCTGGTCCTGCAGCAGGAGCAATCGCCAACATGCGGCGGCTGATCGCCCTGGTGATCCAGAAGACTTGATCGTTTTCTGGGTCGCCAGGGCGATCGGCCGCCGCAGGTCACTGACTGCTCCTGCTGCAGGACCGGATCGCCTCCAGGGATGGCAGGCACTCCAAAGCCGCCACTCCTCCGGCCTGAGAGCTGTGCTGCATCCCTGCAGTGAGCTGCTGAGGGCGCGGCGGAGGCAGAGAGAGGGTGTAAGGGGAGGAGGGCGGAGAGGAGGAAGGAAAGAAGGAGGGAGGCGGCCAGGAAGACCTGCCTCCCACCCCGAGTGGGTCATGGAGGCCTCAGGTGATGAGGGCGGCGAAGCGGCCGAGCTCCCAGGGGGCCACTGACTTCCACATTTAAAGAGTCCCCGCCTTCCTCTGAGCTCCCTTCGGAGCACCCTCCGGCGGGTGAGTGGCAGGCTAGCAGAGAGGGTGACCAAAGAATGCAGGCCACACTCTCTGAGGCAGGCCACACACATGCTGGGTCCGCTTTGCCATCCTCTGGGCTGGGGTCATTGGGCCATTCCATCTTGGGATCCTTCCTCTCTTCAGGATGTCAGCCTTCATCTTGGTTTGCACCTGCCCTCAACTCTCCCCTGCCAGCTGACAACCAACGCGGGTTAAAGATAAGGTTAAAGATAACTTGCGTTGGTTCTCAGCTGGTGAGGGGGCGTGGAGGGCATGCACTCCATCCCTCCTCACCAGCTGAGAATCAATCCGCGTTAGAGATATCGCGGGTTGATTCTGAGCTGGCGAGGGGGCGTAGAGGCGGGCATCCCCTGTGCACTGTGCATGTGTGGCACCAATAACGAAATAATAACGAATTTTGTTATTAAATATGAATCAATTTCGAAATATTCCCAAATTTTTTGGAAGACTTTCTATTTCGAAACAACAGGGCCTCCCCCCCCAGCTAATACACAACGCTATCCCATACACAATTAAAGGGGCAGACCGGTATGTTGCAAAAATCACAATACGCTTGATAGCAAAAAATATCAGGATATAATATTCTATAACATATAACATGTGGCTCTATGTCGAACCAATCTCACTTCCAGTGCAATGTGTTAACATATATTATTGAGCACAGTCAGTTATACAGCCCTTACAGACAATCATTGGGCATCAAGACGCAAACATCCAGTCTGTGTACCCCTATGGATAATCCGGAGCCAATTCACTCACGGATTGGGGACTGAGTTGACGGGGGAGTCTTCGGAGTAGGGTGAGTTGGCAACTGCTTGATGGGCAGGCACCTACGGCAAGAGGTAACGACGCCAGAAGGCCGTTTCGCGTTTACCACGCTTCCTCAGGGTGCTGGGGTCTTTTAGCCGCTCCTCCCCGGTATTATGGTCATCAACTCTAGACTCAAGGTCCAAACGGAAGGTAGCTGGGTATGGAATGGCATAGAGTGAACATAATGCTCCATGGCTAGGGAGTGCATTCATAACAATATCAAATACATCAATACAATTCTACATACACAGGTTCAGTTTTCATCAGTACATACCGCGTTAGCGCTTCTTTCTACAAATCGCTGGTGCGAGTGTCCTCCCGGGCTGGAATCAGCACCGGGCTAATGGGTTAAGCAGTTTAAGTAGCTTATGGTTAAAGCGGCACAGGTGTGTTACAAAAGCAAAGTTTGGACCGATAACATTTCATTTAAACCGAATGGCCTAGGGCGATTACCCATGGCCTAGGGCGGCACCTTTTGGGGGCAGCAGGTCCGGACCCCAAAAAACGTTTTTAAAAAATTCAAAAAAAATCCAAAAAAATCCAAAAAAAATTCCAAAAAAAGGGCGCATGCGCACGTCGGCATAAGCACCATCCACGCCCCCCCCTTAGGTCTGCTCTCCTCGGCTCTGCCCCCGCCCTCGGCTCCGCCCCACCCCCGGCTTCACCCCCCTCCCTTGTCCAGCTCGCGCCCAGTCTGTTTCCCTGCCTCCCTTGTCCGGCTCGTGCGCCTCAGCTGCTCTGTGTGTTTGTGTTTCCCTGCCTCTCTCTCTTGCACGCGCTCCTATCCGGGCCTGTCCCCCCCCGAGTTTAGAAACAATTTTTTTTGGATCAACCAACCCTAATGGCTATCTTGTCCTCTCTCAGCCTTCTTTTCTCCAAGCTAAGCCACCCTTCATAGGGCTTGATTTCCAAACCTTTGATCATTTTGGTCCCCCTCCTCTGGACACATTCTAGCTTGTCCATGTCCTTCTTGAATAGTGGTGTCCAGAACTGGACACAGTATTCCAGATGAGGTCAGATGAACCTCCCACCGCATTGTCTCCACCAAGGCAGCTCAGAATGAAACCTCTTTTCCTCAACAGGACGTTTGCGCCTCATTCAGATGCATACCCACTCCCCAAGCCATTAGCAAGAGTATTGATTCAGCTGTACCCGTTTGTGCATCTGCACACATTTATGTAACAGATGTCCAGAGCACTTGGAGCAGAATAGCAAAATTATTTCAGATAAGCCAAATAATCTTTTCAGTTATCTTTGACTGAAAATATTGCATTTTCTGTTCTGGCATTCAAAAGCATTTGGGCATGAAGCACACTGCCTCATTATCGTTATCTCTACTATTATATAGGCTTTGTCAAATGTACTACTATTTTGTTATTTTGGGAAAGTTTCCAAAATCACTTTCCAGCTGTCATATATCTTTGTTGTAGATAACCATGTGGTGACGGGACTCTGGAGCCGTGGGGCTGGAGTTAAGCAATTCATCAGGAAGGAGAAGAAAAGAGGAAGAATGAAATAGAGAGAGAGAGAGAGGTGGGACAAGACAAAGTTGTCTTCCCCATTTTTTCTTCATGTTGCCATGTCGCTTTTTTGTTCATAGTAGCTGGGAGCAAGTCCAAAGCAACTTATTCTCGTGGTCCAAAGGAATCATCTTGTGAGTCGGACTTCTGAGAGAATGGGGCTGGTAATACAAAAGAAGGTGATCCCATACCTGTGATATTGGAGGTGACCCCCCCCCTTTTTTCCCTTAGGCTCTGTAGAAGATAGTTTAAAACCAAGAGATGTATAGTTTTCCCGAGGACACCAGGCTGGAAGCGATCCCATAATCCCCTATCTGTCCCCTACGTGGGAACCCAAGTCTCTAACCATGGCCCCATGGTCCCACATGACAATGCCTCTGTAACCCACCTTTTATGAATACACCCAGTTATTTTCCTTTTGCATTACTCCTATGGACTTTTGCTCATTCCCAAAGACTTTTTCCTTTCTGTCTAGGACCCCTTGGACTATCTTTTATGAATCTAATAAACTGTGTATCTTTCTGGTGGGTAGGCAGGGGTGATCAGGATGGTATATTTTCCCCATAGACCCCAATGTATCTCCCCTCTCATGTTTTCCCCCATGCATGTAATTTTAAATATATGAAAGTGCCACTGTTTACCTTTAGCCAGCTACCTTGGGCGAGGCTTGCCAGCTGCAAGCTTGTGATTCAATCACCCCTCCACTAGCCTAATTTGCATGACAATGGCAGGAGCCAGCTCTTCCAAAAGGGTCCTTCCCCCTTGGGCCAAAACTGGTTTCTGCTAATCAATAGACCAAGGCCTCTGAGTTTCATCTACCTTTGTGCCATTGATTAATAGGCAAAACTATTTCTATATTTCATAAACGGCCACCTCTATCGGCCTCAGAAACTGGCACATGGCTACAGCTTCTTCATTTGTTTACCATCCAAAGAACTGAGACCCTGCAGCAATCTATTAATCTGTGTCTATCAAACAGAGAAAAACACAGGTGGGGACATTTGATCATCAACCAAAAGACAATAGAATTGCTCAGCCTGAGAACAGGTGTCACGATGCAAGGACTCGGCCGGCCCCTTAATCACACACACAGAGACGGTAATCAGCTAACTATTTTATTGAAGAATAAAAACATATAAAAAGGCAATTGTCCATGAGATAAAAGTATTGTCCAAAAGTAAAGAGTCTGTAGTAAAATCCAAAGGCAAAAGTCTTGGCAAAAAACTTGGCAAAAGCTCCGCAAATCCAAGCGGACCAAGAAACAAGGTAAAGTTCATGCAAGGCCCCAAGAAACTTCTTGGCAAGGTACAAGCCACAACTTGGCTCCGTGGTCCTTTGCTTGCTACACTTTGCTAGGATAGAAGTGGCCGAGCTACTGAGGATCCGTTCCCACGGATCCTATACTTAAACCTCACGGCGGGCCCCCCGACGCTCTAGGCTTCGGCGGTAGTCTGTGCTATGGGATCTCGCGCTTCTCTGGCGCTCTAGGCTGCGGTGCCAATCCCTCCTGCTGGAGTCGATGCGCCGTCTCCTATCAAAGCTCCGACCTTGCCTCCCAGCACCTGGCTCACTATCTTCATGAGAGTCTGACTCCCCTTCAGCTTCCATGGCCTCATCGCCCATGTTTTCCCAAATTCTCTCCTGTGATCCGTACCCACCCGGTTTCTCATAACAATCATCGCTATCAGTACTTTCAGGATCAGCCTGACCTTCCCAGTCCTCATAGGCATCCGGCCATCCTTCATCCCAGGCCAAGCTCTCTGTGGGAGAGGAAGGTCCAGCTAGCTCATTAACCCCTTCCTCCAGGTCTTCCTCAGCTGCAGCTGGTTCTAATGCAAGTGGGACCCCCGGTGCTGCCCCCTGCCCTCCAGGCACAAAAGAGAACTGGGTTGCTACAACAGGAGGGTTCTTGCTGAACACTTGGCCACCTGATCTGCATATTTAATCCTATCAAAATGTTTTTCTGCCTTCATTGTTCTACTCATCGCCCACCTCTTCGCCCCCATTGGCTGGAAACCGGAAGAAGATGCAGCCAGCCAGCAAGATTCCATCCAACCAACACAAAGCTGGTCTAGGGGCGGGAAGTGGGAAATTTGAATCTGTATAACTATAAACATGGCATGTATTTTGAATATAATCTTATGACTGCTTTGCAACAAGGATATTGCGGCTTTCATCCCTCAGCTGATTGGAAATTAAAGACCTCGATGGGTTTTCTTCAACTTTGGTGAGGTTTATTTGGGAAACATTGGGGTGGGATTTTAGTGTCCTGCTTTGCTCACCAAGGGTTTTTTTTAATCCCTCTTTTTGGGCACAAGGGCCTCTGCCCCTTCTGGGCCAGGCCAACCCAAATTCTGCTCAGTATCACCTGGTCCCAAACCAAGTTTCTTTTTCATGTCAGGAGCCACTTTAGAAACTGCAAGTCACTTCCGGTGTGAGAGAATTGGCCATCTGCAAGGACGTAGTCCAGGGGACACCAGGATGTTTTGGTGTTTCTCATCCTTGTGGGAGGCATCAGTGTGGCAAGTTTCATCAGGATTGGTCTAAAAATGAGGGAGGGAGAATCCCCTGAATTCTCCCCAGTGCCAGTGCTGTTTTTTCCTATCGCGCATGCGTGCCTGCCATTAACAAAGCAATTCAGAAGTTTCAACCTACCAGATTAAGATGAATCCATATAATTGGTTTCAACCAAGAAACTTTGGAGTTGTGAGGCCACCACCTTCTCTAGAATCTTGCCCAAGAAGGGGATGTTTGATACTGGCCGATACCTGTAAGTGACTGAATGGCAAGAAACAGATATTGTGTATATACACAAGACTTGTGTATATATATTCCAAAGTTGTCCTTTTGGTCAACACAGTAAGCCAACCATCTGTTTGCTAGAAAGCTAATTATGTCTCAGCCGTAGCTCAATTCAGCTTAGGTATGGATTGCTTGAAAGCAGCTCATGGAGACAAATGGGCGAGGGCTATTGCATTGCTCTTTTCTTCTGCTCGCCCTTCTATCTTTGCCTTATTAACAACACATTGTGACCTTACTTGTACGCTAGTTTTTTGTCCTGTCCTCCCTCTTTTCTGCAGCACTGGAGATGCATGCTAATTAGCAGGCTTGTTTGATCCAAGAAAAAAAATGGTTCAAAAGCCGTTTCAGATGTAGGGGGCGCTGGTGGTTCGATTCTAAAGACAAATCCGGTTTTCACAGAAAAAAATATTCAAAACTTTTTGAAATTTCCAAGACTTCCGAATTCTTCCTTTATGGTTTGAAAGTGTTATTTCTTGTTTCATTGGGTGGTCTTTACTTTGAAAGTAGTTGTTTTATTCCGGAAGTGGGGGGAAGCAAAGAGAGAAAATCCATCCACTGGGTTTTAAAACGCTTCCCAGGCTCATGGGGGAGACGAGATGGAGGAAAGTCATCCACTGGGTTTTAAAACACTTCCCAGGCTCACGAGGGGAGACGAGAGGGAGGAGAGTCATCCACTGGGTTTTAAAACACTTCCCAGGCTCACGAGGGGAGACGAGAGGGAGGAGAGTCATCCACTGGGTTTTAAAACACTTCCCAGGCTCACGAGGGGGGACGAGAGGGAGGAAAGTCATCTACCGGGTTTTAAACCACTTCCAGGCTCATGAGGGGAGACGAGAGGGAGGAAAGTCATCCACTGGGTTTTAAAACACTTCCCAGGCTCACGAGGGGAGACGAGAGGGAGGAGAGTCATCCACTGGGGTTTAAACCACTTCCCAGGCTCACAAGGGGAGATGAGAGGGAGGAAAATCATCCACTGGGTTTTAAAACGCTTCCCAGGCTCATGAGAGGAGATGAGAGGGAGGAAAGACATCTACCGGGTTTTAAACCACTTCCAGGCTCATGAGGGGAGACGAGAGGGAGGAAAGTCATCCACTGGGTTTTAAAACGCTTCACAGGCTCATGAGGGGAGACGAGAGGGAGGAAAGTCATCTACCGGGTTTTAAACCACTTCCCAGGCTCACGAGGGGAGACGAGAAGGAGGAAAGTCATCCACTGGGTTTTAAAACACTTCACAGGCTCATGAGGGGAGACGAGAGGGAGGAAAGTCATCTACCAGATTTTAAACCACTTCCCAGGCTCACAAGGGGAGACGAGAGGGAAGAAATTCATCTACCGGGTTTTAAATCACTTCCAGGCTCATGAGGGGAGACGAGAGGGAGGAAAGTCCTCCACTGGGTTTTAAACCACCTTCCAGGCTCACGAGGGGAGACGAGAGGGAGGAGAGTCATCCACTGGGTTTTAAAACACTTCCCAGGCTCACGAGGGGAGACGAGAGGGAGGAGAGTCATCCACTGGGTTTTAAACCACTTTCCAGGCTCACGAGGGGAGACGAGAGGGAGGAGAGTCATCCACTGGGTTTTAAAACGCTTCCCAGGCTCATGAGGGGAGACGAGAGGGAGGAAAGTCATCTACCGGGTTTTAAACCACTTCCCAGGCTCACGAGGGGAGATGAGAGGGAGGAAAGTCCTCCACTGGGTTTTAAACCACTTTCCAGGCTCATGAGAGGGAGATGAGAGGGGGAAAGTCATCTACCGGGTTTTAAACCACTTTCCAGGCTCATGAGAGGAGACGAGAGAGAGGAAAGTCATCTACTGGGTTTTAAACCACTTTCCAGGCTCATGAGGGGAGACGAGAGGGAGGAAAGTCATCCAGTGGGTTTTAAATCACTTCCAGGCTCATGAAGGGAGACGAGAGGGAGGAAAGTCATCTACCGGGTTTTAAACCACTTCCCAGGCTCACGAGGGGAGATGAGAGGGAGGAGAGTCATCCACTGGGTTTTAAACCACTTTCCAGGCTTACGAGGGGAGACGAGAGGGAGGAGAGTCATCCACTGGGTTTTAAAACGCTTCCCAGGCTCATGAGAGGAGATGAGAGGGAGGAAAATCATCTACCAGGTTTTAAACCACTTCCAGGCTCATGAGGGGAGACGAGAGGGAGGAAAGTCATCTACTGGGTTTTCAAACCCTTCCCAGGCTCACGAGGGTAGACGAGATGGAGGAAAGTCATCCACTGAGTCTGGGAAGCGGTTTAAAACCCCGCCCCCTTCCCTCTGGCTTTGGAGCTCCCAGCAGCTTCTCCAGGCTTGAGGATGGCAGTGCCAAGCCAGTGGTGCCATAGCTAGCACAAGGCTGGCTTGGCCCTGCCCTCCTCAAACCTGGAGCAGCTGCTGGGAGTGCCGAAGCCGAGGGAGGGGGCAGGGCTTGGCGGGGCCTAGCTCCGCCCCCTCTCAGAAGTGCCCCATCGACCTCCTTCGGTCCCGGGATTGACTGGTCGATCGCGATCGACTTCCTGGGCAGCCCTGCTATGGAGCATAAGTTTTGCCCTTCCAGGATCTTGCTCACCTCTCAAATTCATTGTGAGGAAGGGAAATGACCAATGTACCGTTCCTCATGGTTTCAGAAGAAAACTTTATGCACAATCAGAAATGTAAGATATATAATGTATAACTCGTGTATAAGTCAAGAAATTCAATTGTAAAATGAATTCCCAAAAAATCTGGGTTGACTTATTCATGGGCCAATCTGAGTATGGTACCTTAACTTGCTTCACTTTCCTACTTATTTAACACCATTTAACTGCATGCTTCCAGGAAAGCCACCTGAAAAGGTTCAATAACCATTAGTCACATTAGAATGGTATTTAAAAAGGTCATTCCCTCTAATGGTCTTAAACTGTTGTGTTTCTCCTTTGAAGTGACTAATGGGTGTGCGTCGGTGTGTGCGTGGCTGAAATCATATAATGGGTTAATTCATGTTGCCAGGAAAGAGATGATGATGATAATAAATTGTATTATTATTTATAATCTGCCCTTCTCCACTAGAGGATTTAGAGCAGATTACAGCATTTACATACATAGGCAACATTCAGTGCCTTTACAATCATATACAAATGAGACACGCAAACACAAACAAAGGCAGAGGCTTCTCCTTTCATTTCCAACTTCTGGAGGCAGTACTCATCTCCGTCTCTGGGGAGGTGCTCTAGTCCATTTTTTAAGCCAAGGAGCTTGCGTTGTGGCACCCCACGGGGCTGGTTTTATCTCTGTATTTTGTATTTTGGTTGCCCTTTACCTGCATGGGCCTTTGTCCATTGTTCTGCCATGTGGGCACTTAGGGGCGGAGTTGTGCCTTGGCCTTGACTCCTCCTCTTCCAGAGGTCACCCGAGAGGCTGGACTGCCTCTCTGGCCTCCTTCCAGAGACCACATGGGCATAGTAGCGTGGAACCTAAGCCATTTGGGACAAAGCAACTTAGTTCACTGCTACTAAGCCTAACCTTAGCTCTCAACCAAACCTGCAGTGCAAAGGAGGACCTGTCCTCAGCATAGACTGCGGATTTTGGTATTTTTACAGAACTTCGTGGGTCTACAAAAGCCAGAGAGCAACAGGATACCTGGGATCCAAGAAAGGCACCATCACTCTGCAAACAAAGAGGCAAGTGATAGCTTCCTTGTTCAAGGACTTCCTTTGCAACCAACTAAGCATTTTGGGCCACCAGCATTTTCACTGGTTGTTATTCAATAAATCTTGTTTGGTTCACTATTTTTGAGTCTAGCACTCATGCTTAGCAATTGTCCTTGGGAGAAACCTAGCGTTGCGATCTTTGCTGCTACTGTTTTAATCCATGTGGACTGGAAGTCCTCTCTCATGATGAGGGGGGCGAGACCACATGGGGAGAAGCATAGGTGTAGCCAGTAATTGAGAATAGCTGTCCATATTCTCGCTTCCACTTTCACGAAGCCTGTCTCCAATCGCAGGGTAGCGTTAGGGACACATCTGGGAGCCTGTAGAGCCGCTCTTAGGAATTTCGATTGGACACGCTCTAGTGGGGCATAATTTGAGAAGGGTCCAAGCTGGGCTCCATACAGCATTTATGCGACTGATTTTGCTTCAAAAAGTTTAAGAGCCGCCGGTATAAAGTGACCTCCCATCCTGAGATATCTTAGGATAGCGGGTGAACTCTTTTGTGCTGTCACTGCTGCACACTCTGCGTGGGCTTTCCTGCTGTTGCTGCTATGGAGGGTAACACCAAGATATTTATATATGCTAAGCATGAGATGGGACCAAGCCAAGGATCTCATTAAGCAACGGATCCTGGACATAGAGCACCAATCCGACCTAGCCTGTTCCCCAGCCTTCATTGTTAGTGAAGCCACTAGATACCTCACTGCCCCCATGGCATCCCTAACAGACCTGGAGGTGCCCAAACACCGAAGGGCCTTTACCCTGGCAAGATGCCATGCCCTCCCATTGGCTGTATTGGAGGGGAGGTATCGGAAGACCCCCTTCAAGCAGAGACTATGCCCCTGTGGGTCTGGTCATGTGGAAACAACTGAGCACATGCTTCTTCAATGCATGTTCTACAGAGATCTTAGATCTCATTGGACCATGGCTTTTAAAGTACCCGGGATGCAGTGAAAGATGTTATTCCACCCTGCTGCTTTCGGACTCTAGCACTGCAATGACTTACAGTGTTGCTAAGTTCTGTGCTGCTACCCTTAACATCAGACGGGTGATGATTGACATCGTAAGGCAACAACAAAAGGAACACAACCTCTGGCAAACTAAATGCAAAGCAACCGTCAGGAAAGCCAAGAGAGATTTTGAGGCACATATAGCTAAGAACATTAAAAGAAATAACAAAAACTTCTTTAAGTACATCAGAAGCAGAAACCCAACTAGAAAAGCAGTTGGGCCACTTGACGAAAATGGTAAGAAAGGGACAATAAGTGAAGACAAGGAGATTGCTGAGCGGCTAAACGACTTCTTTGCCTCCGTTTTCACACAGGAGGACAGACAACATATGCCTGCAGCTGAGTCAGTTTTTCAGGGAGGAAATTAAATGAATTAAACCAGATAGAGATAAACAAGGAAGATGTTCTCACATGCCTTACTAAACTAAATGTCAACAAATCACCAGGGCCAGATGGCATCCACCCCAGAGTTCTTAAGGAACTCAAGTGTGAAATTGCTGAAATTCTAGCCAAAATATATAACCTTTCTCTAAGATCAGGCACTGTACCCGAGGACTGGAGGGAGGCAAATGTAACTCCGATCTTCAAGAAAGGATCAGGGGTGATCCAGGAAATTATAGGCCAGTTAGTCTAACCTCAGTTCCAGGCAAAGTGATGGAAACCATTATTAAAGAAAAAAATTACTAGGCACATAGAAGAACAGGCATTGCTGAAGGAAAATCAACATGGTTTCTGCAAAGGCAAATCATGTCTTACTAACTTGATAGAATTCTTTGAGGGTGTAAATAAACACATAGATAAAGGGGACCCAGTCGATATTGTTTACCTTGACTTTCAAAAGGCTTTTGACAAAGTCCCTCACCAAAGGCTCCTAAACAAGCTCTTCAGCCATGGAATCAGAGGACAGGTCTTGTCCTGGATTGGAACCTGGCTAAACTGTAGGAAACAAAGGGTGGTAATAAACGGACATTTCTCTGGATGGAAAGAGGTGAGAAGTGGCGTACCCCAAGGTTCAGTTTTATGACCGTTACTTTTAAATTTATTCATAAATGATCTGGATGTAGAAGTAAATTGTGAGGTAGCAAAGTTTGCAGATGACACTAAACTGTTCAGGGTAGTTAAAAATGAAACTGACTGTAAAGAGCTCCAGAAAGATCTCTCGAAATTGAGTGAATGGGCAACAAAGTGGCAAATGCATTTTAACCTAAACAAAACACGTGTAAAGTCATGCACATCGGGGCAAAGAACCCCAAATACACTTATCAACTGATGGGGTCAAAGCTTTCTGAGACAAACCAGGAAAGGGATCTTGGGGTTTTGGTGGACAGCTCAATGAAGATGTCAACCCAGTGCGCTGCAGCAGTGAAAAAGCAAATTCTATGCTTGGCATGATCAGGAAGGGAATCGAAAATAGGTCAGCAAATGTTGTATTGCCTCTCTACAAATCTATGGTGAGGCCACATCTGGAGTACTGTGTACAATTCTGGTCACCGCACCTCAAGAAGGATATAACGGAACTGGAAAAGGTACAAAGAAGGGCAACAAAAATGATCCAAGGGATGGAGCAGCTCCCTTATGAAACCAGGTTGCAACGCCTTGGTCTTTTCAGCCTTGAAAGACGGCGTTTAAGAGGTGACTTGATCGAAGTGTATAAAATCATGCATGGGATAGAAAAGGTGAATAAAGAAAAAATATTTTCTCTGTCACACAACACTAGGACTAGGGGGCACTCCTGAAGCTCAAGGTAGGAAAGTTAGGACTAATAAGGGAAATATTTCTTCACCCATAGGGTCATTGGTTTATGGAACTCACTTCCAGAGGAGGTTGTGACAGCGGTCAGCCTGGACAGCTTCAAGGCAGGATTAGACAGATTCATGGATACCAAGTGTATCGGTAGTTACTGAAATGGACATCCAAGTGCCACCTCTGTGTTGATGGAGGCAGGCAGGATTTCCCGGGTACTGGTTGTGGGGGTCGGGAGCAGGTGAGGTTTTGCCTCCTTTCTGCTAGAGATCCCTGTGTACAACTAGTGGGCCACTGTGTGACACAGAATGCTGGACTAGATGGGCTGAGGCCCGATTCAGCATGGCTCTTCTTATGTTCTTATGTTCTTAATATCCTGTCTTTTAAAATATATTTTTATACTGATTTCTAGTCTGATTTTAAATAACTGTTTACTGGGGAGTTGTCCTTCTCCTCTTAGGGCGCTTGTGCCCGCTTTGTGCTGGTCTGTGACTGTAATAAAGTTTTGATTGAATGAGTATAGCACTCATTCTTAAAGATATTCCAGGTCTCCCTGTATGTGGGACGGCTTGTTTCTACCTTCAGGCCCCCATAGCTTGCAATGTCCATACCTTTAAAGCCCATTTTTAGGCCCTGAAGGCAGAAGATGTGTTGTCATCAGAGGCAGCCCAAGGTAATTTTAAATGGTAGGTGACAATTATTTTGGCTCCCCCCCCCAACCAAACCTGGAGCAGGCATGGAGGCGGAGTTACCAGCCGGTGCAGAGGTGGAGTTTCCAGCATGCGTGGAGGTGGAGCCTCCACACAAACTGGAAACACAGCAGATCTGAGGCAGAGTTTCTAGCTGGTGCCTGCTGGCGGAGTTTCGGAGGCAGAGTTTCCAGCCGGTGCAGAGGCGGAGTTTCCAGTATACGCATGCTGGAAACTCCGCCTCCACTGGAGACACAGCAGACATGGAGGCGGAGTTTCAAGCTGGCGCGGAGGCAGTATTTCCAGTCGGCGGTGGTGCACTCCTGCGGATCTGGTGCTCTCGGCAGGCGCCTACTCCGCCGAGTGTATTAATCCGCCCCTGATTGCCATCTCCTGATTGTGTGACTGGAAAGATTGCCTTTTTCCACTGAAGTGGTACCTATTTATCTACTCACATTACATGTTTTCGAACTGCTAGGTTGACAAGAACTGGAGCTGTCATCCGTCTTGTGGATCAAACTGCTAACCTTCAGGTCAGCAGTTCAGCCAACCTTCAGTTCAGCAGTTCAGTCACAAAAGGGTTAAATCCATCGTGCCACCAGGGCTCCTCCATCTTTTCCGAAGATGGACTCCATTAGGGTGAGTGTCATATTGCGAGAGAGAAAATCCAAGGCCTTCTAATGCAATAGGAACCATCTCCAAAGGTGACATCCTATGTCAATGCTGATTTCCTGTGATAACATCCTTAGATTTGAAAGGCAATTAACTGGGTATGTTAGCCCGCTTTGGCAAACATTCCCATCTGTTTCTGTGTCATGTACATCCACTTTCCCCGATTTGTCTTTTCTTTTCAGAGCCTGTAATCAAAGGGAAGGCAAATATGCGCCTCAGCTGGGGTGATGCCACCTCTTTTCTCTCACCATGTCGAATTATTAATAGAGATCCTCTGCTCCTATTGATTTAAACTTGATCCAGTTTGAAGAGGAGCTTAGCTTAAGAACCGCACACATTTTGAAATGAATTCCTTTCTGGAGCCACGGCTGTTTTCATTATTTTAATCATTCGACCTTCTTTAAAATGAATGGCTTCTGAGGAATCCACTTAAGTAGGTCAATGCGAAAAATGCAAAGAGGTCTGAGGACGCACAGTGTTGCTTCCATCCGTTCAGAGCGATTGTTTCAGCACTCAGGCCTTCACAAAGAAGAGACTGCACCGAGTTGGACTGAAATGGAATTACATTAATATCCGACTAAATATAGCCCGTGATCCCAAACGGAGAGGTCATCTGAGGCACTGTCATGTATTCATGCATCTGTTGTAAGCCATAACATGTTACGAAATTCCACTAAAATCAGATTTTGAAGACAAAGGTTTTGTTCTGGGAAGAATACTACATTTCGACGGGTCCAAAATTGTCAGCTCAAGAAAGGAGGCAGATCGTTGGATGGGAGGAGGCAGGAGGGATGCAAATTCCTGAGATCTTTTGAAAGCATGCTCTCACTATGGACCTCAATAAACAGAACATTTAGCTACATGTATTATTGTGTTACGTTTGGGAGGTGATTGAGAGGGCAGCAGCGGTACAGCCGCGGCAGTTCCTACATGACACAGCCGGGCTAGACCCCTTCCAGTCCGGCTTCCGTGCGGGGCACGGGACGGAGACTGTGCTGGTCTCCATCACAGATCAGCTTCGCTGCCAGTTGGATCAAGGTAGATCAGCGCTGCTCGTGTTATTGGACCTCACGGTGAAGTCAAGCCCCCCAGAGGATCCCCTCCTTTCAAGTTGGATTGGCCTGCAGCAGGGGGTTCCGCGGTTCCAAAATGCCCCATTGGGCCAGCATGGCTGGGTAGCGTGATATCAGCGGCAGCCTCAGCCTATCCTTTCCTCTTTCCTAACATTATAACAAATCCTCCAATAAAAGGAAAGCTCTATTTGCAACTTTTCTCCTTTCCATAATGATACCTTGCTTGTTTGTTTGTAGATACGAAGCATATAGTAGCTCTATTTACTTGTGTTAGATACGTTTCTGCCATTCCTGCCAGGATATCTATGTTGTGTTCATCGAAACAGGCCCAGGTTTCACACATATTAACTATATGTATTACTGTGTTAGAGTGTCATTTTGTGTCATTTTGGTTGGTGGTGTGCCCCAGGATTTTGTAAATGTAAAAAATGTGCCGTGGCTCAAAAAAAGTTGAAAAACATTGCTCTAAAGCAGGGCTGCCCAGGAAGTCAATCGCGATCGACCAGTCGATCCCGGGACCAAAGGAGGTCGATCCCAGCTGGATGGGGTGCTTCTCAGAGGGGGGCGGAGCCAGGCCGTGCCAAGCCCCGCCCCTCCGCCAGCTTCGGCACTCCCAGCAGCTTCTTCAGGCTTGAGGATGGCAATGTCAAGCCAGTGGTAGCACAGCTAGCACAAGGCTGGCTTGCCATTGCCATCCTCAAGCCTGGAGAAGCTGCTGGGAGCTCCAAAGCCAGACGGAAGGGGGGGGACTTGGCGCGGCCTGGCTCCCCCCCCCCCCCGGCTTCCACTCTACCAGCAACTTCTCCAGGAGTGAGGATGGCAATGCCAAGCCAGTGGTGACGTAGCTAGCACAAGGCTGGCTTGGCACTGCCATCCTCAAGCCTGGAGATGCTGCTGGTAGAGTTGAAGCCAGAGGGGGGCGGAGCCAGGCCGCACTAAGCCCCGCCCCTCCAGGCCCGGATTAACACCTTTTTGCGCCCTAGGCCGCACTTTGGCATTACGCCCCCTTTAAGCCAACCTCTACCGCACACCCCACACACACACACACACATCACTCAGACCCACACTAAAAATAAATCATATCATACAACTTACCTCAAATTCACTCAGGTAGCCCAATACATCTCAGTTGATCAGTAATATCCAAATAAATCAACAACAACCCATGCCAATCAGCGCAGGTGTATCCGTGGGGCTCGTAGGGTGCCTGGGCCGAACCCACCTGTAGCAGCGCTGTGCTTGGGCCCATTTTTAAAAATGCCATCCCAATGCAGTGGCAGGGAGTTCCACAGTCACGCTTTCTGCCCGAAGCAGGACGTGAACTTAGGACGCTAAGACAGAAGCACCACCCCCGAAGAGGAGTCAATGGAAGCGAGAGCCAATCACAGAAGCTCTTTCCCAAGGGCGGGAATTCAAATGGGAGAGTGACACCCGGCAGGACGAATGAGGGGACGGGATGGCACCGAGGGGCCAGGGCCACCTGTGGCAAATGACACGGGCTTCCTGAGGGAGCGACTCCATCTCCGGCGGGGCCTTCCCGGTCCCCGTCGCGCTGCGCCCCGGCGCTTACCTGCTCGAAGCACGGCCTGCCCAGCTGGATGAGCGGACCCTCCTCGGCGCCCTCCGCCATCCCCACGAGTCCGCTCGCTCTCTCTCCACCACCCGTCTACGCCCCTTGGCTCCGCCCTCGCCACCTCCCATTGGCCTGGCCTCACCGCATCCCCTGCGGGGCATGCCGGGAGGTATAGTCTTTCTCCTGCAGGGAGGGAGGCGGAAGCGGAGAGAGGTGCACAATGGGAAGTGTAGTCTTCAGGACAGGGCCCGCTCTCATAGACATCTATGGGCGAGGCTGAGGGAGGGTGGGAAAAATGTGTTGCGTTTTTATTTGTTTCAACATGTTTTGGGGGTCCGTGATCTGCACCCCCCTCAGCTAGCGCCCCTAGGCCATGGCCTAGGTTGGCCTTATGGGTAATCCAGGCCTGCACCCCTCCCCTCTCCAGCCTTGAGGAGGTAGGTAGATTTTTCTGACTTGGTTTTATTATAAGTAGCTCGCATGCTGAAAAAGTGTGGGCACCCCTGCTCTAAAGGAAGGCAAAACGCAATCTCCCGGTAGAGAGAGACTACGTCCTCGCCCTTTACTGAGTATTCACAGACTGTGTGCAATGGCACACAACACCTTCATTATGTTCCTAGCAAAGTTGGAGCTACTCCTATAGATGGCCGCCCATTGAGGCAAAGCTTCGGTGATTGCTTCTTTTGTCAAACGGCTCCTGCTATTGAGAAGTTTCCCATAGAATTCAACTCGAACCTTCCCTTTGATAAGTCCTAAATCGCTTGGGCACAGCAAAACAAGTGCCTTTGTTAAACCAATAAAATAGGGTGCCGGTCCAAATGAAAACTCTCAAGCACTTGTTTGAACATACTAGAAGTAATAATCATAAAATAAGGGAAGAAAACCTAAGTATCCGGGGTTCCTGGAGGCCTCCTCCAACAGCATGATATGCCAAGAGAAGTCATGGTTCCTGAGTCATACAATTTTGCTTTTGCTTTTGTAATTTTCTGGTTGATGAGTTCACTTCAACACATTCGGTATGAAAAGCAAGCGATATGGTTTAGCTTCGTCATCCAGGTTTTGTTTCCTTAGCAACCGGGGGATAGTTCAGCAGCGGAGGCATGCTGAAGTCCACGGGCATAATTCAGGGGTATTAACAAGGGAAGAGAAAGAGACAAGAAGAAGAGAAAGGGAATACGGAATTAATAAGTCGGAGCTGGTTGTGTTGCCAAACGATTTAGAACAGCCTGGCCCATAGGGGGCAGAGGCCCAGAAGTACCCCTAAAATGAGGATTTCAGCAGAACCCCTGGTAAGTTTTTAAAAGCAAACTAAAAATCCCTTTCCCAAATGATCTCAACCAAAGGAGTCCGGAAGAAGATGCCACTGAAGTTTTTATTCTTGACAGATTAGAAGGATGGCCACCGCAGATTCCTTGTCGCAAAGCAGTCATAAAGTTACATTCAAAAGCCATGCCATTTTTATAAGGTTACAGATTCAAATTTCCCACTTCCCGCCCCAGACCAGCTTTGTGTTGATTGGATGGAATCGCTGGGGCAGCTGGAGTTTGGCCCAATAGTGAAACAGTGCCACTTCTTGTTCTGGCGAATGGGGAGCGAGGAGCAGGAATGTTTTCAAAACAAAGCAGCTGGAGTTTTCTTGAGTAGATTTGTCCAAATGTTAATGAATCCAAGGCCGTGACCTTTCGAGTCAAGGGAATTCTTTTGTTCTTTGTTGGAAGCAGGAATTGTCCTTAACGACCCTTCTTTGTTGACAAAGGGCCAAATGCAGATTTTTATCCATGAGAGTTTCAGCCTTCTGGATGGTAAACAAATGAAATAATTGCAGCTATGTGTTGGTTTCCAAGGCCAACAGTGATAGCCGGTTATGAAATATGAAATATAGTTATGCCATATGTAAGGACTCACCTGCCTTAAGCAGGGCCGAGGCCTGCTTGGAAGAGGTTTGGAAATCCTGTTTTGGTTGTGCTGGCATCCATTTTGGTGAGGTGGCTGCAGCCAGCAACCATTAAGGGAAGGGAAAGCCAGAGCAAGGGGGCATGGCCTTGCAGGCTTGTGCCTAGTTACAGGGAAGAGGCTTTGATTGGTTAGAGTGTAGAGGGGGAGGAGTGGAGCTGACAAGAGGAGAAAATCCTGTCAGAAAGAGTCAGTCTGGAGCAGGGCTGTGAAGAAGCTACATCTCCAGCCTCTGCTGTCTAGTGTCAGGCTGTAGATTTGACATCTAAGCCTGAGGCAGTCTTGAGCAGGGTTTCTGGGGGAGTAACACCAGAGCCTTAGCAATAGAGACTGACAGTCTGTCTTAAGCAACCACCACATAGGAATAGGGGGGTCAAGACTCAGATCTGACAGCCCTTAGGGCCAGTAGAGATTCTAGTGGGGACGCTTTTGAAGAGTGCCAATTTAGAACTGTCTTGTGATAGTCAGTTGGGATACCTGGTCGTCTCTTGAGAGGGGGAGACAGGTGGAGGGCCTCTTAGACTGTGGGTGCTAGTAACCCAGTGTTAGCCAGACTCAGGGAACTATCTATGAGATTAGATGTTCCAGTATTAAGGGACAACAAAAATCTAGTTTAATTATCAGATTGGAAGTTGGGAGACAAGCCTCAGTGCTGTCTAGGAAACTGAACATAACATCTTAAGAAGAAGCAATAGCCTCGTTAGTGAGAAACCTTTACGCTCCAGCACACATATTGATTTTGTAACCATCACGCTATCCTAATTCTATCATTTCTGTAACCATACGCCATCGTTGCCTCATAGAAGAACCATTACGCTCAGTACCTCATTGTTAGCCTTGTTGTTTGTTAATAAATCCTTTTTGTTTATTAACTTTAAAAAGAAGCCTCCATCATCTTTCTGTCTCCTCATTTTAATTATTGGTGGGTGGGTTGTTGTGAAGGCATCGCTACAGACACCGTGTTTAATTTTAAAGAAATCCTAATTACACATTAGGTTGGTGGCAGACTACCGGGAGTGTCAATTAGTTAATTTTTGGTGACTGAGATCGTCACACCATACAGTCTATAAACGCTGGACAAGGCTAATCTCAGAGGGTCCAGCGTTTATAAAACAAAAGGAGTCTTTCAAAAATGGGGAGAAGGGAGAGAACCTTCTCCAAACCAGAAAGAGTCCTCTGTCATGCAAATTGTTCCAATGATTGGATTAAGGGTGCAGCCAAGAATGTGGTCACCCTGATCTTGATAAACAACAGCTGAGTCACGTAGCCTTCCTCATATTATTTAACACATGCAGGAAAATTACATAGGAGGGTTTCAGGGGAATATCACCAATATCTCATAATTATTTCATATGCAAGGGGTGGAAAGAAAGTCCATAAGATCTTGAAAAACATCAAATCCATATGCTTCGGGGAAGTCCATGATAGAAGAGTCCATATAAAAGATTCATTGGTGTCCTTGGGAAAACTAAAAGAAAACAGTCCTTTTTGCTAATAGCCACAGGAGAGTCCAAACACATGGAAGTCCTTGGAAAACGATGTCTCCCAAACCTCTCAGGGCTTGCCCCTGTTGGCCTGTCCGCATGCAACTCCGTGCACAAAGAGTCCATGGTTTCAGGTTAAGTGAGGCAAGAAAACAGAGAGGTAGAAATGGCTTGAGGTCTTTTGATGCCAAATCCCAGCCTTTGGTGCTAGAGATGCCAGACCACATGTGCAGGAATGTTGGAACTCCCTGCTGCAGGTCAAACCAATTAGGATGCAGATGGGCTCTTTCTGAGGCTCGCCTTCAGTTGAACCAAAAGCATTGACTACTTCATCCTGGCGATAGGTGTTTGAACAGGGATGAACACTTTGCTGCAATGCAGAAGTGATTTTGTCAACTACTAATCTTCAAGCTGATGCATGCCATATGCCAGCAAATATGGAAAACACAAGAATGGTCATCAGACTGGGAAAAATCAACTTATATCCCCATACCACCCCCATGGAGTGTGATGCCAGCTCTACGCAGATGACACCCAACTCTACTACTCCTTTCCACCTAATTCCAAGGAAGCCTCTCAGTTATTAGACGAGTGCCTGGCCGCTGTGACTGTCTGGATGAGGATGAATAAGCTGAAGATCAATCCTGGCAAGACAGAAGTCCTCCTGGTCGATCGTAAGCCGGATTGGGGTATAGGGTGGCAACCTGTGCTTGATGGGGTTGCACCAGTAGGTCATGCGTTCGAGGACTGCCCGGGTCGAGGTGGCTGCTCGACCTTTAAGTGTAGCCTGCTGTCGACCTTTGCAGCCTGAAAGACAGTTGCATCTGTCAAGTAGGAGATAAAGGTACCACATTAAGTAGGGAGGCAATCCGAGATAGGCAAGTCCGGTTGCAGAAAGCACAGCAGAAAGTCTCCTTGGGTGATGTTGTTTCCAAGTTGCGGTTCTTTCTCTGTTGTCATTTCTCTTCGAGACTCGTTTGGCATGTCTTCTCAAAAGAGGCCGCAGCATTGTGGATAGTGCGTCTCCATGCCTCCCGATGTGAGGCCAGGGTGGACCATTGTTGGTGATCAATCTGGCCCAGCCTGAGACGTTGTTTCAAGGAGTCCTTATATCTCTTTTTGGGAGCGCCTCTCTTGCGTTGACCAGTGATGAGTTCACCATAGAGTAGTATCTTTGGGAGGCGGTGGTCCTCCATCCTAGAGACGTGCCCTGCCCAGCGCAGCTGTGTTCTCAATAGCATGGCCTCAATGCTGGTGATCCCTGCTTGCTCAAGGACAGCAACATTAGTCACATAGTCGGTCCAGTGTATATTTAGGATTGAGCGAAGATAGCCCTGATGAAAGCGTTTGAGGAGTCATAGGTGTTGGCGATAGGTGACCCATGTTTCAGACCCATAGAGGAGAATAGACTACGATAGCTCTGTACACACTGATTTTGGTGCTTTGCCTCAGTTGTTTGTTACTCCAGACTCTTCTGTGAAGCCTTCCAAAAGCACTCTATGCCTTTGCTAATCTGTGATCTATCTCTTTCTTAATCTTGGCGTCTGAAGAGATGATGCTTCCCAGGGAGGTGAACTGCTGAACGGACTGAAGCACAGATTCACCTATGCTGACGTGGGGATGATGGTGTTCTTTCTGTGGTGTGGGCTGGTAGAGAACTTCCATTTTCTCCAGGCTGACTTCCAGCCCAAACAGCTCTGCAGCTGTTGCAAAGCAGGATGTTAGGCACTGGAGAGCTGCTTCTGAATGGGCGACAAGGGCAGCATCGTCAGCAAAAAGCAGCTCACGCACTAGATAATTTAGAGTCTTAGTGCGAGCCCTCAGACGGCTTAAGTTGAACAAGCTACCATCAGTACGGTAGCGTATATAAATGCCATCTTGTTCTTCGAGGTCTGCCGTAGCCCTTTGGAGCATCATGCTGAAGAAGATTGTGAATAGGGTTGGTGCAAGAACACAACCTTGTTTCACTTCATTAGTTATGAGAAAGGGCTCCGAGAGAGCATCGCCGTATCTGACTTGACCGTGCTGGCCCTCGTGTAGTAGGATAATCATTTTGATGAATTGGGGGGGGGGGGGGGAATGGGACGGGACATAATGTCACAAGAAAATGGGGAAAATATAATGTCACAAGAAAATGGGAAAAATAATCAAAGAAGAATTCACACGAAAAGTCAACATATGTAGGAGGGAGAAAACATTCAATTGCACGAATGAAGAGAGGCCCAATTCTGAAGGCTCTCATCTTGGAATGTCTCTATGATAGCGCAACTGTCGCGGAATAGCAGCTTCGTGCGATAAAGTCCTAGAAGTGTAATCGCTCTGGGCATGGCAATAAATCACCCTGATTTATTTCACTAAGAGTCTTTCCTAGTTTGGGGATAAAATAGTTTCTGCTGAGTATATGTGTGATCACCTGCCTGCAGGCAAACAGACAAACGTTTTGGGATAAATCCTTAAGGGGATTGTTTCTGTCACTTCCTTTGTCACCTAGCTTGTGGAAGGAAGGAAAAACCTTTAATACACATTTAATTAACAGCTAATGAAGCAAAATCCTTGTAAATGTAGAAATTGTGACATCAGCAGGCGGGATTCTCCTCATCTCCCTCTCTCCTGCTCGCTATTCCCAATATGGCTGTTTTCCTTTTATTTTATACATGTCTTGGCTGTTTCCAGTTGTTTTTGATGCTAAAACTTAAGGAATCCCCATAGAGCAGGAACGTGGGATTACAAGGATGTGCAGAAACATAACCCTGGGCCTATCACCCTGGGCCTATCAACCTCCTCCTTCACCCCTCCTCCTCCCCCGCGGACGAGCCGCGGCTCCGATCGCAAGCCGCGGTGCGGGGAAGGAGGAGGGGCGAAGGAGGAGGAGCCAGCTGTCTTCCTCCTGCCTGAATCGCCCCCTTCTCCCTCTCTCGGCGCCGCCGTTGCGAGGCAGTTTGCAGCGGCGCCGCCGAGAAAGGGAGACGGGGGCGATACAGGCAGGAAGAAAGACAGCTGGCCCCTCTTGCCTGGATCGCCCCTCCGTCCCTTTCTCGGCGGCGCCGCTGCATACTGCCTCGCATTGCCGCTGCCGAGAGAGGGACGGAGGGGGCGATGCAGGCAGGGAGGAGGGGCCAGCTATCTTCCTCCTGCCTGAATCGCCCCTTCTCCCTCTCTTGGCGGTGCCGGTGCGAGGCAGTTTGCAGCGGCGCCGCCGAGAAAGGGACGGAGGGGCGGTCCAGGCAGGAGGAAGATAGCTGGCCCCTCCTCCCTGTACCGCCGCCTTGTCCCTTTCTCGGCGGTGCCGCTGCAAACTGCCTCGCATCGGGCGCCGCTGAGAGAGTCCGTCCCGGAGGGGCGATGCAGGCAGGGAGGAGGGGCCAGCTCTCTTCCTCCTGCCTGAATCGCCCCCCTCTCCCTCTCTTGGCGGCGCCGTTGCGAGGCAGTATGCAGCGGCGCCGCGGAGAGAGGGACGGAGGGGCAATGCAGGCAGGAGGAGGGGCCAGCTCTCTTCCTCCTGCCTGAATCGCCCCCTTCTCCCTCTCTTGGCGCCGCTGCATACTGCCTCGCATTGGCGCTGCCGAGAGAGGACGGAGGGGGCGATCCAGGCAGGAGGAAGACAGCTGGCTCCTCCTCCCTGCCTGCACGCCCCCTCCGTCCCTTTCTCGGCGGCGCCGTTGCGAGGCAGTTTGCTGCGGCGGCGCCGAGAGAGAGAGAAGGGGCGGTGTAGGGAGGAGGAAGAGAGCTGGCTCCTCCTCCCTGTACCGCCTTTTTCTCCTCTCTCGGCGGCGCCAATGCAAACTGCATCGCATCGGGCGCCGCCGAGAGGGGACGACGGAGGGCGATACAGGCAGGGAGGAGGAGCCAGCTGTCTTCCTCCCTCCCTGCCCCGCCTCCCACTCCCCCGGCCGCCTTTTCTTTAAAAAAATCAATTTTTTAAAAAATTTAAAAATGGCGGCTGAGGGCATAGGTGGGGCCGTGTCCAACAGGCTCCGGGGCCGGATCCGGCCCCGGGGCCGCCAGTTGGACAGCCCTGTATTATATTATTGCCATAACACAATATTAATATTATATATTCCCCTAATATATCTCTCTATATATAATAAAGCGGAATGTTTGTATGTATGTTTGTTTATATGTTTGTATGTTTGTATGTATGTATGTATGTGGCAGTGTTCTGATTGGCTCCTGGTCTCTACATTCTGACAACATGATTGGTTGCCAGTGAGGGAGTATTTGCATAACGCCTCTAATTGGCCAGCCAACACAAACATTCTGACACTAAACTTCCAGAGGGGGATAAGGCAAAGGCCTGAGGCAGTCGCCAACACAAACATTCTGACACTCTAAAGTGGCAGAGGGGGTAAAGAAAAGGCCTGAGACAGTCAGGCATGGTGGGGGTTTAAGGCCAAAACACTTTGCGACCCCAAACATTGAGAGAACAAGACCAAACTTGGCACACAGAACCCTCAAGACCCACTCTACATCCTGGTGCAGTTTGAGGGAGGATGAACCATGGATGATGGGACTTGCAGTACTTTAACTCACTTGCTTAGAGCACTTTGGCCCACACCATAGAATAATCAGGACCACACTTGGCACACAGATGCCCACTGGCCCACTTTACAACCTGGTGCGGTTTAGGGCAGGATGGGCCACAAATTATGGGATTTGCAGTACCTTTATCCGATTCATTTACCACAAAACATTGAAGCCCCTACAAATCACAAACAAGGCCCAAACTTGGCACACAGAGTACCCATGACCCACTCTACATCCTGCTGCAGTTTTAAGTGGGACGGACCATGGATGATGGGACTTGAAGTACCTCCACTCACTTCCCTAGACCACTCCAACCCTCATCCAATGTCTGATCCAGAATAAACTTGGCACACATAATCGCTATGACCCCCTTTCTGTCCTGGTGAGGTTTGGGGGAGGACAGACAACGGATTATGAGATTTGTAGTACTTTCACACCCTTCGGTTTCCACAGACCTCTGTGGCCCCCAACAAAGACTGATAAAGATCAAACTTACCACACAGAGCTCCCATGACCCACTCGACATCCTACTTCAGTTTGGAGAAGGGCAGACCATGGATGATGGGACTTGAAGTACCTCCAATCACTTCCCGAGACCGCTGCAACCCTCATCCAATGACTGATCAAGACCAAACTTGGCACAAAGTGCCCCCATCACCCACTCTACGGCCTGGTGCTGTTTGGAGGAGGACACACCATGGATGATGGGACTTGAAGTACCTCCACCCACTTCCCGAAACCGCTGCAACCCTCATCCAATGACTGATCAAGACCAAACTTGGCACACAATTCCTTTCTCAAATCACCCGGGCACCGCCGGGTCCCCAAGCTAGTAAATAATATAATAAAATACGTTGGTGGCTTTTTCTTCAATTTGTTGAGATTTATATGGGAACATGGGATAGATTCTTCGTCTCACCAGATGCACGGATCCACGGGCAGTTTGCGGACAGTACCGGTATTTGCTTATCAGGACTTCAGGTTTCAGTATCCGTGACCTGGACCTCACTATCCACAGTTGTTTTAAATTGCTCTATTTCAGCGTTCCTTGTTGATTTCTTACAAGAAAATCCTTTTACTTTATAGATTTTCTCTCTAAAATGTGTGCAAAGGGAGGTTAGTTAACAGAGTTGTGTTTATATCTGCAGAATTTAGCAAACTTCAGTAGAGTTTGTGCCCGCTATTAGGCAATCAGACATGAGAAAGAGGGTCTTCCTGGGGTGTATCTACACTGTAGAATGAATGCGGAAAAAAGCATTTGCTGGAGCCTTGTGTTTCATAGGGTGTTGCAGCACTGCTAGCTATAATCAGTATGGCTATATTAATTTAT
Source organism: Anolis apletophallus (assembly GCA_030556195.1). Classification (NCBI taxonomy): domain Eukaryota; kingdom Metazoa; phylum Chordata; class Lepidosauria; order Squamata; family Anolidae; genus Anolis; species Anolis apletophallus. Next base: position 4,318,024 of record JARBWK010000020.1, read on the forward strand.
GAAAGAACAATTTCCTGGGGAAGAGCTCACCCTCCCGAAATGGCTCACCCCTCACCTTCCTCCTTCCTTTCCAAATGAGCCAATAATCTCAAGAATTACCTTGCAGTTTAGAGGAGAGAGATCATTTCTCACTGAATGCACACGGCTGACATAGTCTGTCAACAGGACGGGATTGCTACACTTCAATTTATGGTGGTTTCATATCTTGGCAATCAATCTTGGTGTCAGGCCCTATTTTTAAGTGTTTTACACAAGTGAGGAATAAAATTATGTCTCTGTCATTCAGGACGGATCTGAGAAACCGGAAAGGAGAGATGGGGGAGTTATTACATAGATTATTTTGGGGAGAGGAAACATGCGCATGAATCTCTCTATTAGGCCTGTTTTTGAACTTTGGATACATCCGAAATTCGGATGTAATTCAGATGCTTTTGACTTTTGAAGCGATTACGAAGAGAGTTTACCTATTTATTTATTTACTTCATTTCTATTCCGCCCTTCTCACCCCGCAGAGGACTCAGGGTGGATTACAACGTACACATCACATTTAGACACACAAGCACACAAGACAGACAGAGGCAATTTAGCATCTGGCCACCAGGGGGAGCTGTCGCACTCCTTCATTCCTCAACGTGTTTCCTGGCGTTACGGAAACAGGAAGTGGATTTGCCATTTCAAAGTCTCCGTCGCGATATTCGGATATGACTCGTATGCCATTTCCGCCCTTCTCTATTTTTGTCCCATTGCATTTAAAATATTTTAAATGTTTATTAATATGTTAAATGTGTTCAGTATTTTGTACCAGTGTGGCTAGTTTGTCTATAGTAATAGTCAAAAACAGAGGGAAAGGGAATCCCCCAATTTTTGACTGTCCCTCCTGCAGGTTTCCACGCATTGCACAATCTCGAACGCCGTTAACGAAGCCACTCCAAAATTCAGAAGTACATCCAAATCAATTTCAGAAAAATGGTTGAAAACGTCGGAAGTCTATCAGATAAGAGGTGCCAGCGCTCCCTACATCCGAAGCGAGTTTTGAAGCCGTTTTTTCCGTGAAAAAAACAGGCCTACTCTCTATATACAAGTTAAAGTTTGTTGGTCTGTCTGTCCTACAAAGGCTGTTGCTGGGTGAAGTGGCCGTTTGTGATATCACTGGAAACGAAAGGTGATATGTGTATGAGGGGAAGGAAGGACAGATGGAGAGCACCATGTTGCTCTATTTCAAGGGGATGAAAAGATAAGGGATGAAAGCAGAGGGACAGCAGTCCAGGGGAACTGTGTGTATATGATGGAGGATATGAATTTAGGGTAGTCTTGCCTTAGAGGCTGAGACCCTAGGTTCCTCTAAAGCAGTGTTTCTCAACCTGGGGGTCGGGACCCCTGGGGGGGTCATGAAGACCTGTCAGAGGGGTCGCCAAAGACTATCTGAAAACACTGTATTTTCTGTTGGCCATGGGGTTTCCATGAGGGAAGTTTGGCCCAATTCTATCCTTGGCAGCATTCGGAATGCTCTTTGATTGTAGGTGAACTATAAATCCCAGCAACTACAACTCCCAAATGTCAAGGTCTATTTCCCCCAAACTCCACCAGTGTTCACATTTGGGGATATTGAGTATCAGTGCCAAGTTTGGTACAGATCCATCATTACTCGAGTCCACAGTGCTCTCTGGATGGAGATGAACTACAATTCCAAACTTCAAGGTCAATTACCACCAAACCCTTCCAGTATTTTCTGTTGGTCATGGGAGTCCTGTGTGCCAAGCTTGGTTCAGTTCCATCATTGGTGGAATTCAGAATGCTCTTTGATTGTAGGTGAACTATAAATCCCAACAACTACAACTCCCAAACAACAACAACATCACACACACACACACACAAACCCAACCAGTATTCAAATTTGGGCGTATTAGGTATTTGTGCCAAATTTGTTCCATTGAATTAAAATACACCCTGCATATCAGATATTTACATGACAATTCATAACAGTAGCAAAATTACTGTTATGAAGTAGCAGCAAAAATAATTTTATGGTTGGGGGTCACCCCAACATGAGGAACTGTATTAAGGGGTCGCGGCATTAGGAAGGTTGAGAACCACTGCTCTAAAGTGAGAGTCTTTGATGGAAAATCTTGGTGAGTGGTAAGAAACGCCAAAATAGCCCCCAAGTCCCAATAGTAGGTTCTCACCAAGATCGGGAAGTGTGCGCACTGAGAGAGTTCTATCCCAGCTGAGAAAGGATGACAGCAGCAATCATTCTATAGATACACAGAGCTGGGGGGCTGAAAAGCTACACAACACAAACCCACGAAGGGTCAAAGACTGAATAAGGCAATCAAATGAAAATGCAATATAATGTATAATTCACAAATAATAAATGCCTATAATGACCATATCTTATTGGGAATACATTACCCAAATGGGTGAGACATATAACAAAGTCCCACGCAGGGGTGATCCAATATTCAAAATGAGAATCAAAATCATCCAAAGTGTAGCCCCAATGGGCCAAAACTCACAAAGGTGAGTATTTGTAAAGGTTCCAATCCTGCCCCTGATGGGGAAGCGAACAAGCGCCAATGCCAAATTGTAAAGGTTCCAATCCAGCCCCCGATGGGGATCAAAAAGAGCCAATGCGGAGAGATGGAATTCCCAAGGCAATACAATGTAGGGGGTGAGGAAAATCCGGATTGAATCTTCCAGGCCAAGCGACCGACGCAGGACGCTGAGGAGTGAGGTGGAACTCCTCAAAGAAGGTAAGCAGGCTGACAGAGTTGCAATGCGTAGTATAAGCAGACCTAAAATCCGTTTCACCAATCAATCTGGTTTTTTCAAGGCAAATCAAATATAGCGTCCAAAATTTGCAAGGTAACAATATATTAGAGCAGGGTGCCCAACTGCCGCCCCGCGGGCCGTACATGGCCCGCCAGCCCCCTGAACACGGCCCGCAAGAACTCCGCTGCTTTAATTTTTTTTAAAAATCGCTGAAAAGGGGCGGGGCCACTCGCGGGGTGGGGCTGCTTGCAGGGGCGGGGCCACTTACGGGGGCGGGGCCGCTCCCGCCCTGGCGTGCATGCCCGGCGTCCTGCGCGGCCCGCCCCTTTTCGGCGGGGCTGGGTGACGTCAGGCATGGCGCCGGTGCCGAGGAGGAAGAGGTGGAAGCAGAGGCCCCGGCTTCCCTCCACCTCTTCCTCCTCGGTGCAGGCACCACGCCTGATGTCACCCAGCCCCGCCAAAAATGGGCAGGCCGGTCAGGTCGCGGGCGTCCGCGGCAGCGTCCTGCCCCTTTTAGGCGGGGCTGGGTCGGCTTATATCTTAGCAAGGAAGGGGCTGCCGTGCGGCGGCCCTTCCCGCCAAGAAATAACCTGTCTCAGGCCTGGGTTGGATTGGGACCTCGCAGGGGCAAAGGGTGGCATCGATGCCTCCCTTAACCCCTGCGAGTTCCCAATCGGAGGAATTTCCTCCTGTTCTCCAGGCTCTCCTCCGCTTGTGAGAGACAGCCTGGGAAACAGGAAGAAATTCCTCCGAATCTCGGCCCCGAGCTGCTTTCAAAGCGCGATTTGGAAGCAGCCCGGGCCGAGTTTCCTCCTGTTTCCCAGGCTGTCTCTCACAAGTGGAGGGAGAGCCTGGAGAACAGGAGGCAATTCCTCCGATTGGGAACTCGGGGGGTTAAGGGAGGCATCGATGCCACCCTTTGCCCCTGCGAGGTCCCAATCCAACCCAGGCCTGGGACAGGTTATTTCTTAGCGGGGAAGGGGCCGCCCGCACGGCAGCCCCTTCCCTGCTGAGATATAAGCCGACCCAGGCGTGGGTTGGCTTATATTTTAGTGGGGAAAGGGCTGCCGTGCGGGCGGCATCTTCCCCGCTAAGAAATAACCCGACCCTTGCCCCGGTTTACTGCCAGGGAGAGGAGGGGCTGGGGGACGCTTTCCCCTGCCTCCTCCTCTCCTTGGCAGTAAACCGGGACAAGGGTCAAGGTCTATTTCCCCCAAACTCCATCTGTGTTCATATATGGGCATATGGAATATTCATGCCAAGTTTGGTCCAGATTCATCATTATTTGAGTCCACAGTGCTCTCTGGATGGAGGTGAACTACAACTCCAAAACTCAAGGTCAATGCCCACCAAAGCCTTCCAGTATTTCCTGTTGGTCATGGGAGTTCTGTGTGCCAAGATTGGTTAATTCCATCATTGGTGGGGTTTAGAATGCTCTTTGATTGTAGGCTAAATACTAGGCATGAGAAAAATGAAACGGAAATTAAAAGGATTCGTAAGAGATTCGTATGTAATGGGACTTTTGAGGTTTTTACGTATCGCTGCCGCGATCCCGGAAGTAGACTTCCTTTACGGTCCTCGAGGCCAACAAGTTGCGTTATGATCGTAAGAAATTCTTAATTATTAATTAATTAATTATTGTACTACGAACTCACTTCTCCCTGTCTTCTCCCCCTCATTTCCTTCCCGCCTTCATTCAGCTTCTTCTTTTTCCCGCATTTCTATGGGGAACTGGAAGTATTTGCTGCTAGGTAGGCAATGCATTCTGGAAAGTGTAGTCCTCCAGGCTCCCCCTCCTTCTCTTCCCCGTTGCTCTGCTGCCATGCCCCATCGCAGGGGCCAGCTTCACACACACACATGCGCGAGCTTCTCCTCCTCTCTCTCCCTGCGCTCTCTCAGATGCTTCTCTTCCCCCGTTGCTCTGCCATGCCCCATCGCAGGGGCCAGCTTCAGCCCTCCAGGTACGTGTTTTGGACTTCAACTCCCACCATTCCTCACAGCCTCAGGCCTCTTCCTTTTCCTCTCAGCCTGGGCAAACTTGGGCCCTCGCTCCCTCAGGATCGGGGTGAGAGAGAGGCAGCGAGGAGTGCGGTGGGGCTCCTCCTCCACTTCTTTTGCTGCTTCCAAGAATAGAAACCCCCCTCCCTCCCTCCCTCCCTTCCTCCTTCCCACCCTCCTTCCTATTTGGAGAGTCCCATCTAGAATTCAGTGTGGTTTATTCAAGTTTTGGCCTACAACTCCCAGAAATCCCAGCCAATTTACCAGCTGTTAGGATTTCTGGGGTTGTAAACAAAACCATCTCGAATGCACATGCTCTGGCATACGAATTACTAACGAATTCGTTAGTACTTAAGTTACATTTCAGAAATTTTTGGGAAATTTTTTTGTAAGTCTTTCTTTTACTAATCAACCCCCCCCCCATTTGATTTAATAATCGCCATTTTTGGATTCTAAACCATGCCTACTAAATACCAATCCCAGCAACTACAACTCCCAAATGTCAAGGTCTATTTTCCCCTAAATCCACCAGTGTTCACATTTGGGCATATTGAGCCAGGGGAGGGGCGGGGACGGGGCGGAGCTGGGGGAGGGGCAGAGCCAGGGAGGGGTGGAGCCAGGGGAGGGGCGGGGAGGGGGAGGAGCTGGGGGCTTGGCCCCCCTGTTGATCAGTGACTGGAATTCTGGCCCTTGGGCCCGTAGAAGCTGGACAGCCCTGTATTAGAGCAAGGGTAAAGGCCCCGATCCATATATAAGAAAATAACAGCCGCATCAAGGTATACATACCACAAACAGGAAATCAATAATAGCCCAGGCTAAGTAGCAAAGCTATGGGCGACCCAAAGGTAAAAGACCCCAGTAACAGGAGGGATATATATACAATATAAGAAGGGTTAAATTAATGAGCTGAGGGAGATCACGTCATTTCAATTTTTTCAGTATTTTTATACATTTTCAGAACAGTCAGTTTCAAACCTCCCCCCCCCGCCTGCCTCAATTGGCTGTGGATCTGAGCCAATGGGAAGAGAGAGGGGGAAATGGATGGAACAATGAGGTCAGGGCTTTTGAGGATTAGATGTGTTAATGAAGTTTTGGGGTGAGAACTCCAGGCATTCTACAAACCTCCCTGGCTATTGTCTCAAGTTTGCAGCAAACATTTCTTTTTGGCTGTGCCAACAGAGAGTTCAAGATCTGTCATTTCCTGCCGGTAATTGCCGATCTTGGTCTGTAGGGTGAGTCTTTTCAGTGTCTTGGAGGGTGATAAAAAGATATTGCGGCCATATCTGAGTTTCCGAGGCTCACAGGGATGGCCCTTTTTGATAAATAATAAAAGTCTGATGGGTGATCCACAACCTTCCGATTGCGCGACTCAGAATTCAGAGCTTGTGGATCTTTGTGATTTTAATCAACTTTGTGGCCCTAGGATAGAACAGGAAAAGGAGCTGATCACCGCCTATTGTTCATGCAAATGGTCTTGTGAAATTCCAGGTTTGAGTCATGCAGTTTTGGTCAGCTTTGCTATCTTTTAAAATACATTTCATGAGGAGGGGGTATGTGGCGGGAGGTACAACGAAGCTTGGGGAAAGGGGACATCATTCCTAGTTTTATCTTTCATTTTATTTGGCCATTTTATCCAGTTATTTCATGAAGAGAATCCAGGAGAATATTGTTTTATTTATTATTTATTTTAAAAGTCCAGGCTTTGGTAGCGACGAAATGTCCCTTTTGAGTAAAGGCGGGGGAAAGGGGTCTTCAGTGGATTTAATTCATGTAGGCAGAAGTCTTGAGATAAAGTCCTGGGAAGGGAAAATTCATAAGTCCATATAGTTGCAGGAAAAAGTTCAATGTTCTGTTGCCTCAGGAGAGTCCTTGGTACTTGGGAAACTGCAAATCCCTGCCATGGTGGGTTTTGGCAATCTGGTCTGCTGGCATCATGGAGCCCCTAGGGAGTCCACATAGCGAGCTCGCAGACTTCTCGGGGACCCAGAATCCAAAGATGGGACGTTGGAACTCCCTGCCGCAGGATCAATCCGCTGACACTCTTGAAAAAATAATACTTAAACAAGGTTATTCCCGGGGCACAAGGTTCAGGGGGCAGAAAAGTGAGATTAGCCGAGGGTCTTAGAATTAGTCTAGGAGAAATATGAAACCAAGATGGAGAGGACCCGATGATCCTTTGTTTAGTTATAGTTATGTTTGAGGCAGAGAGGGACACAAGGTATCATTATGGAAAAGAGAAAAGTTGCAAATAGAGGTTTATTTTGTTGGAAGACTAGCTACTAGGCATGAGAAAAAAGTTATGAAAATTAAAAGAAATAGTAAGTGATTCGTATGTAATGGGACTTTCTAGTTTATACGCATCACGGCAGCTAACCAGGAAGTAAACTTCCTTTTACGGTCCTTGAGGCCAACAATTTGCGTTATGATCATAATAAATTCTTAATTATTGTACTACGTACTCACTTCTCCCTGTCTTCTCCCCTCATTTCCTTCCCGCCTTCATTCATCTTCATCTTTTTCCCGCATTTCTATGGGGAACTGGAGGTGACGCTGCTGCTAGGCATTCTGGAAAGTGTAGTCCTCCACGCTTCTCCCCCCTCCCTTCTCTTCCCCGTTGCTCTGTCTTGCCCCATCGCAGGGGCCAACTTCACACACACACACACACACACACGCTTCTCCTCCTCTCTCTCCCTGCGCTCTCTCAGATGCTTCTCTTCCCCGTTGCTCTGCTGCCATGCCCCATCGCAGGGGCCAGCTTCACACACACGCGCGCGCTTCTCCTCCTCTCTCTCCCTGAGCTCTCTCAGATGCTTCTCTTCCCCGTTGCTCTGCTGCCATGCCCCATCGCATGGGCCAGCTTCACACACACGCGCGCGCGCGCTTCTCCTTCTCTCTCTCCCTGCACTCTCTCAGATGCTTCTCTGCCCCCTCCTCTTTCCTGCTGGCTTCTCCCCCCCTCCCTTCTCTTCCCCGTTGCTCTGTCTTGCCCCATCGCACGAGCCAACTTCAGCCCTCCAGGTAGGTGTTTTGGACTTCAACTCCCACCATTCCTCACAGCCTCAGGCCTCTTACTTTTCCTCTCAGCCTGGGCAAACTTGGGCCCTCGCTCCCTCAGGATCGGGGTGAGAGAGAGGCAGCGAGGAGCGAGGGGGGGGGTCCTCCTTTTTTTTTGCTGATTCCAAGAATAGAATACCCCCTCCCTCCCTCCTTCCCTCCCTCCTTCCTATTTGGAGAGTCCCATCTGGAATTCAGTGTGATTTATTCAAGTTTTGGCCTACAACTCCCAGAAATCCCAGCCAATTTACCAGCTGTTAGGATTTCTGGGAGTTGTAGGCCAAAACCATCTGGAATGCGCATGCTCTGGCATACGAACTACTAACGAATTTCGTTAGTAATTAAGTTACGTTTTAGAAATTTTTTGGAAATTTTTTGTAAATCTTTCTTTTACTAATCAAAAAAAAATCCCCCCCTTAGATTTCCGATTTCCTATTTTTGGGTTCTAAACCATGCCTACTAGCTACGATGTTAGCAGAGGGGGAAGAAAAGCAAGGCAGGAACAGATCTTTGGAGGCTGCTGCTGTAATCACGCTACCCAGCCATGCTGGTCCAATGGGGCATTTTAGGAACTGTGGAACTCCCTGCCGCAGGCCAATCCAACTTGGAAACAGAAGCTCTGGGGCTCGACTTCATATATACCCTAGTAGGGATATAAATCCCATCATTACTCCCCTTCCTTGCAATATAGTGAGATATATATTTCCTCTCTTTGACGAATATGTCGTCAACCTTTACACACACATAGGCACACAACCTGAAACCAACCTTTGACTTCAAGGTGTCACTTCCATATTTCTGCCTTTGCAGCTGATCCCATGTGGATTTGCTCGGCGGATACTACTAGCTGAGTCATTCACTCTCTGCTGCTTTAAATAGCCACTGCCATGGCTCTACGGCAGAAATATGCCAATAGCAAGCTATCCACCTAACTCAAAGGGAGGAAAAACCATATTTTTAATCCGTTTAGTAACATGAAGAGCAAAAGGATTATGGTATTTTAAAATCCTTTCATAAGTAGGTCTCAAGGCTTTGGAGGTGCTGTGTCATCTCAGGATATGTTTAGGGGTGTGGACAGGATTTTATGTGCTAGGAAAAGAACACAGTGGTTTGCCATGTGGGAGCCCAGCCTTAGAATACCTGCCCATCTTGCACACAAAGAAATATTGACATGTGAGTGGTCTCGAGGGTCAAATACCCATGCTATCAGCACAATAGCTAACTAGTAGGACTGTGCAATCATGCTTCTAAATGTTTCTAAAGTACTTACAAAACTAAAATTCTGGGGGTGAACACTAGGTGGTGCTGGTACTTTGTTTTTATAGTGTTGCTAAAGTTCTGGTGGTGAAATGTGCAGCACTAGAACTTTAGCAACACTGTAGAAGCAAAGCACCAGCGCCATCTAGTGTTCACCCCCAGAATTTTAGTTTTGTAAGTACATTAGAAACATTTAGAAGCATGATTGCACATCCCTACTATAAGGGATCAGGGTTGGCCCATTGGTCAGTCACCACTGACTGTTCCTTTGCGGTGTGGCAGGGCAGGCTATCCCACCATGCCGCCAAATATGTCAGGGCTCGGACCCCTTGACCCTTACTGTAAATACGCTGCCACCATATAATGTAATGAAGTATATAAAGAAGGCTTCCAGGCTCCTTATGTTAATCGTGGTAGGGCAGGTCTACTTTGCCAGTAACATGTAAGGAACAAACCTTTTTATAACTCTGGGTTATAAAAGGCTTTCTTCCCACTGTGGTAGGGTGGGTACTTCCCTTTGAGCCCCACCAACAGATGTTCAAACTGCCACCAGTTAATATATTTGCTGCCACCAATTTTATCAGATCAGCCACCAATGTTAGGGTTTGTTCTTTTAAGGCTTGTTTTTTAAAAAGAACGACATTGAGAGGTGTTGTAATAAAGATGTTCAACAGTTTATTTTATAATAGAGTTCAGAGCTTAGTTGGTTGCAAACAAGTCTCCTAAGAGGTACAAATCTTGTGGTTACAATGTTTCAACAATAGGGTACAGTTTCCACTGTACTTCCTAACACAGAACCAAGCAGTCCTAGTAACTAACTGCTCCAGCAGGTAAATAGCCAACTATAGGCTTTACCTATCTATTAAGTTAGTTTTCTACTCTAACTTGGACAAAGTTTGTCTTTCGCCTGGGTTTCTCAAACCCCTAACCGAACTGCTTCCTAACAGCTTACGTGAGGGAAACTGGGCGTGATTTGAGGGTGAGGATTCAGGAACATCGTTCCAGATTTAGAACTCAGAATGAATCTTCAGTTTTATATGTACATTTCAAAGAAAATCATAGGTATGATGACTTTAAAGTTCTGGTCTTGGAACAAATTAAACCGATTCCACATCAAGACGTAAAACAAATCCTGAGAAGAAGGGAATGTTTCTGGATCACAGCCCTAAAATCAGAATCCCCAAGGGGATTAAATGACCGTTTGTCCGTCAGCGAAATTTTAGTATGAGAAACCTGACACCTTGTGTTGATTTGCCTTCTTAAACTGCGCCTTTTTTCAGTTGCATTGTCCGACCATATGGGGAGGTAGCTGCGTCCACACTTATAATTTGGAGATATTTGGTATGTATTGACAGACTCTGTACACTCTAGGGGAAGGTTCTCCTATGTGGGATCACGCCTAATGTATAGGTTTATGGATGTATTGAATGTTATATCGGATTATATATTATAAGAATATGTTATGTTTATATTGATAGATATCAGACCAGTGGATTTGTATGAGTGGATGATAACAATCTGACAGGTCCCGAAGAAGCCGGAAACGGCGAACCGCAGGGATTTAGAGACCGTCGACCTGACTCATTGGCATTCTATACCGGATTATATATTATTTCCAAAATAACAGATAAAATTTTGAGATACTATTTTTGGATGATACAATGCAATGCCAGTGATTATTTCTGGATGTACCTTCATTCCACTATCCACTTAAAAGAAATGAATGAATGTTAACAATAAACAATAAATCTGCTATATATGAAGAAACAGTGATATCCCGCTTTTTGTTGGTGTATGTCAAGGGGTCCGAGCCCCAACATATTTGGTGGCATGGTAGGATAGCCTGCCCAACCATACCGAAAAAGGATCGGTCAGTGGTGACTGACCAACGGGCCAACTCTGATCCCTCACGTTTCGTACACAGCATAATAATAATAATAATACACTTTATTATATAGATGCAGCCTAAGACTCCTCGATCCCAGATTGATAAGAGAGATTCAGATAATATTCCGCAAAACAGATTTTGGAGGTGAAGCAGGAGCGTTCAGGAGGAGTTGGGCTTGATCTCAAAGTATCCAAAGGGGAAAATATTTTATGAGAAATGTTGGCTGTGCTTTGGTGGATTTCGACAACTAGCAGATCTAGCAGCTTGTGTACAATACATCTTGATTTTTTGCTCTGTCTGCCTTGCTAATCCTTTTTTTCGGCAAGTAACTACATTTCCCTTTTCATTTGTATTCATTATGTTGATGTGGAAAGAGAGAGAAAAGAAGAAAAACAACCTTTGCATTTGTGTTAAGCAAGAGGATAAAATCCACAATGTGTAAAAGGAAGGAAGGAAAGGAACCTAGAGGATAACAAGAACCTCACTGTTGTGAAACCTCACACTTGTCGGCAAAGGCTGCCAAAATACCTCTGCCGTGCAAAGACTACAGGCAACAGATTATAACAATGAGTCCCAGTGACGCATGTTGCGTTGTCACCTGCACAATTCAGTGGCGAAGCATAACAAAGGAAGTCCCATAATGTTAGCAGGTGAGCCATTTTGAATAAACATCCCCTAGCTGGCATCACACCTGCAAAGGATGTTGTTGTTGTTGTTGTGCAATTAGAGATCTGTCCTTCCCGGTTTTTCATGGGCTATGCAGTTTTTAATGACAGGATATGCTGAGAATTACCCATTGTCCAATGGTTGATGTTATTTCCAGATGTTGCACAGAATGGTTCTGTACTTTTTAGTTCCTTCTCATTTAAGGGTGCCTGTAATAATGCACTTTGAGAACACTTAAAACGCACTGGCTCAATCCTATGGAATCATGGGAGTTTTGCAAGGTCGTTAGGCTTCTCTAATACACAAACAATATGTCTCTCTAGCAAACTGCTAATACACAACGCTATCCCATACACTGTTAAAGGGGCAGATCAGTATGCTGCACAAATCACAATACGCTTAGTTGCAAAAGGTATCAAAATATAATGTCACATAACATATAGCTCTATGTAGAACCAATATCACTTTACAGTGCAATGTGTTCACATATACAATCGAACAATATAGTTATAGCCCTTACAAACAATCATTGGGCATCAAGGCACAAGCATCCAGTCTGTGTACCCCTCATGGGTAATGAGGCAATTCACCACGGATTAGGGACCGAGTCGTCGGAGGGCCTTACCGCAGTGGAGAGCTGGCAAACTTTTTTGCAACTAAGCGTATTGTGATTTGTGCAGCATACTGATCTGCCCCTTTAACAGTGTATGGGATAGCGTTGTGTATTAGCATTAGGCTTCTCTGCCAAAGAGTGCCAGTGCCTCACCAGACTACAAATCCCAGGAGTCATATATCAATGAGCCATGGCCATTAATGTGAGGTCAAACTACATTGATTATACGGTGTAGTTGTCCGTCAATTAGAGTTGTGTGCAAATCCTGTTTCCTTCAGTACCTGTGGCACCTCCAGCACCTTTGGAAGCACGTAATGGGAAGGGAGCACCCAGCGTGAAAACCCACTCAACACGGAAGCAAGTGGGAGCTGATCACCGACTCCCCCTCTGCTTTTGTGAGCATGCCTCCTTGTCTTGGAAAGACAGAGTGGATATGTGACGTGCACCCCCAGTGTGAGGGCCTGCCTGCAGTCAAATACCTCCTCTAGAGCAGTGTTTCCCAATCAGTGTGCCATGGCACACTAGTGTGCAGTGAGTGATCATCAGGTGTGCCGTGGGAAATTGGAACCCCCAATACCCTTTCTTCCCCCTCCTGCCGAACACTTTTTCTTCTCCACTCAGGCTCCCTTCTTCCCAGCCTCGCTCTGCTCACTTTGCCTCGTTTTGCTCTGGGGCGAGTCTGCGCAGTAGCGCCCGCATGGGTCACGTCTTCCTCCCCCCTCCCCTCCTGAACACGCTCACACTGCCCCCTCAGATCAAAATGGCGACAGAAGCGGCAATGTAGAAGAAAAAGTAAGTGTTCGGCAGGAGGGGGAAGAAAGGGCGCGAAGGGGAAGAGGAGGAAGAGGTCTCTGTCGAAAGCTGGCATGGGCAAACTTGGACCTTCCAGGTGTTTTGGACTCCCACCATTCCTAGCAGCCTCAGGCTCTTTTCCTTTTTTTCCCCTCAGCCATTTAAGCAGGAAAGGGCCTCAGGCTGTTAGGAATGGTGGGAGTTGAAGTCCAAAGCACCCAGAGGGCCAAAGTTTTCCCATGCCTGTTTTGGGGACCTTAAAGTGGTGAGCCTCCTTCCAACATTGGGATTCTGGATAGAAAACAAACACCAACACAACATAACATTGTTTGAGTCCACAGTGCTCTCTGGGTGTAGGTGAACTACAACTTCCAAACTCAAGGTCAATTCCCAAGCAAACCCTTTGAGTACTTTCTGTTGGTAATGAGAGTTCAATATGCCAAGTTTGGTTTAATTCCATTGTTGCAAGAGTTCAGGATGCTCTTTGATTGTGTGTTAACTATAAATCCTAGAAACTGTAACAAATGTCAAGGTCTATTTTCCCCAAACTCCATCTGTGTTCATAGTTGGGCATATTGAGTATTCATGACAAGTTTGGTCCTGATCCAACATTGTTTGAGTCCACAGTGCTCTTTGGATATAGGTGAACTGCAACTCCAAAACCCAAGGTCAATGCCCACCAAACTCTTATAGTATTTTCTCTTGGTTATGGGAGTTCTGTGTGGGAAATGTGTGTCTTCACACTGAGTGTATAAATACATTTAAAAACATATTGACTATATGTATGACTGTGTTAGAGTGTCGTTTTGTGTCATTTTGGTCGGTGGTGTGCCCCAGGATTTTGTAAATGTAAAAAATGTGCCGTGGCTCAAAAAAGGTTGAAAAACACTGCCTTAAAGCATATTCCTGCCTGCAGCTGAGCGCTTCTCCTCTAGAGTAAAACAGCTTAAATGCCTAAAATAACAGGAAGGGGAGCCTGGGGAGCCAGGGAAGCCCCTCACCCCCCACCAGGGCCGTAGCCAGGATTTTGATTCGGGGGGGGGGGGCTGAGTTTGGTTCTGGGGGGGCTGAGACTGGGTGGAAGAGGGTCTACCCTAGCAAACCTTTTGTATTGTTATCCCAATAACCCCATTAATGTGGGATATAATGAGCATGGTGATCAGATCATGATATGAATAAACATAACAGTTTAAATAATGTACCAGTAAGGCCTTTTCCCGGACCACCCTGCGAATTTCGGGGGGGCTGAAGCCCCCTTAGCCCCCCCTGGCTACATGCCTGCCCCCCACCCACCCAATAATGGACCAATAGAAAATTGATCTTACGGCACTCCAGAGTGAAAACAGATAACTGCCCTCCTGATTTTGGGAGGCTCCCAAAAAACAGATCGAGGTCCCCACCGACAGCCGAGACACGAAATGGGTCAAGGTTTACCCCGAATGCACAAGCCTACCATCAATTGCACTGGGTGATGTCAACCTTCCTTATTCCAGAAGAAAGAAGGTTCCTCCCTTATATTGACCTTGTGCATAATTTTAAGACTTCATCAATGTAGTCAAGTAAAAAAAAAAGATGAAATCCCAAATCTGTGCGGCTCGGTCCGCTCATACCGTGCAGACGAGAAAAATGGCAGCTAGACAAATTTTTTGCATGCAGGGTGTAAGACCGTAAAACCTTTTTCCTTCATGTCTGACACTTTTAATACCTGTTATGGAGGGGGTAAGAGGAGCTGATGAAATAAGAAAGAGATTTATAGAGTCTTGAAGCATCCCGTTTAAAATTAAATGTGGTGAAAACACTAGCTTTCCACATTTAATTGTCTTTTCCACAGTAACTTTGCGTCAGTCTCTCCTAAAAGCCTATTAATTCTGTAATTTAGTGCTCAAAAAAGCCAGGAGACAGACAGAGCGCCACTTGGATTTTCCTCTCCTCCTTTTATCCCTCCTTCCGTTCATTGACTAAGTGTCATCCAGCATCAATGTTAGGGTTGCTTTCTCCTTGAGACCCTTCAATTCCAAAAAAGAGGGGGAAATTAAACCGTTTTTATAGCCACTTTAATACCAGAAGAAGAAGTGTTAACCATCAGTTACCAAAATGGATTCTATGACACTGTATATTAAGTTTTTAATTCAAGCTCAAATTAACACCAGGCGGTTATGAGATGATGAAGGGAAACTTTCGCTTGTTGTATTTTGTGAGTTGAGTACAAAACTTAGCATCTACTAGACCAGTGTTTTTCAACCTTTTTCGAGCCGCGGCACATTTTTTACATTTACAAAATCCTGGGGCACACCACCAACCAAAATGACACCAAACGACACTCTAACACAGTCATACATATAGTTAATATGTTTTTGAATGTATTTATACACTCAGTGTGAAACCTGGGCCTGTTTCAATGAACACAACATAGATATCCTGGCAGGAATGGCAGAAAGACACTCACGAAGGTCTTGCTCAACAGCTGTCAGGCATGGGAAAACTTTGGCCCTCTGGCTGTTTTGGACTCCAACTCCCACCATTCCTAACTGCCTGAGGCCCTTTCCTGCTTAAGTGGCTGAGGGGGGGAAAGGAAAAGGGACTGAGGCTGCTAGGAATGGTGGGAGTTGGAGTCCAAAACACCTGGAAGGTCCAAGTTTGCCCATGCCAGCTTTTGATTCCATCGCTACATGTATCTTCAGCCTCTGGCGGCTTGAATATATGTGATTATCTAAGTGATTTTCTACCTTGTCGCTATGATTATGGTGCTGCTTCTTTAAATTGTCTGCAAACCGACTGTGTTATTGTGCGGATCCCGGAACTGACATTGGATAACATCGTGAGGATACACTTTGTTTTTTGCACTCACTTCCGTGATTTCATCAAATATCGCGAGTTTTCCGTAGAGGAGCACTCCGTGAACCCTCTACTTCCTGGTTCGCAACTCCTCCGGTCTCTGTGGCGACCACGCCAAACTACCTTATGTAAGACTTTTGATTTTCTCCAGCAGGATTGCGTACTTTGAATGTGTTTTTTGCGTATGGTTATGTATGATTAATTGTGCATTTTGTACTGTGACGTAGCGGCGCTCCTTTAATAAGTAAGGGTATTGGAGGTTCCAATTTCCCACGCCACACCTGATGATCGCTCGCGGCACACTATCGACACACTGGTTGGGAAACACTGTACTAGACCCACAGTCCTCATTAGTGCTGCATTCCATTTTCTTTACTTACTTACAGTACTTACTTACTTACTTACTTACCTACCTACTTACTGTATTTGTATACCGCCTTTCTCAGCCCATATGCGACTCAAGGCGGTTAACAGGGTAAAATTCAATGCTTACAATATCATAAATACAATTAAAAACATAACATATACTAAAAGTTAAACAAATCAATAAAATAAAAATTCATAGTGTCTCCTTGTTAAAAATGTTGCCTGGTCTCAGTCCAGTGTGTCCCAAACTTTTTTGAGCCGCGGCACACTTTTAACATTAAAAAAAATCCGGGGGCACACCACCAACCAAAACGACACAAAATGACACTAACACAATAAAGAATGGCTGGGGGATGGTGGCCTGCTGGGAGCAGCTGCTGGGAGTGCCAAAGCCAGGGGAGGGGGCGGAGCCAGGTCGTGCCATGCCCTGCCCCCTCCCCCCCAGCTTCAGCTCTCCCACAGCTTCTCCAGCCTTGAGGGGGCAGTGCCAAGCCAGCAGTGGCAGAGCCAGCACAATGCTGGCTTGGCATTGCCCCCTCAAGGCTGGAGAAGCTGTGGGAGAGCAGAAGCCGGGAGAGGGGGCGGAGCCAGGCCGCGCCATGCCCCTCCCCTCCCCCCGGCTTTCTCCTCACCCTCATCCAGATCGTCACAGCTACCAAACACTGGCTCCGAACCTGAACAGCCTCCTCCAACGGAGATTGAAAGTGCGAGAGATTGTGGAAGCAAGCCATTGGCATCTCACGTGGCTCAGTGGTTTCAATGTTAAATGATCACTTGGGTATGAGAAAGCTTTCCGCAAGATGGGTGCCGCGTTTGCTCACAATCGACCACGAACACAATCATGTGACAATTTCGCAGGAGTGTTTGACATTGTTCAACCGCAATATGGACGGGGTTTTGCGTCGTTTCATAACAGTGGATGAAACGTGGATCCACCACAACACACCAGAGACCAAACAGAAGTCGAAACAGTGGGCTTCTCGGCGTGAATCGGCGCCAAAGAAGGCCAAGGTGGGTTTGACAGCCAGTAAAGTCATGGCGACCGTTTTTTGGGATGCACGTGGTATAATCTACATCGACTACCTTCAAAAGGGTAAAACAATCAATGGTGAATATTATGCCAATTTATTGGGTTGATTTAATCAGGATTGGGGGGATGACCACATTTGGCCAAGAAAAAAGTTCTTTTGCACCAGGACAATGCAAGGGTGCACACATGTGCAGTTGCCATTGCAACAATCCATGAATTGGGATACAAATTGCTCCCTCATCTGCCCTATTCTCCAGATTTAGCCCCGAGTGACTATTTCTTGTTTCCAAACCTGAAGAAATGGCTCGGCGGAAAGAGATTTGACTCCAACAATGAAATCATCTCACAAACAAAGACCTATTTTGATGACCTCAACAAATCTTATTTTTTTTGGAAGGGATAAAAAAAATGGAAGAAACATTGGAAAAAGTGTATAGAGCTCAAAGGAGACGACGTTGAAAAATAAAATTATTTTTTTGATCCAAAAACCTGTGTATCATTCAAAAAGTCACTGACTTATTGACCCGCCCTCGTATCTATGGCTGCTGAGAGGTCCAGAAGAACCAACAGCGACATCCGCTCAGTTGAGTTTACTGGAATTTACTTTAAGGTAAATGTGGACTTTTAATGTTCAACATTCCAAACTGGATTATTATGGGCTACTTTTTTAAAAAAAAAATGGTTCTCTCTATTTTGTTGTTCAGTTTATTCACAGAATGTCATAGAACTGTATTGCGCGAGCGAGGCCAACTGGCATTGAGGAAGGACTACTGTGGCATAATGCCATGCCCCATCTTGCTGCCAGAATGCCTCCTTCTCACAATTAATTCATTCTCCATTGTTGCCCCAAACCTGTCAGAGGCTATTGATCCTACAATGCTCCTGTCACCTACTTGGTGCGATGTGTCCATTTGGCTCGTATGTCATCATGAAGTGACGTCTCCTCTTCCTCCTCCTTCATTCTCCCCCGTTTTCCCTTGCTATTCCCAAACTGGAATTGCAAAGTTGCCTTTAAAAAATAATTTTGAGATCACAAAACAGCTGACCCTAACCTACCCACAAGGAATTGGCTCATAATTACCACTGCCTTAAGTCTTTCTTTCAGTTGTCACCATGGGCTTAAGGGTGGTTATATTGAACTTCACATATTTCTAAGCCATTTAGGAATAATGAGCAAGGAAACATTTTCTGCATTTCTCTATCGTTCACTCCAACCTCTCTCTTGGCATTACTTCGTGAACGAAGATTCTTAGGAAGGACTCATCCCACGCTTTTTACAAGCGCATTGAGGACTAAAAAGGCCAATCTGAGATAGGCAAGTTTGGTTGCAGAAAGCACAGCAGAACGTCTCCTTGGGTGATGTTGTTTCCAAGTTGCGGTTCTTTCTGCGTTGTCGTTTCTCTTCGAGACTCATTCGGAGTGTATTCTCGAAAGAGGCCGCAGCATTGTGGATAGTGCATCTCCATGCCTCCCGATGTGAGGCCAGGGTGGACCATTGTTGTAAAGCAGAGTTGGTGCCCTTAGCAGGAGTACAGTCAGAGAAGAGTGATGCACAAGCATAATAGGCCTTAGAATAGAGAAGTAGTTTGCCGAAAATCATGTTGGCAGCCAAGTCCGAGAATAATGCACTTTGATTGGTACGGAAGGCACCCGCAGTGATTTGCCAGGGAACACCATGTGCCTTCCCTGATAACACAAGCCTTGATTGGCCTAACTAGCACCCAGCGTGGCTTTGTTTACATTGTTTCCAACTGGTAGAACGCTGCGCATGGGTAAATGAGTCCGCCCCTCCTGCTGGCATAGAGGAGCGGTTTAGAAAATGTTGCAGATTCGGAACATCATGGTCAGCTAATAGATAACTGACTATGGGAAAGAGAATTATAACTGCGTAGTGCTGTTTAACAAATGAAAATGCTTTTAGAAATGATGCTAAATGATGTGATGATTTATTGGTTAATGAAGATGTGTTAATGCTGTGAACCAATGGAAAATGATGAAGAAGGAGGAGACGGGAACGACAGCCATTGACTGTATATAAAGAAAAGTTAGAGAGTGACCGGGGTTCTTGCCCGGAGATAGCTTGTTCTGTCGGCAAGTTCCCGTCAGCTGACGCTTGTTTGTTTTTGCAAATAAACCTTTGACTTCATTGCAGCAGCCGGTTGTTGCGTCTTCTCTCGTCCTGTGCCCGCACGTTACGCCGCCTGAGGTAAAAGAGTAAACAGCCCGGGAGTTTTGGAACTCCGAGTGTTCTGCTTCAGTTGGTGATCAATCTGGCCGAGCCTGAGATGTTGTTTCAGGGAGTCCTTAGATCTCTTTTTGGGGGCGCCTCTCTTGCGCTGACCTGTGGCAAGTTCACCATAGAGTAGCATCTTTGGGAGGCGGTGGTCCTCCATCCTACAGACGTGCCCTGCCCAGCGCAGCTGTGTCCTCAATAGCATGGCCTCAACGCTGGTGATCCCTGCTTGCTCAAGGACAGCAACATTCGTCACATAGTCGGTCCAGTGTATATTTAGGATTGTGCAAAGACAGCACTGATGAAAGCGTTCGAGGAGTCGTAGGTGTTGGCGATAGGTGCCCATGTTCCAGACCCATAGAGGAGAATAGACAGTACGATAGCTCTGTACACACTGATTTTTGTGCTTTGCCTCAGGTGCTTGTTGCTCCAGACTCTTTTGTGAAGCCTTCCGAATGCACTCTATGCCTTTGCTAATCTGTGATCTATCTCTTTGTCAATCTTGGCGTCTGAAGAGATGATGCTTCCCAGGTAGGTGAACTGCTGAACGGACTTAAGCACAGATTTGCCTATGCTGACATGGGGATGGTGGTGTTCTTCCTCTAGTGTGAGCTGGTAGAGGACTTCCGTTTTCTTCAGGCTGACTTCCACCCCAAACAGCCCTGCTGCTGCTGCAAAGCAGGATATTAGGCACTGCCGGGCTGCTTCTGAATGGGCGACAAGGGCAGCATCGTCAGCAAAAAGCAGCTCATGGACTTGATAGTTTAGAGTCTTAGTGCGAGCCCTCAGGTGGTTTAAGTTGAACACGCTACCATCAGTACGATAGCGTATATACTGTATATGCCTTCTTCTTCTTCAAGGTCTGCTATATGGAGCATCATGCTGAAGAAGATTGTAAATAGGATTGGTGCAAGAACACAACCTTGCTTCACTCCATTAGTTATGAGAAAGGGCTCTGAGAGAGCATCGCCGTATCTGACTTGACCGCGCTGGTCCTCATGTAACAGAATAATCATTTTGAGGAATTTGGGGGGACATCCTAGACGTTCCAGGATCTGCCACAGAGCTTTTCTGCTCACAGTGTCGAAGGCTTTGCTGAGGCCGACAAATGTTACATAGAGTCCTTTGTTCTGCTCTCGACATTTCTCTTGCAGTTGTCTAAGGGCAAAAACCATATCTGTGGTGCTCCTGTTAGCTCTGAAGCTCCAACCAAAGCTCTTGTAAAATCAGTCAATAGCTAAAAGCATTTAAACTTCAGGGAACACTAAGCCCGTGAAATGTATCCTTTGGGCTGTTGATTTCTGGATGACATTTCGGAGCAAAGGGAATCTCAAGGAACTTTCTGAGCTCTAGGTGGGATTCTTAAGAAGGAAATCCGCACAGATCTTTCTTTTAACTTTATCACGCCATGGAGGCAATTCGGCATCAAAGCAGGATGGTCTCTATCAACACGATGCCATGCGCATCTCCCAGGAGAATAAGACTATGGACTGGCGGATCAGCATAGTTGTGTGAGTACGCCAAGGTTGTTGGAGATCAGCCTGAGACTCCTGAGGCTAATGGGGTCACTGATGATTAAGAGAGGATTGTGGGATTTCCTGGGGCTCAAAGTGATGAAGATTCAAGTCAGGGGAATGATGCTTCTCTCTGTGAAAAATCTGATTCAGAAAATGCAGGGCAGGGGGCAAAGGGCATGGTAGGAAGTACCCGTGTCTATTGTGTTAGGATGTATGTCTGTCTATGTGTCTTACTGCCATTAGGTAGTCTGTGTTATGTCTAGGTGAGTGTGTATATTTCTTTTTAACTATTTCTGTGGAAAATCAATAAACAATACTTTATTTTTTAAAAAGAAAGAAAATGCAGGAGCTTCAAGGTCAGTCAGAGGAGCCAGAAACAGCAACATTAGATAAGGAGTTGGGTGAAGAGATAAGTGATACAGAAGGCTCTCAGGAGAAAACACCTGATGTTATGGATTTCAACAAAGGTCTTGATTTACAGAGCAGAGCAGAAAATAGGCATCGTAGGTCTGAGTGATTACGTGGGGAGATATTTTGTAGGGGAAAAACATGACTTCATGGGTGCCTATTAATTTGCAAGTTGTTTACCTAAGAGTTTCTACAATAAACTGTTTGCTTATATTCTGGACTCTTGTGTGGTACTGTGGTCAAAGGTGTTCCCAGATAAATAAAGATGTGTCACCGCAGAGGTGCCCATGCTGATGTGTTGCTTCTATCAGTGGTCATGTGACTATTGATGGCCATGTCATTTCTGTGGAATAGCAGCTTTGCACGATAAAGTCCTTCCTTCCTCTGTTCCTTTGCTTCCTGTGCAATGCTCAATCAGAATATCATTTCGCAGAACCAAAGCACCATAGAGTTGAAAGAGTCCACAAGGGCCACCCAGTCCAACCCCCTACCAGGGGCGGTCTAAGGTAAGTTTAAATGGTAAGCGAACATTATTTCCCCCATTATTTCCCCCCTCCGTGCATGCCCAGAACCTCTTGTGCGCAGGCGCAGAAGCCTGTAAACACAGCACTCCCTATTCGGCACCCCCCCCCGCGCATGCCCAGAAGCTCCTGTGCGCAGGCGCAGAAGCCTGTAAACACAGCACTCTTTATTCGGCACGTGCACACCCCCTGCGCATGCCCAGAAGCTCCTGCGCGCAGGCGCAGAAGCCTGTAAACACAGCACTCTCTATTCGGCACGTGCACCCCCCTGCGCATGCCCAGAAGCTCCTGTGCGCAGGTGCAGAAGCCTGTAAACACAGCACTCTCTATTCGGCACGTGCACCCCCCCTCCGCTCATGCCCAGAAACTCCTGTGTGCACAGGCGCAGAAGCCTGTAAACACAGCACTCTCTATTCGGCATGCACCCCCCCCTCCGCGCATGCCCAGAAGCTCCTGTGCGCAGGCGCAGAAGCCTGTAAACACAGCACTCTCTATTCGGCACGTGCACCCCCCTCCTCCGCGCATGCCCAGAAGCTCCTGTGCACAGGCGCAGAAGCCTGTAAACACAGCACTCTCTATTCGGCACGTGCACCCCCCTCCTCCGCGCATGCCCAGCAGCTCCTGTGTGCAGGCGCAGAAGCCTGTAAACACAGCACTCTCTATTCGGCACGTGCACCCCCCTCCTCCGCGCATGCCCAGAAGCTCCTGTGCGCAGGCGCAGAAGCCTGTAAACACAGCACTCCCTATTTGGCAAGCAGGGAGGTTTGCTACGGCGCGGAGTCGGAGCGCACAACATCGGCCGGACGCTGTCTGGCGGGCGGGGGAATGCGCCCTTTACCCAGATGGCGCCCCACGCAGCGGCGTCCTTTGCCTACTGGTAGGACCGCCCCTGCCCCCTACCATGAAGAAACATCCAATCCAAGCATCCCTGACAGATGGCTATCCAGCCTCTTCTTAAAACCTCCAGAGAAGGAGACTCGACCAAACTCCAAGGCAGCATATTTGTTCTTAATGCATTTGAAAGAGTTTTCTAAGAACTAGTCACATTCTCTGTTTTACAAACGCCGACTTACTTTTTTGTCTTCCCGCCTATTTCATCTACTGAATACTACTCAGAATCCAGGTCAAAACAACAGTGCTCTGACTGCCATTGCCTTGACTTTGCTGAAGTCAGAGAGGGTTGAGGAAACTTAAGAGAAGGCAACTGAGCACTAAAGGAGATGTATATAATGTTGATACTCTGAAGTCTGTGAGCTTCCACTCTTCGGTTAAAGAAAAGCACTCTTAATATTTGCTTTGAATAATATGATGTTATTTTGGCATAAATAGGTCAAGTTCAGATTCAAGCTGCTTTTGCAGATCTTGACAGGGTTGCAAACTATTAAATCTACTTCAGGGAGGGCAGTTCAAGCTTTACGGTACTTGAAGGAATATATTTAGCAATATTGAGGTAGCTCATTATTATTATTATTGTATTTGTATAGTTCAAAGTGATACTGTTATAGTACAATGTGATATGTAATATTGATGTTGTGCTGTGGCAATAATTATAGTTTATTGTATTTGTATAGTATAGTTCTAATGGAGTGAAGCAAGGTTGTGTTCTTGCACCAACCCTATTTACAATCTTCTTCAGCATGATGCTCCAAAGGGCGACGTCAGACCTCGAAGAAGAAGACGGCATATATATATACGCTATCGTACTGATGGTAGCTTGTTCAACTTAAGCCGTCTGAGGGCTCGCACTAAGACTCTAAACTATATAGTCCGTAAGTTGCTTTTTGCTGATGATGCTGCCCTTGTCACCCATTCAGAAGCAGCTCTGCAGTGCCTAACATCCTGCTTTGCAACAGCTGCAGAGCTGTTTGGGCTGGAAGTCAGCCCGAAGAAAACGGAAGTCTTCTACCAGCCCGCACCACAGGAAGAACACCATCATCCCCACGTCAGCATAGGCAAATCTGTGCTTAAGTCCGTTTAGCAGTTCACCTCCCTGGGAAGCATCATCTCTTCAGACGCCAAGATTGACAAAGAGATAGATCACAGATTAGCAAAGGCATAGAGTGCATTTGGAAGGCTTCACAAAAGAGTCTGGAGCAACAAGCACCTGAGGCAAAGCACCAAAATCAGTGTGTACAGAGCTATCGTACTGTCTATTCTCTTCTATGGGTCTGAAATATGGGTCACCTATCGCCAACACCTAACACGCTTTCATCAGCGCTGTCTTCGTACAATCCTAAATATACAGTGGACCGACTATGTGATGAATGTTGCTGTCCTTGAGCAAGCAGGGATCACCAGCATTGAGGCCATGCCATTGAGAACACGGCTGCGCTGGGCAGGGCACGTCTCTAAGATGGAGGACCACCGCCTCCCAAAGGTACTACTCTACGGTGAACTCGCCACAGGTCAGCGCAAGAGAGGCGCCCCCAAAAAGAGATCTAAGGGCTCCCTGAAACAACATCTCAGGCTCGGCCAGATTGATTACCAACAATGGTCCACCCTGGCCTCACATCGGGGGGCATGGAGGCGCACTATCCACAATACTGCGGCCTCTTTCGAGAAGACACGCTGAACGGGTCTCGAAGAGAAACGACAACGCAGAAAGAACCGCAACTTGGCAACAACATCACCCAAGGAGACTTTCTGCTGTGCTTTCTGCAACCGAACTTGCCTATCTCAGATTGGCCTTTTTAGTCATCAACGCGCTTGTAAAAAGCGTGGGATGAGTCCTTCCTAAGAATCTTCGTTCGCGAAGTAATGCCGAGAGATATAGTTCAAAGTGATAGTGTTATAGCTCAATGTGATGTGTAATATTGATGTTGTGCTGTGGCAATAATATAGTTCATTGTATTTGCATTTGTTTGTGAGCCGCTCTGAGTCCCTTTCGTGGGAGTTTGGTTTCTGCAAAAGGCAATCTCATTTCACCTACAAAGTCTACCTAAGTCTTCACCAAGTCTTCAGCATATAGGAAGATCTTTCCTCATCCAGAGGCTGTGGTTTTTGGGGCCTGCTACAGGACTTCATTTGCCTGCAAGCCAGAGGACACTGGAACTTCTTGGATCTAATAGAGGTACCATCACTTCGCATCTTCAGGCCTAGTGATAGACTCCCTTTTTCTTAAAGGACCTTTGCAACCAACTCAAGCATTTGAACCATCAGTTTTGGCTGATTGTAAACCAATAAATCCTTTTGGGTTCACCCTTTTGAGCAGGCCCAGATCAGGCCCTTTTGGCGCCCTAGGCCAAAAGGGCCATCTGCCACTGCCCCCGGCTCCGCCCCGCCTCGCCCCCTTGCTGGCGAGGAGGAGGAAAGCCCCACCCCCGGCTCCGCCCCTGGCTCCGCCGGCACGAGGAGGAGGAACTAAAGCCCCACCCCCGGGGCCTCCCCACGGCTCCTCCCTCCCTCCTAAAGCCACCATGCCGGCAAGGAGGTGGGGGCGGAGCCGACGGCGAGGCGGGGGCAGAGCCTTTGGAGCGAGCAGGGGGGGCGCATGCGCACTTAATTTTTAAATTATTTTTTTAAAAAATTTTTTGGAATATTTTTTCAAATTTTTAAAAAAACTTTTTGGGGGGTCCGGATCTGCTGCCCCCCCCCATGGGTGCCTAGGCCTTGGCCTGGGGTGGCCTTCTGGGTAATCCGGGCCTGCTTTTGAGTCCTGCACTCTTTCTCATAAAGATCCAAGGCTTTCCTACATTGGGAAAACCTTAAACTCTGTTCCCAGGGTCAAAGCTTGTTTTGTCCTATCATTAAAGGATTTTTGGACCCTGGGAATCAGAAGAGGAATCCTTTTCTCATCGTATGTACTAGGCATGAGAAAAATGAATCGGAAATTAAAAGGATTCGTAAGAGATTCGTATGTAATGGGACTTTTGAGGTTTTACGTATCGCTGCCGCGATCCCGGAAGTAGACTTCCTTTACGGTCCTTGAGGCCAACAATTTGCGTTAGGATCGTAAGAAATTCTTAAGTATTAATTAATTAATTATTGTACCACTCACTTCTCCCTGTCTTCTCCCCTCATTTCCTTCCCGCTTCATTCAGCTTCTTCTTTTCCCGCATTTCTATGAGGAACTGGAAGTGACGCTGCTGCTAGGTAGGCTAGGCAATGCATTCTGGAAAGTATAGTCCTCCAGGCTTTCCCCCCCCCTCCTTCTCTTCCCCGTTGCTCTGCTGCCATGCCCCATCGCAGGGGCCTGCTTCACACACACACACACATGCGCGCGCTTCTCCTCCTCTCTCTCCCTGCGCTCTCTCAGATGCTTCTCTTCCCCGTTGCTCTGCCATGCCCCATCGCAGGGGCCAGCTTCAGCCCTCCAGGTACGTGTTTTGGACTTCAACTCCTCAGGCCTCTTCCTTTTCCTCTCAGCCTGGGCAAACTTGGGCCCTCGCTCCCTCAGGATCGGGGTGAGAAAGAGGCAGCGAGGAGCGGGGGCTCCTCCTCCTTTTCTTGCTGCTTCCAAGAATAGAAAACCCCCCTCCCTCCCTCCCTTCCTCCTTCCCTCCCTCCTTCCTATTTGGAGAGTCCCATCTAGAATTCAGTGTGGTTTATTCAAGTTTTGGCCTACAACTCCCAGAAATCCCAGCCAATTTACCAGCTGTTAGGATTTCTGGGAGTTGTAGGCCAAAACCATCTGAATGCGCATGCTCTGGCATACAAATTACTAACGAATTTCGTTAGTACTTAAGTTACATTTCCGAAATTTTGGGAAATGTTTTGTAAGTCTTTGATATACTAATCAAGAAAAAATCCCCCATTTGATATAAGAATCGCCATTTTAGGATTCTAAAACATGCCTAGTATGTACGTATATACTCACATTTAGTTGAATTCAGTCTTAAATACAGTATATTATATATATTATATGGCTCTCACTGAAATAAATTTCCAAATATTTTGCTTTCATGGCTCTCTGAGTCAAAAAGGTTCCCGACCCCTGTTGTAGAAAGACATGTTATTGGGAAGGATCTGTAACAAATGGGAACAGCGGGGGAAGGAGTGTACAACAATACATGTGAATGTCTCTGCAATTTTTTTTTGGAAAAAGTAACATCTCATCGAGGTGCTGAAATCGGAAAGAACAGCCTTATTATTGTCGTGGGCTGGATAGAGAGCAATTT
Organism: Anolis apletophallus; assembly: GCA_030556195.1. Classification (NCBI taxonomy): domain Eukaryota; kingdom Metazoa; phylum Chordata; class Lepidosauria; order Squamata; family Anolidae; genus Anolis; species Anolis apletophallus. The sequence goes on from JARBWK010000020.1 coordinate 4,345,088, forward strand.
GTACAACCCTCGACCCAGTTGCCAATTCTGCTGCCTTGGTAGGGTTTTGCATGAATACCAGGGAAGCTATTCACTAAATTTCCAGAAAACAATCCATTCTCAGCAGGCGCTCCTTTCTCTCCCTGCACAGCTCATTAAAACAGGTTTTGTGTAGAAGAACATGAAATCCTATTTAAAATGTCGAACTCTTGAAAGTGGCTTTTAACAGGGGATTGCATTACTCGGTAAACGCAGCATATTGTTCTTGGCTATTCGGGAAGTTGATTACATTTTTCAAATGCCTTCGTACTTGTGTTCGCCCAAGAAATGGATGCCGGGAGATAAAGAAAAACCGTGTCTTTTGATGGGAAACAGAAGTCGGCTCACAAAGGCTGTGTCGTCTTCATACGTGACCCTGATCACACATTAAAGAGAAGGAAGAAAAATCGTGGATTCCCTTCACACGTGAAAATGCAAAAAAAAATAAATTACAAAATGCACTTTATATATTATTACAAGTGTCAACCTGCTAATAGGGCAAAATTCGTAATCGGGAAGGCAACCGGAGCATCTCCCCATCCTTTTATCAGTTCCATAGGTAGGAAAGGGCATTTGTTATTGCTAAGCAACAGCAGGGGGTGAGAAGAGAAGATCGTTTATATATTCTTTCCTTTCCTTCGAATAGAGAACTCCAACAGTGAGTGCCAAAGGCGATGGAGCCAGAACAGAGCCATTGGGAAGGGGGGGATACGGTATCCGCAAGTAAAGGGGAATTGGGGAGTTGCGGAAATGGCTAACACAAGGTAATTTAGGAAGGAAAACATAAAAGATTTCCTGAAACCCAAACATGTACCAGCCAAGTGATGGTTGAGCGTACTTATTGATTATAGAACGTTGAAAAATAATTGGTACACACGATGACAAATCCACCTAACAATAACGTTATCTAGCTCACATATAACTAGCTTGTTGGCAAGAATATCAAGGAGAACTTTGTTGATTTGTTGACGAACAATTTAGAACAGCCTGGCCCATAGGGGGCAGAGGCCCAGAAGTACCCCTAAAACGAGGATTTCAGCAGAACCCCTGGTAAGTTTTTAAAAGCCATCTAAAAATCCCTTTCCCAAATGATCTCACCAAAGGAGTCCGGAAGAAGATGCCACTGAAGATTTTTTATTCTTGTCAGCTGAGAAGGATGACCACTGCAGATTCCTTGTCGCAAAGCAGTCATAAAGTTACATTCAAAAGATAGGCCATTTTTATAAGGTTACAGATTCAAATTTCCCTCTTCCCACCCCCAGGCCAGCTTTGTATTGATTGGATGGAATCGCTGGGGCAGCTGGAGTTTGGCCCAATAGTGAAACAATGCCACTTCTTGTTCTGGCGAATGGGGAGTGAGGAGCAGGAATGTTTTCAAAACAAAGCAGCTGGAGTTTTCTTGAGTAGATTTGTCCATATGTTAATGAATCCAAGGCCCTGACCTTTCGAGTCAAGGGAATTCTTTTGTTCTTTGTGAGAAGCAGGAATTGTCCTTAACGACCCTTCCTTGTTGACAAAGGGCCAAATGCAGATTTTTATCCATGAGAGTTTCAGCCTTCTGGATGGTAAACAAATGAAATAATTGCAGCTATGTGTTGGTTTCCAAGGCCAACAGTGATAGCCGGTTATGAAATATGAAATATAGTTAGGGTTCCCATATGTCCCTTATTCTAAGGGACGTCCCTTATTCTAAGGGACGTCCCTTATTTTGGCCCTAAAATTTGTGTCCCTTATTTTCAGGCCCTGTCCCTTATTTTTGACTAGCAGGACAGGACTGGGCGGGGTTGACCAGAGGAAGGTGCGCACTAAGGTTTCCACGGCAATGCCTGCCCGGGGATTCCAACTCGCAGGGCAGCCTGTGTCCCCGTTGGAAGGAAGAGGCGATACAGGACTTTTTCAAAGTACAGTAGACTAATTAACTGTTACCCAAGGGGAATGTTGGATCATGTTGGATAAAGATAGTTTTTGGTTGCTTGAGAGTCACTCTTAAAATAGGCCTAGCTGTGCATCCCAATACTATACAATGCTGTGTATCCCATACTATACTATACCATTAACTATTGATATAATAATCTTGAAGATGTACTGTCTTATAAAATTTATTTTATTTTAATGTTTAGACAGTGCACTTTTAAAGTCAGCAAAGTCAAGTACTAAATACTAGGCATGAGAAAAATGAAACGGAAATTAAAAGGATTCGTAAGAGATTCGTATGTAATGGGACTTTTGAGCTTTTACGGATCGCTGCCGCGACCTTCTTTTCCCGCATTTCTATGGGGAACTGAAGTGACGCTGCTTCTAGGTAGGCAATGCATTCTGGAAAGTGTAGTCCTCCACGCTTCCCCCCCCCCTCCTTCTCTTCCCCGTTGCTCTGCTGCCATGCCCCATCGCAGGGGCCAGCTTCACACACACACGCGCGCGCGCCACCTCTCCTCTGCGCTCTCTCAGATGCTTCTCTTCCCCGTTGCTCTGCCATGCCCCATCGCAGGGGCCAGCTTCACACACACACACACACACGCTTCTCCTCCTCTCTCTCCCTGCGCTCTCTCAGATGCTTCTCTTCCCCGTTGCTCTGCCATGCCCCATCGCAGGGGCCAGCTTCACACACCTACCTGCCGCGCGCTCCTCTCCTCTCTCTCCCTGCGCTCTCTCAGATGCTTCTCTTCCCCGTTGCTCTGCCATGCCCCATCGCAGGGGCCAACTTCAGCCCTCCAGGTACGTGTTTTGGACTTCAACTCCCACCATTCCTCACAGCCTCAGGCCTCTTCCTTTTCCTCTCAGCCTGGGCAAACTTGGGCCCTCGCTCCCTCAGGATCGGGGTGAGAGAGAGGCAGCGAGGAGCGAGGGGGGGCCTCCTCCTCCTTTTTTTTTGCTGCTTCCAAGAATAAAATACCCCCTCCCTCCCTCCTTCCCTCCCTCCTTCCTATTTGGAGAGTCCCATCTAGAATTCAGTGTGGTTTATTCAAGTTTTGGCCTACAACTCCCAGAAATCCCAGCCAATTTACCAGCTGTTAGGATTTCTGGGAGTTGTAGGCCAAAACCATCTGAATGCGCTGCTCTGGCATACGAATTACTAACGAATTCGTTAGTAATTAAGTTACATTTTATAATTTTTTGGAAAATTTTTTGTATGTCTTTCTTTTAATAATCAAAAAAAAAATCCCCCCCCCCCATTTGATTTTAGAATCGCCATTTTTGGGTTCGAAACCATGCCTACTAAATACAGATGGAGAAAATTAGGTAGTTCTAATAATGTGTTTTCTGCATGACAAAGCATGCAGAAACATACCATGTACTGTTAAGAGGGTGTAAGTCAGTTTCTTTTGTGAGGTTCAATCATTATCTTATTCTGTTAATAAAACTATTTCTACCTAATGTTTGAATTTCAAGTTTTTAATGAAGTGTCCCTTATTTTTGTGAAAAATCCCGTAAATGTCCCTTATTTCTTATATCAAAAAATTGCAACCCTAAATATAGTTATGCCATACGTTCTATAAATGCGGGACGAGGCTAATCTCAGAGGGTCCAGCGTTATAAAACAAAAGGAGTCTTTCAAAAATGGGGAGAAGGGAGATAACCTTCTCCAAACCAGAAAGAGTCCTCTGTCATGCAAATTGTTCCAATGATTGGATTAAAGGGTGCAGCCAGGAATATGGTCACCCTGATCTCAAAACAAACAGCTGGGTCACGTAGCATTCCTTCATATTATTTGTTTCGGGGGCTGACTGACATGGGTATTGTTATCCCAATAACCCCATTAATGGGGGAGCAAAACATATGAATAAACAAATAATGGAAAATTACATAGCCCCCTGAGGGGGGAGGGGGAAAACATTTAAAAGGGAATATCACCAATATCTCATAATTATTTCATATGCAAGGAGTAGAAAGAAAGTCCATATGATCTTGAAAAGCATCAAATCCATATGCTTTGGGGAAAGTCCATCTGTGTCCTTGGGAAAACTATAAGAGAGAAGTCCTTTTCGCTAATAGCCTGAGCAGAGTCCAAATACATGAAAATCCTTGAAAAACTATGTCTCCCAAACCGCTCTGGGCTTGCCCCTGTTGGCCTGTCCGCATGCAACTCCGTGCACAAAGAGTCCATGGCTTCAGGTCAAGTGAGGCAAGAAAACAGAGAAGTAGAAATGGCTGGAGGTCTTTTGATGCCAAATCCCAGCCTTTTGTGCTAGAGATGCCAGACCACATGTGCAGGAACGTTGGAACTCCCTGCTGCAGGTCAAACCAATTAGGATGCAGGTGGGCTCTTTCTAGGGCTCGCCTTCATTACTATGATTATATTTATTTATCTCCACCTTTCTATCTTGATTGAGACCCAAAGTGGCTTGCCGCTACCTGCTATCAATACCCTCCCTTTCACCATGAATTTCAAACATCTGTATTTTGCAAACCTCTGTTTTTATTCTTATTCTGATCTTTCCACCTTGCTTAATTGATAACGAAGATTTTTTTACCCACTAATTGGAGACTAATTTATTCCAGTACTTTGAGTTTATTTTTTCAAAGTATCCTGATGTTTGCATGTCTACAGAAGTAAGCTACATTTACCGTTCGAGGCAATACGGCAAGAACGGTTTGATGTCAATTAATATGCAGAGCTGTGCCGAGCCCTAGCAATTTGCTGGTAATTGGAACGGTGACTTGCCCTGGAAAAAAAAGCAGGCTTCCACGTCACTTTTCACATGTCACATTAGGAATTCAGGGAACCTAACATCCTTGTTTATGCGCTCTCCGAAGAACATGTTGTGCGTGGATTATATGGGGAAACAGAAGTCCTGTCCCCTGGTTTGACGATGCACAGTTTCCAGCTTCCGTTCTCTTCCTCCGGCAGTGGGACTTTCTTTACTCGTTGCTTATGGCCTGCTTAGGGCTGTCAGCTCCCAAGATTTGACCTGACATTTTGGATGTCCCGCAGGGGAAGCAGTCGACTCTTGGGCAAAGAAGGCAGCCACAAGAGGAAGCCGGATGGTTTCTATTTGACTCCGGTCTCTCGCAGATAAATGCTACATCCGATTTGGTTAGGATTACACTTCAGTGATTCAGAAAGCAGTCTGGATTTGGTTTGGACTGGTTTGGCTTTTGCCTGAATCGGATTCTCGGATTATAGAAAATTTAGGAACTACCTTGCAGGGCCGGCCTGACCTTTTCCGGGGGAGTACGCGAAGTAAATTTTGGCGCCCCCCCGGCTGCCGCATCATGCCGCCGCCGCCGCCGCTGCGCCGCCGCTTCGCTGCCGCTTCCGCTGCCGCCACTTCCGCCGCTGCCCGCTTCCGCAAAGCCGGCCCGTGGGCCCGGCTGCAGCACGCCTCAACACGGACATTTCCCGCGCATGCCCAGAAGCAACTACAGCCGCTGTAGCGCCTGTAGTTGCTTCTGGGCATGCGAAATGTCCGTGCTTCGGGAGGCGTGCTGCAGCCTCCCTCAGCACTACGTTTCTGCGCATGCGCGAATGTCCGCGCATGTGCACTGCGGCCCGAGCGCACCTGCGCGCTGGCTCCAAAGCCGCAGGCGCTGGACTCAGTGCCCATGCGCAGACATTAAGCATGCCCAGAAGCAACTACAGGCGCTGTAGCGCCTGTAGTTGCTTCTGGGCATGCGCAGAAATGTCTGTGCTTCGGGAGGCGTGCTGCAGCCGGCCCGTGGGGACGGCCCGTGGGGACGGCCCGTGGGGACGGCCCGTGGGGACGGCCCATGGGGACGGCCCGTGGGCCGGCTGTGCGGCGGCACCGGCGGCGGCAGGGCGGGGCGCGGAAGCGAGGTGGTGCCGCGGCGCCTCTCCCAGCTGGTGACGCCCGCCCAGCCGGTGGCGGTCTGCGCCGCTTACATGGCGGAATCGCTGGGGCCACCTCTGCTACCTTGTTTCTCTATATTGGGAAGGTGGAATAAAAATTAAGCAAGTACAGTACATTTTCCATAGGAGTGCAGGGGCTCAAACTGGATGTGCCTTGAGGTCTTTTCCAATGTCACGATTATCTCTGCTTTAACTATAAATGTTAAACTATCTATCTAGTCCGTGAGCTGCTTTTTGCAGACGATGCTGCCCTTGACGCCCATTCAGAAGCAGCTCTGCAATGCCTCACATCCTGCTTTGCAACAGCTGCAGATCTGTTTGGGCTGGAAGTCAGCCTGAAGAAAACGGAAGTCCTCTACCAGCCCGCACCACAGGAAGAACACCATCATCCCCACATCAGCATAGGCAAATCTGTGCTTAAGTCCGTCCAGCAGTTCACCTTTCTGGGAAGCATCAACTCTTCAGATGCCAAGATTGATAAAGAGATAGATCACAGATTATCAAAGGCATACAATGCATTCGGAAGGCTTCACAAAAGACTCTGGAGCAACAAGCACCTGAGGCAAAGCACCAAAATCAGTGTATACAGAGCTATTGTACTGTCTATTCTCGTTTACGGGTCTGAAACATGGAAAGGGCTGTTTTACATGCTTTCCGAAAAGCCAGCAAGTCAGTGGTTGCTTGGACTTCTGATGGGAAGGAGTTCCATAGACTCAGTGAAACCACGGAGAAAGCTCTTTATCTTGTTGAAGACAGATGGATGTTTCGGAGGGATGGAATCTGTAAGAGGTTGTGATCCTCTGATCGAAGCGATCTCTGTGGAACATATGGGAGTAGACGGTCCCTCAAGTACACTGGCCCCAGACCATACAAGGCCTTCAAGGTCAAGACCAACACTTGGAAGATGATCCGGTGCTCAATTGGCAGCCAGTGCAGTCGCTGCAATGTTGGAGTGATATGAGCCCTGGCCGGTACTCCAGCCAGGAGTCTCACTGCTGCGTTCTGCACCAGCTTAAGCCTCCAGATGACCGACAAAGGATGACCAATGTAAAGGGCGTTACAGTTGTCTAGCGTCAAGATGACCATAGCCTGGATTACAGTGGCTAGTTCACGTTCGGTGAGATAGGGAGCCAGCCTGTCGTAGGTGAAAAAAGGCAGATCTACTGACAGTGGAGACCTGAGCATCCATTGACAGTAGCAAGTCCAATTGGACCCCCAAGCTCTTTACTAAGGACGACGGACGTAATACCTCGCCGTCCAGCATAGGTAGCCGACACCCACACCCACCTGGACGACCCAGCCAAAGGATCTCCGTCTTCGATGGATTCACCCTCAACCGACTGGCTCGTAGCCAAACAGTCACAGCTTCAAGGCACAGTTGGAAACAATCGGGTACCGAATCCGGGCGGCCATCCATCCTCAGCACTAGCTGGGTGTCATCAACATACTGATGACACTCCAGACCAAAACTCCGCACCAGTTTGGCAAGTGGTCGCATGTAGATGTTAAATAATAAAGGGGAGAGAATGGCTCCCTGAGGGACCCCACAATTTAAAGGGAGCCTCTTGGAAACCATAACTCCCCTCTCCACTCGCTGTCCCCGATCTAGGAGAAAAGAGGACACCCATTTAAGAGCAGTCCCCCTAACCCCTGTCACGGCTAAGCGGCGGGTTAACAATGTTCAATTTGTAACAATTATGTTCAATTATGTTCAATTTGTAACAATGAAAATATATCCTGCATATTAGATATTTGCATTGGAATTCGTAGGAGTGAAAATATGGTTGGGGGTCACCACATGAAAAATCTTATTTAGGGGTCACGGCATTAGAAAGGTTGAGAACCACTGCATTAATACATACAGTATATCGTTCTGTTTAATTGCTATTAAAATTAAAAAATAATAATTTCTAGGGGGCTGCCGGGTACATTTTTTTCTGGAAAGGGGGCGGTAGGCAAAAAAGGTTTGAGAACCACTGGCCTATATGAAGGCAGGAAACCTTCCTCTTAGCTGCCAACTGACTGTTTTGAAGGCGTTCAAGATTCCTCAGCGTCACCCAATCTTCCGATACGTTGGGTATACTGTATGAATCAAGATGTGAAGAATTAGTACTGGAAGATTGCTTGATCAAGGCCTGGCTAGAAGCCCTTCCAACACGTTGTGACGATCTCGGTCACCTAAATTGACTAATTTGACACTCCCGGTAGTCCGCCACCAACCTAATGGGTCATTAGGATTTACTTTACAATTAAACTCAAATTAAATGAAGTGTCTGTAGCGTTGGCCTTTAAAACAACCCACCACCAAGAATGTAAACTGAGGATACCGAAAGATGACTGAGGCTTCTATTAAAAGTTAATAATAAAAAGATTTATTAACAAGAACGAGGCTATAAAATAGGCACAGATCGTATTGGTTCTACTAAGAGGCAACTAGCGTACGGTTACAGCAATGATAAACTTAGAACAGCGTGATGGTTGCAAGATAATATATATGTGCTAGAGCGTAGAGGTTACTTAATTAAAAGGCTATTATTACTTCTTCAGATGGTACGTTCAGTTCCACAGACAGTACTAGGACTTGTCTCCCAACTCCCAACTAATAGTTCCACTAGATGGTTGTTGTACTAAACTTCTGGAACATCTAATCACCTAGATCGTTCCCTGAGTCTGGCTACTCCTGGGTTACTCGTAACCCACACAGTCTAAGAGTCCAACTACCTGTCACTCTATCACCAGAGATGACCAGGTAAACCCAACTGCCTATCACAAGAACAGTTCTAATTGGCACTCTTCCACAAGCTTCCCACTAGAATGACTACTGGCCCTAAGGGCGGTCAGAACTGAGTCGTGACTCCCACTAGTCCAGCCTATTCCTGCGTGGTGAATTGCTTAGGACAGACTGTCAGTCTCTGTTGCCAAGGCTCTGGTGATACTCCCCCGGCTTAGATGCTGAATCTACAGCCTGACTCTAAAACAGCAGAGGCTGGAGATGTGTGTCTGCACAGCCTCGCTCTAAACTCCAAACTTCCAGACTGAAACTTTCTCTGACAGGACTTCTACTCTGCCAGCTCCAACTCCTCCCTTCTACTCTAGCCATTCACAGCCTCTACACTGTAGCTAGGCACAAGCCTGCAAGGCCACGCCCCCTTGCTCTGGCTTCCCTCCCTTAATGGTTGCTGGCTGCAGCCACCTCTCCAAGATGGATGCCAGCCCGACCAAAACCCTTCCAAGCAGGCCTCGGCCCTGCTTAAGGCAGGTGAGTCCTTACACACGTCCACTCTGTAGAAGCTCTGGTGGTCTAATAAAAGAAAAATTGCACCCTTCTCCAAATCCCCGGAGAAAGGGGTGGAGCAAGCTTGATTGGGTTCTGTAAACCAGTGTTTATCAACCTTTTTTGAGCCGCCGCACATTTTTTACATTTACAAAATCCTGGGGCACACCACCAATCAAAATGGCACAAAATGACACTCTAACACAGTAATACTTATAGTTAGTATGTTTTCAAATGTATTTATACACTCAGTGTGAAACCTGGGCCATTTTTGATGAACACAACATAGATATCCCACCTTGTGTGCTTTGGACTGGGCCGACTGTGCCCTATCATCACCACCCGGTGCTTCAAGGCCGCTGCTCACCTGGGTTTTCCTCAGGCAGGGAAGGAGGCGCAGGGGCAGGCTGCTCCCTTCCAAGGTCGAGAGGCATGCCGTGAAGGAAGGAAGAAGGCCTGAGAGCAGGAGAGGCCGAGCCCAGGCCAGGAGTGGAAGAAGGGAGGAGGCCCCGGAGCCACCTCGGCCCCAAAGCCTGAAGGAATCCTGAGCCAGCTGAGAGGAAAACAAAGCCCAACGCTCCTCTCGGGAAGCTTTCCGCCTCCTCCGGAAGTGACCTCACAGGGAAAGGTGCCGCCGGGCCCCTCCCCTCCTCAGCCTCCAACCAACCTCTTCTACAGGAAGCTGAGGCCCCACCCCCTCCCCTCCCCTCTCTCGGGACTTCCGCCCTGAACAAACATGGTGGTGCCAGGCAGGAGACCCTTAGAGAGGTGGGACTTGCTTCTTGGCTGGTGTTGATTGGCCCTGCTGGCGCCCCAGAGAGAGAGAGAGAGAAATGGAGAGACAGAGCGAGAGGCAGGCTGTCCAGATGACTCCTGGCTGGGTGGCCGGTTCTTCCACGGCACACCTGACGATCGTGTCAGATTATTGCATTTTGAATAGCAATTCATGAGTCAGCACAAGATATATTTTCGCAGTTTGAGATGACCTGCAGTGTGACATGTTTGACACCAGATGGCGCTGTCTCAAGACTGCTAAAATAGAACCTTGAGGAATGTCAGTTACAAAGTGACAGTTGGGATTTAATATCTGTGAGGAAAGGATGTTTAGAAAGGTAGCTGTGATGGCTGTTGTTTTTCGATGTTTTTCCAGTTATTGTTAAATACAATTCAATACAAAGTTATATATTTACCTTGTGAATTGAATGAGAGTTTCATTATTCACTCGAACAGAGACTGGAATTTTTTGGGCCGATGGGGAATTAAACTTCTATATTTCTGTTGCCTATCCGCTGTGACTTAAATACTCTACGCCGAAGAGATTGCTCACGGAACACTAGTGTGCCGCGGCACAGGGGGTGGGAAACACTGCTGTAAACAATGATTGGCAGCTGCCAAGGACCAATGAATGCAGCCAAACCTCAAGTAAGCTGCAAACACATTAAAACAAAAGCAGAACCCTTTGCAAACCATGCAAACTGTTACATTCCATCAGTGCAAACCTTAAAACTCAAAGTCTTAAATGCAGGTGGCGCTCACTACACAGTCACACTCTGTTACAATGAATGCAATGACACACAAATACACGGCTCTGGTGGCGATGTTCATCTTCCCTAGGGGAGGTGCTTATCTCCATTTCCATGCAGCGGAGCCTGTGTTGTCTGTAGACACCTCCTGGTCGTGTGGTCAGCATGACTGCATGGGGAGTCTTATTGCATGGATACCCGTTGTACATTGGAAAGAGGATAGCTTTGCAGGCACTTAGTGTCAGTTTATTAAGAAGTAACTGTACAGAGGTTGCATCCCAGGCTCATTTGTTTGGTTGAAGGATATGACTCAAGACACAAGGCAAATGTTTAACGAATCCCATTATGCACCCCCTTGACGGTGATTGATAGTTACCTCTAATGATATTGTCAGCTTCATCAGTAGGTGCTTTTGAAAGTCCATTTATCCAACGTGTTTTGACCACGGGTAAAAACGCTTCGTAATACAGACCGATCTTTAGAACTAATCGAACCTGATGTATAGAAAATGCAATCCACTTTCTTTCCTGCTCTGGCTTTCCCCATTTTCATTTCAGTTACATGGACAACTTAAAATGCGAACAATTCACCCGGGGATTACTTTCCCTCCACCTTTCAGGTTAATGAAACAACTTTGTTAGGGACATCAAGACAGAAAACAGTTTTTCCCTCTGCTGAGATTTGGGTGGTTTATTCCGCATAGTGGTCGGAAAGATATTACTGTTAACTACATAAAATAGTAATTTTTAAAAAACAAATGTAATTTAAATTGCTTTAAAAATACCAGGTATGTGAAGGCGAGCCCCAGAAAGAGCCCATCTGCATCCTAATTGTTTTGACCTGCAGCAGGGAGTTCCAATGTTCCTGCACATGTGGTCTGGCATCTCTAGCACAAAAGGCTGGGATTTGGCATCAAAAGACCTCCAGCCATTTCTACCTCTCTGTTTTCTTGCCACACTTTACCTGAAGCCATGGACTCTTTCTGCACGTGCATGCGGAGGCCAACAGGGGCAAGCCCTGAGAGGTTTGGGAGAGATAGTTTTCCAAGGACTTCTGTGTGTTTGGACTCTCCTGTGGCTATTAGCAAAAAGGACTTATAGTTTTCCCAAGGACACAGATGGACTTTCCCCAAAGCATATGGATTTGATGCTTTTCAAGATCATATGGACTTTCTTTCTACTCCTTGCATATGAAATAATTATGAGATATTGGTAGTGGTATTTCCCTGAAACCTTCCCATGTAAACCATTGCCTGCATGTCCCCCCCATGTGTTAAATAATATGAGGAAGGCTACGTGACTCAGCTGTTGTTTTTCAAGATCAGGGTGACCACATTCCTGGCTGCACCCTTAATCCAATCGTTGGAACAATTTGCATGACAGGGGACTCTTTCTGGTTTTGGAGAAGTTCTTCTTTCCCTTCTCCCCATTTTTGAAAGACTCCTTTTGTTCCATAAAGCAGGACCCTCTGAGTTTAGTCTCATCCCGCGTTTATAGAACGTATGACATAACTATATTTCATATTTCATAACCAGCTGTCACTGTTGGCCTCGGAAACCAACACACTGCTACAGTTATTTCATTTGTTTACCATCCAGAAGACTGGATGGGAAATCTACATATGGCCCTTTGTCAACAAGGAAGGGTCGTTTAGGACAAATTCCTGTTTTTCACCAAGAACAAAGAACTTGCTTTGGCCCGAAAGGTCAAAGCCTTGGATCTTCATTAACATAATCTAATCAAGAAAACGCCAGCGGCTTGTTTTGAACACATTCCTGCCTCTTGCTTCCCATTCGCCAGGGCAAAAGCGGCGCTGTTTCACGATTGGTTCCCACTACAGCTGGCTTCCAAGGTTCCAACCAATCATCATGAAGCCTACAGCATGCAGGGGCGGGAAAGTTTGAATTTGAGAGTTCTGTAAAGTGTATAAAAATGGCATATGTTTCCAATGTAACTTTATGACTGCTTTGCGACAAGGAAACTGCAGTGGTCATCCTTCTCAGCTGACAAGAATAAAAGCTTCAGTGGCATCTTCTTCCAGACTTCTTTGGTGAGATCATTTCGGAAAGGGATTTTTAGTTTGTTTTTAAAACTTCACCAGAGGTTCTGCTGAAATCCCCGTTTTAGGGGTACTTCTGGGCCTTTGCCCCCTATGGGCCAGGTTGTCCTAAATTGTTCGGGAACATATGTATCTATTTATTTATTTGCAGTATTTGTATATCGCCCATCTCAACCTCGAAAGCTTCACAGTAGGAGGATCCACACCATTGGTTCCTAACCTGTAGTCCATGAACCACCAGTGGTCCACAAGAACTGATATATGGTTTCCGGCCTCACCGTTGCAACGAGAGTGGCCGGTCTTGCAAAATGTATAGACTACTTATAGACTACTGCAACGCTCTCTAGGTGGGGTTGTCTATGAAGACTGCCCGGAAGCTGCAATTAGTTCAATGCTTGGCAGCCAGATTACTAACAGGAGCAGGATACAGGGAGCATACAACCTCCTTGCTGCGCCAGCTCCACTGACTGCCAATTAGCTTCCGAGCACAATCAGAGTCCTTTATGCCAGTGTTTCCCAACCAGTGTGCCAGGGCACACTAGTGTGCCGTGAGTGATCATCAGGTGTGCCGTGGGAAATTGGAACCTCCAGGAGGGGAGGGGGGAGAGTCTAGTGTGTTGAAGTATAAAAACCCTAAGAAACCTACCTCGATAAAGGCACACAATTACAAACACCCCCATCTGTTGTCTAGTTGGTCTCTCCCTCTCCATGCATTGGGAAGGCCTGCCTCCCTTTCCCCAAGTAGAGACCTCCTCTTGGCTCTCCCCCCCCCCCCGGGCCTACTGCCGGATGGTTCAGCACCGGCCCCACCTCTCCTTCCTCCCCCTCCTCCCCGGTGCACACGAAACCACTCTCGCCCTTGCTCCGGCTCCCTGCCCACCCCCGCCGCCACCTTCCTTCCTGCCTGCTTTGCCAGCCCCGAGATGCCCACCTGGGCCACCCCACTGACTCCCGAGGAGCTGCGCAGGTGGTGAGTGAGGCTCCTGCTCCCCACGACCCCAATTCAAGCCTGGCGGGGAGGGAGGGGGTTACCTAAGTGAGTGGGAGACTGCTGGTCTTTCGAGGGGCCCCCCCTCCAGAAACTGTAACTCTCAAATGTCAATTTCTATTTTCCCCAAACTTCATCTGTGTTCACATTTGGGCATATTGAGTATTCATGCCAAGTTTGGTCCTGATCCAACATTGTTTGAATCCACAGTGCTCTCTGGATATAGATGAACTACAACTCCAAAACTCAAGGTCAATGCCCACCAAACTCTCATAGCATTTTCTCTTGGTTTTGGGAGTTCTGTGTGGGAAGTTTGTGTCTTTCTGCCATTCCTGCCAGGATATCTATGTTGAGGTCATTGAAACAGGCCCAGGTTTCACACTGAGTGTATAAATACATTAAAAAACAAATTAACTATATTATTACTGTGTTAGAGTGTCATTTTGTGTCATTTTGGTTGGTGGTGTGCCCCAGGATTTTGCAAATGTAAAAAGTGTGCCGCGACTCAAAAAAGGTTGGGAAACACTGCTTTATGCAAATACTCCCTTAGTGGCCATCAATCTCCTCTGTCTGGTGCCCTAGAATGTTGGAGTTATGAGGCTGGCCAATCAGAGTCCTTTATGCAAATAATCCCACAGTGGCAACCAATCGAAACGCTGCCACATATTCCTCCACACCTCCGCTCCTCCGCAAACACTGACTTTTATTATATACATAGATATTGGGCTTCTTCGCCTTGCCAGGCACATGGACCTGCGAGGTGGCCTGCAGGGGCGGTCCTGCAAGGTAGGCCAAGTAGGCGGCCGCCTAGGGCGCCATCTGGGAAGGGGGCGCCATCCTGGCCGCATGGGGCGCCATCCTGGCCCTGCTGATGTTCCTCAGACAGCGCCGCAGCTGCCTGCTTTTGGGCCCCAGCCTTGTGTGCTCCGACGCCGCTTCTGGGCACGCGCGGAGGTTTTCACGCAGGCGCAGTTGCGCCAGAGCTATGAATTATGAGACGGGTGGTAGGTAATAGATTCTGATTTTGATGCATTTACATTGCATTTCTTGTTGATTATTATACAGTTCTGCTTAATATTGTCATACAATATAATAAAAATACAATATAACAATAGAATGATGATATATTTTATATTACATGTAATATTACAAACAATATTGCAGTATAGTGGTATTGTACAAAATAGTAATATATAATATTTTATTTTACTTTATTTTGGGTTATTTGAGTTTTATAGGAGTCATGAAAATATTTAGTAGATGATAATTTTATTGAAATAAATAATTTTATTTATTATTTTATAATAATATAATAGAATGTTATATTGTATTATAATGTCAATATATTATAATATAATTATATTGTAATGTAATATAATATAATTATGATATAATATAGTATGAGTATGGTATAATATATTGTATATACATTGATACAATATAATACTACTAATGGTATTGTGATATTATAATTGTATATTTGTTTTACATGGGGGCAAAATAATGTTTTTTGGGGCACCAAAATAATGTTCGCCTACCATTTCAAATTACCTTAGACCGCCCCTGGTGGCCTGTCACTGGTACCGGTAAATGTGTAACAGGTCTCGGAATCCACGCTTCAGGTTTCGCTATCCGTGGCTTGGATCTCACTATCTGCAGCCATTTTAAATTGATCTGTTTCATCAGCTTCAGGCATTGGGCATCTTCCGCCACTGAGCTGATTCTCCCCCACTTCCAGATAAAGGGTCAGTGTAGATGTGCCCTGGTCTTCTTCTAGATAATTACTTGCTCTCTGAAAAAAATGATCTGAAATAGTTGGATAACATCGCTCTAGTTCAAAGATTCCTCTTTGTTCTGAAGGGAGATGAGAGCTACTTAGAAGGTTGGGGAGAAAAAAGGCATCAACAGCCCCCAAAAGTGTAGCTTTCCGAATGATCAAGAGAAACTGGAACACTTGTAAGCAATTTGTTTGGAGATTTGCACACTGAGCGGGGATTAGTCAAACTGCTTTATCTGTCTGTTTCCTTCTCTTATCTCTTCAAAAGCTCTTCTGTTGGACTCCCTGGGCTGCATATTAACAAGGTATTTAATATAGGGATGGTCAAGGCTATCAAATTTAATTCTGCGCGGTTGCTAATTTTCTACAGCATTCATTTATTCTCTCTCTTTTTTTAAAGTCCCGCCGTGTTTCTGGTTTTGACTTTAACGAACATGATTTTTTGTACTGAATGCCAGTGAGTGTGTGTATTGCAGGGGTGGGCAACCTACAGCCCGCGGGCCGCATCCAGCCCGGCAGCCGATTCTGTCCAGCCCGGGACAGGGCGTCGGGGGCAGGGCCAAGAAGAAGGGGTGCCGCTGCTGTCATCCCATCGCGGCACGGCGGCTTTGGAGTGCCCCAGGCACTCCGCCTCTTCCTCATGCCTCCGGCATGGAGAGGCTCCAGATGGCCAGCGTGGCGGGGAGGAGCCTTTGGACGACTTCTCTTCGGCGTTGAGTATTTATGTCACAGCGGATAGGCAACAGAAATATAGAAGTTTAATTCTCCCTCGGCCCAAAAACTCCAGTCTCTGTTCGAGTGAATAATGAAACTCTCATTCAATTCACAAGGTAAATATATAACTTTGTATTGAATTGTATTTAACAATAACTGGCAAACATCGAAAAACAACAGCCATCACAGCTACCTTTCTAAACATCCTTTCCTCACAGATATTAAATCCCAACTGTCAGATCCCAACTGTCACTTTGTAACTGACATTCCTCAAGGTTCCATTTAGCAGTCTTGAGACAGCGCCATCTGGTGTCAAACATGACACACTGCAGGTCATCTCAAACTGCGAAAATATATCTTGTGCTGACTCATGAATTGCTATTCAAAATGCAATAATCTGACAACTTCCTGTAGCCCCGGATGAGCTGGCTGAGACATTCTGAGAGCCCTAGGAGTCAGGAAACTACGGTTCCCAGAATGCCTCAGCCAGCTCATCCGGGGCTACAGGAAGTCATCCATAGGCTCCTCCCCGCCATGCCACCGGCACTGATGCTCCCATGCTGGCTTCCGGAGCCTCTCCATGCCGGAGGCAGGAGGAGGAGGCGGAGAGCCCGGAGGTGGTGCTGCCTCCACCCTCGGGCCCTCCCTCACTCCACTGATGCTCGACCCTCCATGCAAGAGGGCCAAAGCCCAGGATCACCACTACGAGGGCACTCCGGAGCCACCGGAGAAGGCAGGAAGGAACCCCCGCTGCCCTGGTGCAGCTCGCGGCAGCCCCTGCTTTGAGGGAGGACCATGGCAATACGGGGAATGACTGGGGGCGAGAGCGGGCGGGGGCCTGCAGCCTCCGGTCGCCTGCTGCTCTGCTCTCCTCTGCTGCAGCGGTGGCTGGGTCCACTTTGCCATCCTCTGGGCTGGATCCATTGGGCCATTCCATCTTGGTTCACACCTTGTCTTCTTGAATTTAATTTTATTTTAGTGGTTTTTATTATTATTTTATAATAATTTTATAATAATATTATAATAATATAATAAATAATATAATATAATGTTCCAGCTCCCACTCTGGAAGAGACCCTTGAGGCCATACAGCAGATGAAAAATGGCAAGGCAGCCGGGATCGATGGAATCCCACCTGAAGCTTGGAAACAGGGAGGTCATGTACTCCATGCTAAATTCCAAGAGCTCCTTGTGAGTTGCTGGGGAAAAGGTGAACTGCCATCAGATCTCCGAGATGCAGTTATCATCACCCTGTATAAGAAAAAAGGAACAAAGTCCGATTGCTCAAACTATCGAGGTATAACACTGCTCTCCATTGCTGGAAAAATCCTTGCAAGGATACTCCTGAACAGCTTAGTCCCTGCTATTGCAGAAGAACTTCTCCCGGAAAGCCAATGCGGCTTCAGAGCTAATAGGAGCACCACAGATATGGTTTTTGCCCTTAGACAACTACAAGAGAAATGTAGAGAGCAGAACAAAGGACTCTATGTAACATTTGTCGACCTCACCAAAGCCTTCGATGCTGTGAGCAGAAAAGGTCTGTGGCAGACCCTGGAACGTCTAGGATGTCCCCCCAAATTCCTCAAAATGATTATCCTGTTACATGAGGGCCAGCATGGTCAAGTCAGATACGGCGATGCTCTCTCTGAGCCCTTTCTCATAACTAACGGAGTGAAACAAGGTTGTGTTCTTGCACCAACCCTATTTACAATCTTCTTCAGCATGATGCTCCAAAGGGCTACGGCAGACCTCGAAGAAGAAGACGGCATATATATATATACGCTATCGTACTGATGGTAGCTTGTTCAACTTAAGCCGTCTGAGGGCTCGCACTAAGACTCTAAACTACCTAGTCCGTGAGCTGCTTTTTGCTGACGATGCTGCCCTTGTTGCCCATTCAGAAGCTGCCCTGCAGCGCCTCACATCCTCCTTTGCAACAGCTGCAGAGCTGTTTGGGCTGGAAGTCAGCCTGATGAAAATGGAAGTTCTCTACCAACCCGCACCACAGGAAGAACATCACCATCCCCACGTCAGCACAGGCACATCTGTGCTTAAGTCCGTCCAGCAGTTCACCTCCCTGGGAAGCATCATCTCTTCAGATGCCAAGATTGATAAAGAGATCGATCACAGATTAGCAAAGGCATAGAGTGCATTTGGAAGGCTTCACAAAAGAGTCTGGAGCAACAAGCACCTGAGGCAAAGCACCAAAATCAGTGTGTACAGAGATATCATACTGTCTATTCTCCTCTATGGGTCTGAAACATGGGTCACCTATCGCTAACACCTACGAGTCCTCGAACGCTTTCATCAGCGCTGTCTTCGCACAATCCTCAATATACACTGGACTGACTATGTGACGAATGTTGCTGTCCTTGAGCAAGCAGGGGTCACCAGCATTGAGGCCATGCTATTGAGAACACAGCTGTGCTGGGCAGGGCACGTCTGTAGGATGGAGGACCACCGCCTCCCAAAGATACTACTCTATGGAGAACCCGCCATGGGTCAG
Organism: Anolis apletophallus; assembly: GCA_030556195.1. Lineage (NCBI taxonomy): Eukaryota > Metazoa > Chordata > Lepidosauria > Squamata > Anolidae > Anolis > Anolis apletophallus. Next base: position 4,363,755 of record JARBWK010000020.1, read on the forward strand.
CGCAAGAGAGGTGCCGCCAAAAAGAAATAGAAGGACTCCCTGAAACAACATCTCAGGCTTGGCCAGATTGATCACCAACAATGGTCCACCCTGGCCTCACATCGGGAGGCATGGAGACGCACTATCCATAATGCTGAGGCCCCTTTCGAGAAGACACACCGAACGTGACTCGAAGAGAAACGACAACGCAGAAAGAACCGCAACTTGGAAACAACATCACCCAAGGAGACTTTCTGCTGTGCTTTCTGCAACCGGACTTGCCTATCTCGGATTGGCCTTCTTAGTCACCAACGCGCTTGTAGTAAACGTGGGATGAGGCCTTCCTGAATCTTCGTTCGCAAAGAAAAGTCAAAGAACGAAACAGTTAGAGTTGACTGCATAGGCCATCCAGTTCAAAACTATGTTTGATGCAATAGGTCCACAAGTATACCATCTCCCAAAGATGGTTGCCCTGATTGTATAACTGCCCAAAAACCTGTGTTTCATTCAAAAAGTAACAGACTTATTGACCCGCCCTTGTATATAAAAGGGATATGCTTTGGGTGCCGAATATCAATTTCTAGTCTCTGAGATCTGAAAGTGAAGCCATGCTATGCGCATCTTTTGGCAGGATGCTAAAGGAGAAGAAGCGGGAGGGTGGGGAGGCATCATAAATTGTCAACAGCTAAGCTTTGCCTTTAGGGACAAGTCAGCAGGATTTCTCCAGCACAGAGTTACTGATGTCATGAATTTCAATATATACTGCCCATTAAAAGCGAACAAGTGACTTACAGTCCAAGAGTGGCAACTCCATTGATTATGTATGTTTATTGCAAAGCCAAGTCGGTTTAAGCTGCGGCATTACAGTCAGTTTAAGCGGCAGCATTAAACTCCTGTTCCCCTGACAGGAGCTGTATGGATTACTCCGTGTTGCTAAATCTGGCAGGTTCATGGACACTGAGGAAAAAGGATAATCTTCACACCTGCAGTGAATATTAACAGGAGAGGGAGATCTGGCTCATGTATATTATCCTTTCTTAAGACTGGATCCTTTCTTCACTTTCCTCAAGGGAAAGGGCTGTGGTGTGATGGTAATGCCTCCCTTTCCAGCACATAAAGTCCCACAAATTGGCAATGGCTGGGGAGAAGGTGTTGCGCAAGTGGGTAGTGGATACTTCATTGTGCAATGACTGAAAAAGTATTTGCATTAGGTGTATCTACAGCAGGGGTGCTCAAACTGTGCTCCATGGAGCCCTAGTGTGAATTAGTTCACACAAACACTCTCCATCCATCTGCCACTGGCCCAGCCAAATACTTACTATATATATATATATATATATATATATATATATGTATGTACACACACACATATATAGTGTGTTTGTATATATGTGTGTGTGTGTATATGTATATACACACACACATATATATATACATACATACATACACACACTATATATATATATATATATACACACATATACACATACACACACACTATATATGGCTGGGGAAAAGGTGTTGTGCAAGTGGGTAGTGGATACTTCATTGCGCAATGACTGAAAAAGTATTTGCATTAGGTGTATCTACAGCAGGGGTTCTCAAACTGTGCTCCGTGGAGCCCTAGTGTGAATTAGTTCACACAAACACTCTCCATCCATCTGCCACTGGCCCAGCCCAATACTTACTATATATATATGTATATATATGTACACACACACATATATATAGTGTGTATGTATATATATGTGTGTGTGTATGTATGTGTATATACACACACATATATATACATACATACATACACTATATACAGTATATATGTACATACACACACCAAAGGCTCCTAAACAAGCTCTTCAGCCATGGAATCAGGGGACAGGTCTTGTCCTGGATTGGAACCTGGCTAAACTGTAGGAAACAAAGGGTGGTAATAAACGGACATTTCTCTGGGTGGAAAGAGGTGAGAAGTGGCGTACCCCAAGGTTCAGTTTTGGGTCCGTTACTTTTTAATTTATTCATAAATGATCTGGATGTAGGAGTGAATTCTGAGGTAGCAAAGTTTGCAGACGACACTAAATTGTTCAGGGTAGTTAAAAATGAAACTGATTGTCAAGAGCTCCAGAAAGATCTCTCGAAATTGAGTGAATGGGCAACAAAGTGGCAAATGCATTTTAACCTAAACAAGTGTAAAGTCATGCACATCGGGGCAAAGAACCCCAACTACACCTACAAATTGATGGGGTCAAAGCTTTCCGAGACAAACCAGGAAAGGGATCTTGGGGTTTTGGTGGACAGCTCAATGAAGATGTCAACCCAGTGCGCAGCAGCAGTAAAAAAAGCAAATTCTATGCTAGGCATGATCAGAAAGGGAATCGAAAATAGGTCAGCAAATGTTGTATTACCTCTCTACAAATCTATGGTGAGGCCACATCTGGAGTACTGTGTACAATTCTGGTCTCCGCACCTCAAGAAGGATATAACGGAACTGGAAAAGGTACAGAAAAGGGCAACAAGAATGATCCAAGGGATGGAGCGGCTCCCTTATGAAACCAGGTTGCAACGCCTTGGTCTTTTCAGCCTTGAAAGACGGCGTTTAAGAGGTGACTTGATCGAAGTGTATAAAATCATGCATGGGATAGAAAAGGTGAATAAAGAAAAATTATTTTCTTTGTCACAAAACACTAGGACTAGAGGGCACTCCCTGAAGCTCCAAGGTAGGAAAATTAGGACTAACAAAGAGAAATATTTCTTCACCCAGAGGGTCATTGGGTTATGGAACTCACTTCCAGAGGAGGTTGTGACAGCGGTCAGCCTGAACAACTTCAAGGCAGGATTAGACAGATTCATGGATACCAAGTGTATCAGTAGTTACTGAAAAGGACATTCAAGTGCCACCTCGGAGTTGGTTGAGGTAGGCAGGATTTCCCCGGGTACTGGTTGTGGGGGTCGGGAGCAGGTCAGGGTTTTGCCCTCCCTTCTGCTCGAGATCCCCGTGTACAACTGGTGGGCCACTGTGTGATACAGAATGCTGGACTAGATGGGCTGAGGTCCGATTCAGCATGGCTCTTCTTATGTTCTTATGTTCTTATGTTCTTATGTATACACACACACAAACACACACATATATACATACATACTCTCTCTCTCTCTCTCTCTCTCTCTCTCTCTCTATATATATATATATATATATATATATATATATATATATATATATAATGGGCTGGGCCAGTGGCAGATGGATGGAGAGTGTGTGAACTAATTCACACAAGGGCCCCATGGAGCACACACACACACACACACACACACCACACACACTGAAATCCTCGTTTTAGGGGTACTTCTGGGCCTCTGCCCCCTATGGGCCAGGCTGTCTTAAATTGTTCGGTAACAAGTCCTCTCGGGGACATAGAGCGGAATATAAATAAAGAAGATTTTTATTTATTTATTGAGTCCTCCTTAAGTTCATCAGCCGAGAAGATTTTCCCTGCTATTGAATTAATATTGGAATGGATAATTTTGGTAAGAAGCTCAAATCCACCAAAAAAAAAAATCCCACTATGTATGGAAATCAAATAACCTCCTTCACCTCTCAACAGAGTACACCAAATTGGCTTTGAGTCTCCCCAACCAGCTCTACGAGCCCATCTTGGAGAATGTTTAATAATGGGAAAGCTTGTTGGAAAAAATTCAACTAATTATTGGAGGCGAGGAAAAAACATATGCCTTGTTGAATTCCCCTATGAACTTAACAATGAAAGGTTAATATATTTTCCGCGAGTGAAATGTGTTCCGTCAGACAAGGGCTAACACCTCAGCTCATGAATATAACACTGCTGAGGATTGTCTTCCAAGGGAAACTGATGCTGATCTGGCTGTACTTCCCAAAAAAGATATATTTGGAACCAAAAAAAAATCCGTTCCAAAGACTGGGTGGCACGTCAGAAAAATAATCGAGCAGCGAAGCCAGGCCAAAAGAAGAGAATGCATCTTGCCACTGTAATCTTATACATCTTATAGGCAAATTGGTTCTTTAAAATAATATTTGCATTTTATCAAGCGCAAGTTTGAATCATGCTCTCATCCCCACCAGTTGAAAGTGCAAATGCAATTTTGGAGGCATTTTCTGTATATGATGCCGTATGTAGGGTAGAGTTGGGATAACCAGATCAAACATTTAGAGTTGACTGCATAGGCCATCCAAATTCCTCCCAATGTCCCCCCAAATTCCTCAAAATGAATATCCTGCTACATGATGGCCAACTTGGTCAAGTCAGATATGGCGATGCTCTCTCAGAGCCCTTTCTAATAACTAACGGGGTGAAACAAGGTTGTGTTCTTGCACCAACCCTATTTACAATCTTCTTCAGCATGATGCTCCACAGGGCTACGGCAGACCTCAAAGAAGAAGACGGCATATATATACGCTACCGTACTGATGGCAGCTTGTTCAACTTAAGCCGTCTGAAGGCTCGCACGAAGACTCTAAACGATCTAGTCCGTGAGCTGCTTTTTGCAGACAATGCTGCCCTTGTCGCCCATTCAGAAGCAGCTCTGTAGTGCCTCACATCCTCCTTTGCAACAGCTGCAGAGCTGTTTGGGCTGGAAGTCAGCCTGAAGAAAATGGAATTCCTCTATCAGCCTGCACCACAGGAAGAACACCATCGTCCCCACGTCGGCATAGGCAAATCTGTGCTTAAGTCCATCCAGCAGTTCACCTTTCTGGGAAGCATCAACTCTTCAGATGCCAAAATTGATAAAGAGATAGATCACAGATTATCAAAGGCATAGAGTGCATTTGGAAGGCTTCACAAAAGAGTCTGAAGCAACAAGCACCTGAGGCAAAGCACAAAAATCAGTGTGTACAGAGCTATCATACTGTCTATTCTCCTCTATGGGTCTGAAACATGGGTCACTTATCGCCAACACCTACGACTCCTCGAACGCTTTCATCAGCGCTGTCTTCGTACAATCCTAAATATACACTGGACCGACTATGTGGCGAATGTTGCTGTCCTTGAGCAAGCAGGGATCACCAGCATTGAGGCCATGCTATTGAAAACACAGCTGCGCTGGGCAGGGCACATCTCTAGGATGGAGGACCACCGCCTCCCAAAGGTACTACTCTACGGTGAACTTGCCACAGGTCAGCGCAAGAGAGGCGCCCCCAAAAAGAGATATAAGGACTCCCTGAAAAAACATCTCAGGCTCGGCCAGATTGATCACCAACAATGGTTGTCAGATTATTGCATTTTGAATAGCAATTCATGAGTCAGCACAAGATATACTTTCGCAGTTTGAGATGACCTGCAGTGTGACATGTTTGACACCAGATGGCGCTGTCTCAAGACTGCTAAATGGAACCTTGAGGAATGTCAGTTACAAAGTGACAGTTGGGATTTGTCAGTTGGGATTTAATATCTGTGAGGAAAGGATGTTTAGAAAGGTAGCTGTGATGGCTGTTGTTTTTCGATGTTTTGCCAGTTATTGTTAAATACAATTCAATACAAAGTTATATATTTACCTTGTGAATTGAATGAGAGTTTCATTATTCACTCGAACAGAGACTGGAGGTTTTGGGCCGATGGGGAATTAAACTTCTATATTTCTGTTGCCTATCCGCTGTGACATAAATACTCAACGCCGAATAATGGTCCACCCTGGCCTCACATCGGGAGGCATGGAGACGCACTATCCACAATGCTGCGGCCTCTTTTGAGAAGACACGCCGAACGGGTCTCGAAGAGAAACGACAACACAGAAAGAACCGCAACTTGGAAACAACATCACCCAAGGAGACTTTCTGCTGTGCTTTCTGCAACCAAGCTTGTAACAGATTGGCCTTTTTTAGTCATCAACGTGCTTGAAAAAGCGTGGGATGAGTCCTTCCTAAGAATCTTTGTTCGCGAAGTAATGCCGAAAGTATATGTTGTGATTTTATTGAAACTGTTGAAATGGCCTCTAAAGGGGCTCAATGTAAGCCGCCCTGAGTTGAGAAGGACGGGATAAAAATGCGATAAACAAATAAAATAAATAAAATTTGTCATTTTTCCAGGTCTTTAGTTATCTTGAAGCTGTTTTGAACCCAAACCAGAAATTGTCTGATCGGAGAATGGAGTTTGATTATCTCTACATGCTTTCAAATACCAGGATTCTGGGTTAAAGAACAGATGCACTGAACATTTCTTCCATTAAGGATTGGCAAATAGTGGCTCAGCTCAGCCTGCTTTTCTTGCTCTTTGCCTTGCCAATGGCTGCTGTTCTCTTACACAGAAAAAATGGTGACGAGTCTAATCCAATTACACGCTGAACTTGTTGTCTGCTTTGTGTTTAGAACAGCTCTGATGACAAAGAACACACTTTGTTCCCAATGGTGTTAATATTTTGTTAATACGTGACACGAAACACTTTGTGTCTTTCCCCCAAACATTTCACTCCCCAGTAACAATTATCTCTGAAGTCTTTTTACCTTTCCACGAGCCTTTCGGCAGTTTTTAACATCGATATTATAGTAATTGCACTTGTTTGGGTGCAGAACCCATCACATTTTTATAAAGATAAGGACCATCGTCTCTAATGAAGTCGATTGGAAGGAATTAAAGCAGCCAATTGCTCGGGATGGCATGTTTGACAGAAACACAGAAATGAGCATTTCCCATTCTCATCATTCCGAAAATGAATCCAGTGGCATCTGCAAGGCTTTAAACTGGGGTGGGGGCTTCTGGAGCTTTATTTATTTATTTATTTCTTCGATTTCCCAGAGGCTCGGGGCAGTTTACAGAGAAATTTAGTGTAAAACAATCTATATATATATAAAATGAGAGCTGCCGTGTTTAGTAGCCTATAGACAGCAAAACCATACAATGCAGACACACCAAACCAGGCCATATACACAAACTACCTGTGACGACTTGGGCTATAAACTGAGAGGCTTTAACTACTTTGAACGCTGCCACCAACCTAAAAATTGTTTTTAGGATTTCTAATAAAATAACAGTTCATCTAGGCTCCTAAACGGAAGGTAAACTAGGAGGCTTGCTGAGGTAAAATCTGTCCCGTTTGACTGGGACGGTGAAAAGCTGGAACTGGCACACACTGAGGTAATGAGGCACACTGAAAGCTTTCTTGTAAAGTTAACAGCAATGATGTTTATTAAATTAACCAGTAGATCTTGAGAGCACAGATGCGTAACGGTTATACAGAATGGTACTAGAGCGTGTTGGTTACTAAATATTGCTTTCTTAAATCTTAGTTACTAAAACTAGACAGTTCAAAACTTGTCTCTCTAAACTCCCTCACTCTAATATTAAAACTAGACGTGAGTAGTCTTCAACGAACTAACCTAGTTAGTTCCCTGAAATAACACTCAGTCTTCCAGAAGCACTCTAGCTACTAACTCTTTCCTAGAGTTTTTCTATAGCTGGCTCCTCCAGAGATGAGCTAAACTCTAAGCCCTAGAGTTTCCAAAAGTCTGTGACTGACTGCCTGTCAGCTGCACACAGAACTTTTTCTGTCAGTTTACAAGACAGCTGTCTTCTCTGACTGCTCACTCTCAGCTCTGACAACCGACTGCTGAACACTTTTTCCCTCTCAAGCAGCTCGGCTCCTCCCCCTCAGCTCTGAGCCACTCCCAGGCAGCTCTCTCTCTCACACACACTCCCTGAGAAGGATCCAAGCCACTCCCCCTTTCCTGGCTATCCTGTTTTACCATGGATGCCAAACTGCTATGCTGGTCTGGGCCTAGCATAAAATGGGTGAGTCCTCACACTACCTAACAAGGTATGTTTACCACCCGGAAAAGACACAAAAAATTAAGAAACAACACTCTAAAACACAAAAAAACATGGGGAACTACACTTCCCAGCATCCCTCGCGCCAACGATGAACGCCGCACGTGCGCAGAAACATTCAGTGTGCATCAGACCCCTTCCCCGGCAAACCGGAAACAACAAAAAAACATTTCTCTCTCCTTCCACCCACCCCAGAGCAAACAAAACACACAAATATTAATACCTGCTGGGGGCCAGCCAGGTCATGTGCACCCCTTGCCCTCAATAATGGCAAGGTGAGAGCATGAGAGAGGCTTTCAGGGAGCACGCCTTTCCCTCCCCCCTCGCTTCATGCATGGCTTTTCTGCCTCCTCCTCCTGCTGCCCCTGTAAGTGCTTTCCTACCTCCGCCACCAAGGAAGGTGCACGCGGGGGCGAGAGAGCAAGGGGAGAGGAGCGCGCCTTTCCCTCTCCCTCGCCTCATGCGCAGCTTTTCTGCCTCCTCTTGCCCCTGCCCCCACGCATGGGACAAGGGAGAAGGAGAGCTCACCTTTCCCTCCTCCTCCCTTGTTCTATGCAAAGTTTCCTCAGCGGAGGAGAGAGCCATGGCCGTGGGGCTTCCCACCACCCCCTTGAATCACTCCACCGCCCCCCAGGGGGCGGTAGCACCCACTTTGGGAATGACGGCTCTAAATGATATGATATTTTTTATTTAATTTTGGGATCCTAAGGTGGAAACTGTGAGCCACCTCAGATTTGTCCCATATTTAGGGCAAAGAAGTAGCCCCATCAGCTCTGGGAAGCTTTCAAATGCAGTTTCCACTCCGAAATAGGCCAAACCCCTACACATACGGCCCTTAAATGGAGTACTGTTGTGTCACTTCCAGTTGCCGCACACGATGGCCACAAAACTGCCAAAAATTGGGTCATGCGACACTCCGGGGTCTGGTGTGCATCCACTCCTACTATAAGCTGCCTTAGCTTGGAAACATCTAGTGAACATCGAGCAGCTCTACATAATTTCTTTTTTCCCTTGAGAAAAACATACCTTATAGCATATCTGAAATTTTGTCAATATGAGTGTGTACGATCCACATATCCCATGATATGATGCATGGGACATAATTACTGGCAGAGATACACACTCCAACACAGGGGTCGGGAACCTTTTTGACTCAGAGAGCCATGAAAGCAAAATATTTGGAAATTTATTTCAGTGAGAGTTATATAATATATATAATATATTTTAAGACTGAATTCAACTAAATGTGAGTATATACGTACATACTATGAGACAAGGATTCCCCCGGCAGAATGATGGGACACTTCAGACCTGGCTCTGCAAAAGGCATGCTCAGGACTCTGGGAAGGAAGAGAAGACGGAAGGAAGGAAGAGGGAAAAAAAGAAACAAAGAAAGAAAGAAAGACTGAGGAAATAAAGGAGGGAGGGGAAGAAAGAAAAGAAGAACAAACTATGGAAAAGGAAGAAAAGAAAAGCAGGAGAGAGACAAGGAGGGGAAAAGAAAGAAGGAAATGGGAAGGGAGGAAAGGAAAGGGTGGGAAAAAGAAAGATAAGGGAGTGAGGAGAAAGTAAAATAATGAAGGGAAAAGAAGAAAAGAAAGAAGGGGGGAGAGGGAAGTAAAAAAAGAAAGGAAGGAGAAGGAAAGGAAGACTTGAGGGAAAAGAATAGAAGAGGTAGGAAGGAAGAGGGGGGAGAAGGAAGGAGAGAAGGAAATGGTAAAGGGGGAGAAAGGGAAGAAGGAAGGAAGGAAGGAAGGAAGGAAGGAAGAGGAAGGAAGGAAGAGGAAGGAAGAGGGAGGGAGAATGGAGGAAAGGGTGAAGGGGAGAGGGAGGGAAAAGGAAGGAGAGAAGGAGAAGGAAAGGCTGAAGGGGGAGAAAGGAAGGAAGAGGGAGAATGGAGGAAAGAAGGAAGGGGAGAGAGGGAGGGAAAAGGAAGGAGAGAAGGAAAGGATGAAGGGGGAGAAAGGAAGGAAGGAAGAGGGAGAATGGAGGAAAGAAGGAAGGGGAGAGAGAGGGAAAAGGAAGGAGAGAAGGAAAGGATGAAGGGGAGAAAGAAAGGAAGGAAGAGAAAGAGAATGGAGGAAAGAAGGAAGGGGAGAGAGGGAGGGAAAAGGAAGAAGGAAAGAATGGAAGAGGACGGAAGGAAGGAAGAGGGAGGGAAGAAAGAAGGTAGGGAGAGAGGGAAGATAAAGAATGAAAGAAAAAGAGAGGGAAAAAGAGGAATAGGAAGGAAGGAAGGCGGAGAAGGGCATGGGGCCAAGGCAGAACTTAGTGTCGACCTCAGCGAGGCAGTCCCTCCGGAAGTCATCGAAGAGGCCGCGACTCTTGAGCTGCCCGATGATGAGGGCATTGAGCTGAGCGTTCCCCAGGGGCAGCAAGACCAGGTCTGCCGGGCCAGGCCCGCCTCCGCCGCCTGCCCGGAGGCCCGTGGCGGAGGACGAAGAGGAATACAAGGACGAGGCACCGCAAGTCCCCGAGAGCTGCAGGGGATGAGGGAGAGGCGGCGATGGCAGTGCGGAAGCGGCAGTCACTGCGCATTTGCGTCACTCCTCCCCGCTGCATGCTGGGAAACCAAGGTCCGAGCTGCTCTGGAGAGCCAGATGCAATCATGAAAAGAGCCACATCTGGCTCCCGAGCCATAGGTTCCCTACCCCTGTTATAGCGTATCTGACAATTTGTCAGTATGAGTGTGTACGATCCACTATTTTAATGGAAGCAAATTCACTCCTTCCACCCTGTGGTGTGGTATGATGCATCGGACATAATTACTGGCAGGGGTACACACTCCAACAGCTCAGTAGGAAAGAGGTATCGTGCAAAGACAACTTTCTCTTAAACGTAGACAAGAACAATCGAAATGTGTGACTGCTGGCTACTCTTTTAAATCTTCTCGGTCAGTGATTATGATGGGAAATTCCCTTTCTTTCCATATCTTTCTTTCTTTCTTTCTTTCTTTCCACAGCCTCACGCTAGCACCAATGAGAGGAAGCATCTTTGAAATGAATTGCATTCAGTGTCAGTCATCCGTTGCCTTTTTCAGCTGCTTCTCATTAACGTCAAGCGCATGTCACATTTCCAAGTCTCGGGTGGATGCAAAACTACCACCCATGAGATTTATTGCAGCTTTTCTGCACAACACCTGTGTGTAATGTAGTCATGTTTCATTACTTCACCTCTCGAGTGCATGGTGGACATTGTGTACACGTTTAGAAAAACCAACCTTGGGTATGTTTAGCCCGGAGAACAGAAGGTGAAGCGGGGACATCATAGCCATGTTTACAGATTTGAAAGGATGGCATATTGAGAAGGGAGCTGGCTTGCTTTCTGCAATCGATTCTAACGGCTGGAAAAGAGATTCCACCTAAACATTAGCGAGAACTTTCTGACAGTCAAGCCGAAATTCAGCTACCCTCCAAAGGAGAGGGATGAGTTGATTCAGTGCCTGGTTAGCCTGCTGCTTTTGAACCAGATCAGCATGTAAACTGAGTTTGAAGGCTGCAAGAACAGAGATTTATTACTTTCAGGCCTGAAAGGATGTCTGCTACAGAGCCTCTGTTCAAAAGGAATCAGAGATAACCATGTAATACAAAACAAGATACGAGGGTGGGTCAATAAGTCTGTGAGCTTTTGAACTTCCCGCCTCTTAACTGAAAGGGCAACCCTGCTCCTGTCAGTTGACTCCTGTCAAAATTTGAACAAGCTGCATCATTTAGTTTGTGTTTGACAGGCATTGATAGCAGACTACTGTGTGATTTGAGGAGAAAATGGAAAAAAAGTGAATTTCATGTGCTCATTAAGCATTATTTTTTGCGGAAAAAACCATCACAGAAACCAAGGCTATGCTTGATAAATATGATGGGGACTCTGCACCATCAATTTCAATGGTAAAAAGTGGTTTACTGAATTTTGTTGTGGCCGTACAAGATCGGGGTGAAGATGCCGAACGTTCTGGATGCCCAGTTGAGGTCTCTACACTGCTTCAAATGAAAAAATTCACAATATGGTGTTGGCCGATTGGAGATGGAAAGTGTGGAGATTGTGGAAACCATAGGCATCTCACATGGCTCAGTGGTTTCAATTTTTGGATCACTTGGGTATGAGAAATCCCACAAGATGGGTGCCAGCTTGCTCACAATTGACAACAAATGCAAGGGTGCACACAGGTGCAGTTTCCATGGCAACAATCCATGAATTGGGATACAATTGCTCCCTCATCCACCCTATTCTCTGGATTTAGCCCCGAGTGACTATTTCTTGTTTCCAAACCTGAAGAAATGGCTCGGCGAAAAGAGATTTGACTCCAACGATGACCATGACAAATCTTATTTTTGAAAGGGATTACAAAAATTGGAGAAACGTTGGACAAAACCATCACAGAAACCAAGGCTAAGCTTGATAAATACGATGGGGACTCTGCACCATCAATTTCAATGGTAAAAAAGTGGTTTACTGAATTTTGTTGTGGCCGTACAAGCACGGAAGATGCCGAACGTTCTGGATGCCCAGTTGAGGTCTCTACACCCGAAACAATTGAAAAAATTCACAATATGGTGTTGGCCGATTGGAGATGGAAAGTGTGAAAGATTGTGGAAACCATAGGCATCTCACATGGCTCAGTGGTTTCAATTTTTAAGGATCACTTGGGTATGAGAAAGCTTTCCACAAGATGGGTGCCGCGTTTGCTCACAATTGACCACAAATGCAAGGGTGCACACAGGTGCAGTTTCCATGGCAACAATCCATGAATTGGGATACGAATTGCTCCCTCATCCACCCTATTCTCTGGATTTAGCCCCGAGTGACTATTTCTTGTTTCCAAACCTGAAGAAATGGCTCGGCGAAAAGAGATTTGACTCCAACGATGACCATGACAAATCCTATTTTTGAAAGGGATAAAAAAAATTGGAGAAACGTTGGACAAAGTGTATAGAGCTCAAAGGAGACTACGTTGAAAAATAAAATGATTTTTTTATCTAAAAACCTGTGTTTTGTTTAAAAAGTCACGGACTTATTGACCCGCCCTTGTATATTATCCTCTCTGATAGACATTCAAAGTCCCTGCACACTCCCCAGATTGGCCAAAAATTGGTCTAGCTGGTCCTCGTTGGCTGGAGAATATTCATGGCATCTGGAATGGATGGCATCTCTGTTGCTCTCCAGGCCTTGGAACACCTATGACCACAACACCACACAAGAATCCAAAATATATTATTGCAGAAACACACAAAAAGCACAGGCAAAAAATCAGAAATAAAGAAAGTAGAGGTATAATCCAAAAAGCTTTAGCAATAGATGACAATCCAAACAGTAATCCAAATGTCTCATGCGTATCCCAAGGTAACACAGTCCAAGCACAGCCAAAAAGTAAAGCATAAGTCCAGAAGCAAAAGGTATACTTAGTAAAACTTTAGCAGAAATATAAAGACAAGAACATTTCTGTTTTCGATCTGCTATTTGAGCAGGGAGTTGGGGCTGATGGCGGGTGCCCACCCCGACCTGGGTTTGAACTGCCAACCCTTCAATCGGTAGGATTTTCTGCATTTTAGCAATTTAACCTGCTGTGCTAAGCCCGACTATGTTAAGCCCATTGTAGTCACCGGGCTTAACATGACAGGTAAAGTGGGGTCAAACTGCATTAATTCTACAGTATAGGTGCATCCCAAATGAAAAAGAAAGATTAGGAACCATTTCATTTTGTAGGTTAATAGTAATGGTTGAGGACAGGGCCAGATCTTGATGTTACGCGAACTACGCGCCCGCGTGAGGTGCCACATATTCAGGGGCGCCTCTGCTTACCAAACGCCCCTCCTCAGTCGACTGCGCTGTTCCGCATGTGCATATTTGGTGTGGCGCAGGCACGCAGGCCGCCCTACGAGGCCAGAGACCGAGGAGGAGCGCCAGGCAGCTGGAGGTGAAAGCCCTGTCTCCGGCCACCAAACACCTCTCCTCAGTCTCCGGCCCCGTGGAAGGGGCCTCGCCCACATCGCACCCAATGCACACGCGCGTAACCAGCTGGGTCCGCGCGTGCGCATTTGGTACGGCGCAGATGGGCCGCCCTACACGAGGCCGGAGAAGAGCCGCCCACAGCGCAAACTACCCTCCCGTGTGGGGTGTCAAATATTCAAGGGCGCCTCCGACCACCAAATGCCCCTCCTCAGCCTCCGGCCCTCTGGAAAGGGGCCCACCCGCGCCGTTCCGCGTGTGCATATTTGGTGCAGTGCGGGAGGGCAGGCTGCCCTACGAGGCCAGAGACCGAGGAGGAGCACCAGGCAGCCAGAGGTGAAGTCCACGCCACTGGCCGCCAAACACCCCTCCTCAGTCTCCGGCCCTCTGGAAGGGGGCCCACCCGCGCCGTTCAGCGTGTGCATATTTGGTGCGGTGCGGGAGGGCAGGCCACCCTACGAGGCCAGAGACCGAGGAGGAGCACCAGGCAGCCAGAGGTGAAGTCCACGCCACTGGCCGCCAAACACCCCTCCTCAGTCTCCGGCCCTCTGGAAGGGGGCCCACCTGCGCCGTTCAGCGTGTGCATATTTGGTGCGGTGCGGGAGGGCAGGCCACCCTACGAGGCCAGAGACCGAGGAGGAGCACCAGGCAGCCAGAGGTGAAGGCCCCGCCTCCGGTCGCCAAACACCTCTCCTCAGTCTCCGGCCCCATAGAAGGGCCCCCGCCCGTGCTGCACCAAATGCGCACGCGCGGAACCAGCTGGTTCCATGCATGTGCATTTGGTGCTGCGCGGGTGGACCGCCCTACACTAGGCCAGAGAAGAGCCGCCCACAGGGCAAACTACGCACCTGTGTGGGGTGCCAAATATTCAGGGGCACCTCTGACCACCAAACGCCCCTCCTCAGTCTCCGACCCTATGGAAGGGGGCCTGCCCACACTGTTCTGCGTGTGTGTATTTGGTGTGGCGTGGGCGGGCCGCCCTACGAGGCCAGAGACCGAGGAGGAGCTCTGGGCAGCCAGAGGTGAAGGCCCCACCTCCAGCCACCAAACACCCCTCCTCAGTCTCCCGCCTGCGCCGCACCAAATGCACCAGCTGGTTCCGCACATGCGCATTTGTTGTGGCGCGGGCGGGCCACCCTACAAGAGGCCGGAGTAGAGCCGCCCACAGCGCGAGACGCTCCCCACAAGGCCAGAGACTGAGGAGGAGCACCTGGCAGAAAGGCAGAACATGTGAATACCTTTTATTTTATTTTTATGTGTACATTTTATTTTTCTGTTAATGGGGGGGGGGGCAAAATAATGTTTGCTTACCATTTAAAATTACCTTCGTCCGGGCCTGGTTGTGGAGGCAATATGCTCCCTTAGAGATCTGATTATTTCGGGTGTTTTAATACCGTTCTGCTAAAAAAATAAAAAGGAAAGCCTTTGCATCGTTTGTCGTACCTTTTTTGTCAATATCATGGTTGGAAGAGATGGCATTTTCTGGACTGCTCTTCAGTGTTAATAAAAGATTCCAAGAACAGGGTGACCTTTTCACAAAGGATCTGTAAATGCCAAAAAAAACCCCCTGCATTAACTCCCCGCAGGTCTTCCGGCTCTCGCTTGAGCGGGAGCTCGGTGTGCTTGCATTCATTTGTGAACTTGAGGGGTTCACTATGTAATAAAGGCCAGGCCATTCGGTGCACGGAAAGGATGCAGAGGTTTCCAAAAGCTTGATTGAACTGTTTTGATTCAGTTCCATTTCAGATAGCATCATGGAAAATTTCAGAGCTCACATGAAAATGACGGCATTTTTTTTCCCCCATCAACTCTTCTCAGTGTTCCTCCTTTCTTTCTTGGGGTGCATCTCCACTGTGGAATTAATGCAGTTTGACACACTTTAGCTAACATGGCTCAATGCTATGGAGCAATGTTTCTCAACTTGGGGGTCAGGACACTTGGGGGGGGGGTTCAGAGGGGTCACCAAAGACCATCAGAAAACATATATTTCTGATGGTCATAGGAACCACTTTGGTAGAAAAGGCTGAAGATCTCTCCGCCTATCCTTTTTGGAAACAGATGGCAAATCCTTCCATCAAAAGCTCTCCTCCGCTGTGATTGGCTGACCTCTCAGCGAAGGGGTGGGGGCTGTTTCTGAGACTCCAAGTGGGAAGGGGAGAGCACACAACAGCATGGAGCACATGCATGGGAGAGGGAGAGCGTGCAAGGCTGGAGGGAGGCTCATACCAGTGAGTTCCTTCAAGACAGGGGTAGGGAACCTATGGCTCGGGAGGACGGACACAGGGACGGAGGACGCCCGCCCGCCCGCTCACTTCGCCTCGGCTCTCCCGGTTCCCGGTTCCGCTTGGCCAAGGGAAGCGCCTGCCGGAGCCTCCTGATGGCATTGGCCTTCCTGCTCTGCTGGATAAGGAAAGGGGCGTAGGGTGTCCTAAATCAGGGCTGTCCAACTGGCAGCCAGGGGGCCGTATACGGCCCCCAGCCCCTTCCCTACGGCCCCCTAAGCTTTTTAATAAAAAATAAAAATAGATTTTTTTTCAAAAAAATCCCCAAAAATCCCAAAAAGTGCGCATGCGTGCAGTTTTGCCCACTTTGGGAGGGCGGGGGGAGCCCCCCGTGGCTCCTCCCTCTCTCCCAAAGCGTCACGCCAGCTTTGGGTGAGGGGGCGGAGCCACGGGGAACCTCCTCACTGCTTCGCCCTTTCCCCCAAACCGTCACAACAGCTGTTGTGATGCTTTGGGCGAGGCGGAGCCGCGGAGCTCCTCGCAGCTTTCCCTCTCCCAAACCGTCACAACAGCTGTTGGGATGTTTTGGGTGAGGGGCGGAGCTGCGGAAGGCTCCTCACGGCAGCCCTCCCCCAAAGCGTCACAACAGCTGTTGGGATGCTTTGGGCGAGGGGCAAAGCCGTGGAAGGCTCCCGTGGCTCCTCCTTCTCTCCCAAAGCATCACAACAGCCTCGGAAGCGGGCAAAATCACCCGCTTCCAAGGCTATTGTGATGCTTTGGGAGAGGGGGCGGAGCCGCGTGGCCGGGGGTGTGGCCGGGGGTGTGCCCGGGGCATGGCCAAGTGGCCCCCAGGTGATCACTCACCAGAAGTCCGGCCCTTGCGCTGGCAGAAGTTGGACAGCCCTGTCCTAAATAGTAACACCAAGAAGACACTGTATGCAGGATGCAATCAGCAGTAGTAGTCAAATTTCATAATCAGTCCTTTTTAATTATACATATTCAATATTTCACATTCAACGAAAGGTGGAATCAGTTGTAAGTATTTTCAATAAAGTTGTCGCAGTTCATTCCAAAAAAAAAATTCACTCTTCATATATCATATTTCAGCAAAATTATTAATGAAATTATAATCCGGAATATAATGCGGCTCAGGTCGACGGTCAGAAATTAAAGGCCTCGCCGTTTCGCCAGGGGGTGCCCAGCTTCATTGGGACCTCAAAACGTTTGTTGATTTCAACACAAAATAATTCCACAGGTCCGTGTAATCTATGATATAAAATATACAATGCCTTATTATTATAATATTCATTATGATGAAAGCCCGCAAAGAAAGAGGACAAACCCTACTCGCAGGCTGAGATAAGGTAAACATACCAAGTACAAAATTATTTCAATATCAATGGTGGACGCAGCCACTTCTCAGTATTCAGTCAGACGGATAGCGCAGTAAGCGGGGAACCCGGTTTAAAGCACTCTCTCTCCCGGTACAGGTGTAGCCTACATTAAAATCTCGCTAATTGATAATTGATCATTTAGGCCCAAAGGCAG
The DNA here is from genome assembly GCA_030556195.1 of Anolis apletophallus. Lineage (NCBI taxonomy): Eukaryota > Metazoa > Chordata > Lepidosauria > Squamata > Anolidae > Anolis > Anolis apletophallus. Next base: position 4,381,234 of record JARBWK010000020.1, read on the forward strand.
CTCACTTTTGAGGGCATTGATCCAGAAACATTCACGTTTACGTAATAAAGATTTATGATCTTGGTGTGATAGTGGTTTGATTGTTTCTAAAACCAGAACTTTAAAATCATCAAATCGGTGGTATTGTTTGAAATGTATGTATAGTGGTGAAGACTCATTCTGTGTTTTAAATCTGGAACGGTGTTCCTGCACCCGGGTTCTCAGGTCACGCCCACTTTCCCCAATATAGTATTTAGAGCAATCACAGATGAGACAATAAATAATATTCTTGGTCCAGATTTAAAACACAGAGGTTGGCTTAAAGGGGGCGTAATTCCAAAGTGTGGCCTAGGGTGCAAAAAGGTGTTAATCCGGGCCTGGGGGAGGTTAGAGTCGACATGGAGTTATTGGGCCTGAGATTGGGTGCATGCAGGGGGAAACGGGAAAGAAAAATACCATTTTCATGGCCATGGAGGGCTGTGATTCTATGATTCTATGTGTCCAAGTGAATTCGTTGGGCTGTGACAACATGTAAGGTTGAACCAACCCAGATGTTTAATTTGTTTTAAAAAGCCAGAGGGGGTTTGGCAGAGTGGGTGAAGGTGGTGGTCAATGCCTCCTTACAGGAGGGCAAAATTCCAGCCAGCTTAAAGCAAGCTGTTATAAAAACCGCTGTTGAAAAAACCATCACTGGACCCCACTCAATTAGTGAACTATCGGCCAGTTTCCAATCTCCCCTATTGGGGCAAAGTCATGGAATGGGTGGTGGCCTCGCACCTCCAGGGGTTCTTGGTAGACACTGATTATCTTGATCCGGCACAGTCTGGCTTTAGGCCGGGACATGGTACTGAAACAGCCTTGGTCGCCTTGGTAGATGATCTATGCTGGGAACTCGACAGGGGGAGTGTGTCACTGTTGGTTCTGCTGGACCTCGTAGCGGCTTTCGATACCGTTGACCATGGTATCCTTCTGGGTCACCTTGCAGAAATGGGGCTTAGGGGTACTGCTTTGCAGTAGCTCCAATCCTTCCTGGAGGGTCGTACCCAGAAGGTGTCATTGGGTGACACCTGTTCGGCTCCGCAACCGTTGTCTTGTGAAGTCCCTCAGGGTTCAGTACTGTTCCCAATGTTATTTAACATCTACATGAAACCGCTGGGAGAGATCATTCGGAGTTTCGGAGTAAGGTGTTATCTGTACGCAGGTGACGTCCAAATCTGCCACTCCTTTCCACCTGTCACCAAGGAGGCTGTCCAGACTTTGAACCGGTGCTTGGCTGCTGTGTCGGACTGGATGAGGGCTAGCAAATTGAGACTTAATCCAGACAAGACGGAGGTCTTCCTGGTCAGTTGAAAGGCCAAAGAGGGCATAGGGTTACAGCCTGTGTTGGATGGGGTTACACTCCCCCTGAAGACACAGGTTCGCAGCTTGGGGGTGATCCTGGATTCATTGCTGAGCCTGGAGCCCCAGGTCTCGGCGGTGGCCAGGGGAGCTTTTGCACAGTTAAGACTCGTGCGCCAGCTGCGCCCGTACCTTGGGAAGTCTGATCTGGCTACGGTCGTCCATGCTCTGGTCACATCCTGAATAGATTACTGCAATGCACTCTACGTGGGGCTGCCTTTGAAGACAGTTCGGAAACTGCAACTAGTCCAACGGGCGGCAGCCAGATTACTAACTGGAGCTACATACAGGGAGCATACCACCACCCCTGTTGTGTCAGCTCCACTGGCTGCCTGTCCAATTCCGAGCTCAATTCAAAGTGCTGTTTTTGACCTTTAAAGCTCTATACGGTTCTGGCCCAGCTTACTTGTCCGAACATATCAGCCGCTACGTCCCACCTCGTAATTTAAGATCATCCGGGGAGGCCCTGCTCTCGCTCTCACCTACTTCTCAAATGCGGTTGGTGGGGACGAGAGAAAGGGCCTTCTCGGTGGTGGCTCCCCGTCTGTGGAACACACTCCCAATTGATATACGATCAACCCCATCCCTCCTGGCATTCAGGAAAAAAGTGAAATCCTGGTTATGGGACCAGGCGTTTGCACACTACCACGATGCAGCACTTTAGATTGGTTTGTAATGGCAAGCTGGTGGACATGGACCAATGCTTCTATTATGGACGGAATACTGTTTTTAACTTATGTGAATGTATATGATGTATTTTAATGCTAATTGTATTTTATTGTATTTAAATGCTATCTGTATTTTAATGTATTTTAATTCTGACTGTTTTTGGTTTTCTATTATATGTATACTGTATTTTTGGCACCGAATTGTTGCCGTTGTTAGGCCACTCTGAGTCCCCCCCTCGGGGGTTGAGAAGAAGCGGGGTAAAAATGGTGGAAATAAATAAATAAATAGATGTTTAGGTACTGGAATGGAAACATCTGTGAATCCACTCACCTTTAGGTATCACGATGATAACCAAACAAGTGCTGATCTCAGGCCAAAATGTTAATACTTAACATGTCACGCAGTAGTACTCTGTGTGTGTGTGTGTGTTGTGATTTGCACTATAACAGTTTTAATGTTACAGAGATTGCGGTATTACTTAATCCCGAGGCCATCTGCCGAAAGCCACGAATTTATTGCAACGAGTCTGGCTAATGTTGTTTTACTAAGCGTGCAGACGGCCAATCTTAATCATTTTAACTACAATGCTCTATTACGCATACCATGAAATTTAACAAAGTATATCCTATATGGAAGCCGTAATGCCGCAGCTGCGAAGACTAATTAGGGAGCGCTCATTATAGTCCATTCAGTTTGCCATCGCAGATGCAGCAAGCTGGGAGCAAAGCCGGCTGGATGGTTGGATCGCGCCATTGCCGCTTTACGGTTGCTGGGGAACTAGCCACCCTCCGAGGCATTTCCCCATTTGCGTTGCTTTCCATGGACGTTTGCCACCTCTGAACAGAATAGTTTCGGCAGGAGATTGGAACAGTGAAATGATAGGGTCTGATTCTTTTTTATCTCCCTTGACAGGTAAATAATCTATATACAATGTTCCCTCACTTATTGCGGGGGTTACGTTCCCGTAATAAGTGAAAAACAGCAATGTAGGGATGCTATTTTAAAAAAATATTTACTGTATATCAGGGGTGCCCACACTTTTTCAGCATGCAAGCTACTTATATTAAAACCAAGTCAGAAAGATCTACCTACCTCCTCAAGGCTGGAGAGGGGAGGGAGCTGGGCGGGGCTTGGCCAAAGGGGGCTGAGCCAGGCTGCACCAAGCCCCACCCCCTACCCTCTGGCTTTGGAGCTCCCAGCAGCTTTTCCAGGCTTGAGGATGGCAATGCCAAGCCAGAGGTGACATAGCTATCACAAGGCTGGCTTGGCACTGCCATCATCGAGCCTGGAGAAGCTGCTGGTAGAGCCGAAGCCACAGGGGGCGGAGCCAGGCCGCAACAAGCCCCACCCCCTCCCCTCTGGCTTTGGAGCTCCCAGCAGCTTTTCCAGGCTTGAGGATGGCAATGCCAAGCCAGAGGTGACATAGCTAGCACAAGGCTGGCTTGGCACTGCCATCCTCGAGCCTGGAGAAGCTGCTGGTAGAGCCGAAGCCACAGGGGGCGGAGCCAGGCCGCAACAAGCCCCGCCCCCTCCCCCCCTCTGGCTTTGGAGCTCCCAGCAGCTTTTCCAGGCTTGAGGATGGCAATGCCAAGCCAGAGGTGACATAGCTAGCACAAGGCTGGCTTGGCACTGCCATCCTCAAGCCTGGAGAAGCTGCTGGTAGAGCCAAAGCCACAGGGGCGGAGCCAGGCCACAACAAGCCCCGCCCCCTCCCCGCTGGCGTTGGAGCTCCCAGCAGCTTCTCCAGGCTTGAGGATGGCAATGCCAAGCCAGATGTGACAGAGCTAGCACAAGGCTGGCTTGGCACTGCCATCCTCGAGCCTGGAGAAACTGCTGGTAGAGCCGAAGCCACAGGGGCGGAGCCAGGCCGCAACAAGCCCCGCCCCCGCCCCTCTGGCTTTGGAGCTCCCAGCAGCTTCTCCAGGCTTGAGGATGGCAATGCCAAGCCAGATGTGACATAGCTAGCACAAGGCTGGCTTGGCACTGCCATCCTCGAGCCTGGAGAAACTGCTGGTAGAGCCGAAGCCACAGGGGGCGGAGCCAGGCTGCAACAAGCCCCGCCCCCTCCTTTCTGGCTTTGGAGCTCCCAGCAGCTTTTCCAGGCTTGAGGATGGCAATGCCAAGCCAGAGGTGACATAGCTAGCACAAGGCTGGCTTGGCACTGCCATCCTCGAGCCTGGAGAAGCTGCTGGTGAGCATCACAGGGGGCGGAGCCAGGCTGCAACAAGCCCCGCCCCCTCCTTTCTGGCTTTGGAGCTCCCAGCAGCTTTTCCAGGCTTGAGGATGGCAATGCCAAGCCAGAGGTGACATAGCTAGCACAAGGCTGGCTTGGCACTGCCATCATCGAGCCTGGAGAAGCTGCTGGTAGAGCTGAAGCCACAGGGGCCAGGCCGCAACAAGCCCCGCCCCCTCCCCTCTGGCTTTGGAGCTCCCAGCAGCTTTTCCAGGCTTGAGGATTGCAATGCCAAGCCAGTGGTGACATAGCTAGCACAAGGCTGGCTTGGCCTTGCCCTCCACAAACCTGGAGAAGCTGCTGGGAGTGCAGAAGCCAGGGAGGGGGCAGGGCTTGGTGCGGCCTGGCTCCACCCCCTCTGAGAAGCGCTCCATCCGGCTGGGATCGACCTCCTTCAGTCCCGGGATCGACTGGTCGATCGCGATCGACTTCCTGGGCAGCCCTGCTGTATATACTCGAATATAAGCCTAGTTTTTCAGCCCCTGCTTATACTCGAGCCAAGGTTATTTATTATTTTACTCTGTTATTAGTTTTAATTTTATTACATTTATTTACTCTATTATTACATTTACATTATTTTACTCTATTATTCTTCGTATTACATTTATTTACTCTATTATTACATTTACATTATTTTACTTTATTATTTTTTACATTTATTATTTTACTCTATTTATTATTATATTTATAATTTCCCCCTATTTATTATTGTTATTATTACATTTCCATTACTGTACTCCTTCTTCTTCTTCTTCTTCTTCTTATTATGTAACTTTAACTTTTATTTTCATTATCCGTGTAAATCTGGTTTTACTGTTTATGGTAAGGACTCATCCGGCATTACTTCGTGAACGCTTAGGAAGGACTCATTTTTACAAGCGTGTTGATGACTAAAAAGGCCAATCTGAGATAGGCAAGTTCAGTTGCAGAAAGCACAGCAGAAAGTCTCCTTGGGTGATGTCGTTTCCAAGTTGCAGTTCTTTCTGCGTTGTCGTTTCTCTTCGAGACCCGTTCGGCGTGTCTTCTCGAAAGAGGCCGCAGAATTGTGAATAGTGTGTCTCCACGCCTCCCGATGTGAGGCCAGGGTGGACCATTGTTGGTGATCAATCTGGCCGAGCTTGAGATGTTGTTTCAGGGAGTCCTTATATCTCTTTTTGGGGGCACCTCTCTTGCGCTGACCCATGGCGAGTTCACCATAGAGTAGTATCTTTGGGAGGCGGTGGTCCTCCATCCTAGAGACGTGCCCTGCCCAGCGCAGCTGTGTTCTCAATAGCATGGCCTCAATGCTGGTGACCCCTGCTTGCTCAAGGACAGCAACATTCGTCACATAGTCAGTCCAGTGTATATTTAGGATTGTGCGAAGACAGAGCTGATGAAAGTGTTCGAGGAGTCATAGGTGTTGGCGAGAGGTGACCCATGTTCCCACCCATAGAGGAGAATAGACAGTATGATATCTCTTCACCCCCGGTGCTTCCTCAGGTGGTCCGCAAAAAGGCCTTACTGGTACATTATTTAAACTGTTATGTTTATTCATTGTCAATCTTCGTCTGATCACCATGCTCATTATATCCCCTGATTAATGGGGTTATGGGATAACAATACAAAAGTGTTTTCCTGTGGTGCGGGCTAGACCCTCTTCCACCCAGTCTCAGCCCAGCAACATTCGAACAAAGTCAGTCTGTAGCCCCCTCCGAAGACAAAAAAGTGTTGGCTAGGTGCCCTGCATGTTCCAGACCCATAGAGGAGAATAGACAGTATGATAGCTCTGTACACACTGATTTTTGTGCTTTGCCTCAGGTGCTTATTGCTCCAGATTCTTTTGAGAAGCCTTCCGAATGCACTCTATGCCTTTGCTAATCTGTGATCTATCTCTTTATCAATCTTGGCGTCTGAAGAGATGATGCTTCCCAGGTAGGTGAACTGCTGGATGGACTTAAACACAGATGTGCCTCTGCTGACGTGGGGATTATGGTGTTCTTCCTGTGGTGTGGGCTGGTAGAGGACTTCTGTTTTCTTCAGGCTGACTTCCAGCCCAAACAGCTCTGCAGCTGCTGCAAAGCAGGATGTTAGGCGCTGCAGGGCTGCTTCTGAATGGGCGACAAGGGCAGCATTTTGAAGTTGATTCATAGCTGCTGCATTTCCCACCCTCAGCTTATAATCGAGTCAATACGTCTTCCCAGGTTTTTGTGGAAAAAATAGGTGCCTCAGCTTATATTTGGGTCGGCTTATATTCGAGTATATACAGTATATTATTTTAGTAGTTATATACTATTTTAAGTCTACAAAGTGAATGAAAGGAAGGAAAGGCTCTTCAAGGCTGGAAAGAGGACTGAGGAGGGAAAGCGTCTCAGAGAGCAGCAGCGGCAAAAACCCATGAATCAGGGAAAATAAGGCGATATATATATTTTAAATTAATATTTTTGAAAACCGCAAACAGCGAGTCCACTAAAAGCAAGAATCCACTAAAAGGGAGAATTCACCATGATTTCTAGGAGTTGTAGGCTCTGGGATGTATAGTTCACCTGCAATCTAAGAGCTGCACTCTGAACTCCACTAACAATGGACCTAGAACTAACTTGGCACAGAGAGCCCCCAAGACCAGCAAAACATGCTGGAGGTCTTTGGAGAAAGTTATAGGAGTTGTAGTTCACCTACATCTATGAACCTAAACTAGGATGGATCTGGACCAAACTTGGCATGCGTATCTGATATTGAATATTTGAATACTGGTGGGTTTCGAGGGAAATTGACCAGGAAATTTTGGATTTGTAGGTACTGGGATTTATAGTTCACCTGCAATCAATGAGCACTCTGAACCCCACCAAAGATGGAATTTGACCAAACTTGGCACACAGAGCCCCCATGGCCAAGAAAACAAATACTGGAGGCCTTTGGGGAAAATTCTCCTTGATTTGGGGGAATTGTAGTTTACCTACACTCAGAGAACACTGTGAACCCAAACACCGATGGATCTGGATCAAATTTGGCACACAGACCTGATACGCTGAAATTTGATTACTGGAGGGGTTTAAGGGGAACTGACCTTTCCTTCTGGGAGTTGTGGCACCCCCATAGGGCTGGTCTTATATTTGTACTGTGCACCTATTTGCCTTTACCTGCAAGGCCTTTGTCCCATTGTTCTGCCATGTGAGCACTTAGGGGCGGAGTTGTGCCTCGGCTCCAAACCTGATGTCACCGCCCTTGACTCCTCCTCTTCCAGAGGTCACCTGAGAGGCTGGACTTCCTCTCTGGCCTCATTCCAGAGATCACACGGCCGTAGCAAGGTGGAATAAGAACATAAGAACATAAGAAGAGCCATGCTGAATCGGGCCTCAGCCCATCTAGTCCAGCATTCTGTGTCACACAGTGGCCCACTAGTTGTACACAGGGATCTCTAGCAGAAAGGAGGGCAAAACCCTCACCTGCTCCCGACCCCCCCCCACAACCAGTACCCGGGGAAAACCCAGCCTGCCTCCATCAACACAGAGGTGGCACTTGGGTGTCCATTTCAGTAGCTACTGATTCCCTTGGTATCCATGAATCTGTCTAATCCTGCCTTGAAGCTGTCCAGGCTGACAGCTGTCACAACCTCCTCTGGAAGTGAGTTCCATAACCCAATGACCCTCTGGGTGAAGAAATATTTCCCTTTATTAGTCCTAACTTTCCTACCTTGGAGCTTTAGGGAGTGCCCCCTAGTCCTAGTGTTGTGTGACAGAGAAAAATATTTTTTCTTTATTCACCTTTTCTATCCCATGCATGATTTTATACACTTCGATCAAGTCACCTCTTAAACGCCGTCTTTCAAGGCTGAAAAGACCAAGGCGTTGCAACCTGGTTTCATAAGGGAGCCGCTCCATCCCTTGGATCATTTTTGTTGCCCTTTTCTGTACCTTTTCCAGTTCCGTTATATCCTTCTTGAGGTGTGGTGACCAGAATTGTACACAGTACTCCAGATGTGGCCTCACCATAGATTTGTAGAGAGGCAATACAACATTTGCTGACCTATTTTCGATTCCCTTCCTGATCATGCCAAGCATAGAATTTGCTTTTTTTCACTGCTGCAGCGCACTGGGTTGACATCTTCATTGAGCTGTCCACCAAGACCCCAAGATCCCTTTCCTGGTTTGTCTCGAAAGCTTTGACCCCATCAATTGGTAGGTGTAGTTGGGGTTCTTTGCCCCGATGTGCATGACTTTACACTTGTTTAGGTTAAAGTGCATTTGCCACTTTGTTGCCCATTCACTCAATTTCGAGAGATCTTTCTGGAGCTCTTTACAATCAGTTTCATTTTTAACTACCCTGAACAATTTAGTGTCGTCTGCAAACTTTGCTACCTCAGAATTTACTCCTACATCCAGGTCATTAATGAATAAATTAAAAAGTAACGGACCCAAAACTGAACCTTGGGGTACGCCACTTCTCACCTCTTTCCACCCAGAGAAATGTCCGTTTATTACCACCCTTTGTTTCCTACAGTTTAGCCAGGTTCCAATCCAGGACAAGACCTGTCCTCTGATTCCATGGCTGAAGAGCTTATTTAGGAGCCTTTGGTGAGGGACTTTGTCAAAAGCCTTTTGAAAGTCAAGGTAAACAATATCGACTGGGTCCCCTTTATCTATGTGTTTATTTACACCCTCAAAGAATTCTATCAAGTTAGTAAGACATGATTTGCCTTTGCAGAAACCATGTTGATTTTCCTTCAGCAATGCCTGTTCTTCTATGTGCTTAGTAATTTTTTCTTTAATAATGGTTTCCATCACTTTGCCTGGAACTGAGGTTAGACTAACTGGCCTATAATTTCCTGGATCACCCCTGGATCCTTTCTTGAAGATCGGAGTTACATTTGCCTCCCTCCAGTCCTCGGGTACAGTGCCTGATCTTAGAGAAAGGTTATATATTTTGGCTAGAATTTCAGCAATTTCACACAATCTAAGCCATGCTGGGACAAAGCAACTTAGTTCACTGCTATTAAGCCTAACCTTCGCTCTCAACCATGCCTGCAGTGCAAAGGAAGACCTGTCCTCAACATAGACTGCGGATTTTGGGGTTGGCACACAGAACTTGGCACACAGAACCCCCAGGACTAACTCAACCTACTGGAAGGGTCAGGCCCGGATTAACACTTTTTTGCGCCCTAGGCCACACTTTGGAATTACGCCCCCTTTAAGCCAACCTCTACCGCATGCCCTCTCCCCCCCTGAAAGGGCCAGGCCCCCTCCTTACCCGCCGGGCAGCAGAGCAGGAAGGCCAAGGCCACCAGGAGGCTCTGGCTGGCGCCTTCCACAGCCAGGCAGAAGGAGGAGTGTCCCAGGCAGCCGAGAGCCAGGGGCCGGGCCGGGCTGCCTCGAGGAAAGCATTTAGCGCAGAGGGAGAAGAAAGAACCAAAGGGAGGGGAGCGGGGAGGACGCACCATCAAAGCGGCTGGTGGTGCCACTTTCCCCGCCCACGGCGCCTCCCCTCTTTCTCTCTCTCCGTCAGCGCCATCGGGGAAACCGAAAAGGGACCCTCCCGAATGGCTAGGAAGCTAGCCCACTCACCCACCCACCCATCCGTTTTGGGGCAGGAAAAAAGGCTATTTCTGGCTCCGCAATGAAAGGGGGAGAGAGGCGGAGGTGGGGGGATGCGTGTCAGATTATTGCATTTTGAATAGCAATTCATGAGTCAGCACAAGATGTATTTTCGGCAGTGTGACATGTTTGACACCAGATGGCGCAGTCTCAAGACTGATAAATGGAATCTTGAGGATTTGTCAGTTAAAAAAAGTGACAGTTGGGATCTGACAGTTGGGAATTGTCCGTTGAAGAGGACAGTTGGGATTAAATATCTGTGAGGAAAGGATGTTTAGAAAGGTAGCTGTGATTGCTGTTGTTTTTCCAGGCTTAGCTTGTTATTGTTAAATACAATTCAATACAAAGTTATATTTTACCTTGTGAATTGAATGAGAGTGTCATTATTCACACGAACAGGGACTGGAGTTTATTGGGCCGATAGGGAATTAAACTTCTATATTTCTGTTGCCTATTCCGCTGTGGCATAAATACTCGACGCCGAAGAAAGCGTGCACGAGGGAACGGGGGGCGTGCACGGGTTTCACGCTCACTCACTCACTTGCTCGGAAGGCAGGCTTCCCGTCTGCTCCTGCGGATGGGAAGGACCACGGGGAGGGAGGGAGGGAAACAGGCGCGCGCAGAGCGGCCGGGGGCGTCCCTGGGGGGGGGCGCATGCCGCTGAGTTGGGAAAAACCCCAGGAGCCGGCCACGCCGTTTTTATTTGTTTCAACATTTTAATTATTTTTTTTGGTCCGTGATTCTGCGCACCCCTCGGCTTGTGCCCCTAGGCCATGGCCTAGGTTGGCCTTATGGGTAATCCGGGCCTGGGAAGGGTTTGAGGGGACTGATTCGCCATAGTGGGAGTTGTAGTCTACCCTACAGCCAGAGAGCACACTGAATCTTATCGATGATGCATCTAAAGCAAACTTGCGCAACATAACAAACTTTATGTACTGATGGAGTTTTTCAGGGTTAGCATGGCATGATGTGAGCTGTAGTTCACAGGGAGGAGGTAAAAGCTGCATTGATAAGGGCCGTCAATGCTAATATTAGATGGATTGTAAATGGTTTGACTGGCCGTATCTTTCCTGGCTCCCGCATCCCTCCTCCCTGCATCTGATCCAGGCGAAAGCATCTCTGTGACATGATTATTATTGGGAAGTGTGGAGAAGCGCATCTCTGCTCCTGAATGTAAATGCCGCTGGATGCAGCCTCCACTTGAGAAATATATGGCTTGATTTGCAGGGTGATGTTTATGGTTGCCTTTTCCCATTATCGTTTCAGCGAGGCGGAGTGGCAATGCATACGCTGGCTTTCATGATGCAGAAAAAGCGAGTGCTTTGGAGAGATCCATCTTCCCTTCCTCCCCCACTTTGGGCTCCTTATTGATGTCCTGTCACTTGCCACATTCTCATATTCTCTCCAGGGAAGCTAATGACACTGATGGAAAGCCCCCAACCGCTCTTTCCCTCTGAATATCTACATAAAAGACAATGTTATTGGGTAGGGAAGAGGTTTTTTTACAAACCAACAGCTTCATTGGAGGACTTCGGAAAGATCGCTTGCTTTCCTCTATTGGATTCTGTGAAGATATTGCCACGTTATCTCCATCGCCCATTTCTGTATCAGCTTAGATGTAGCTAAGGTCTCCCCAAGCGATCTCCAAGTTTCTGCATCTACATGAATATGACATTACAAAGGGTCACTTCACCTAGCAACAACCAATCCAGGGACATTGCAAAGGGCCACTTCACCTAGCGACAGCCAATCCAGGGACATTGCAAAGGGCCACTTCACCTAGCAACAGCCAATCCAGGGACATTGCAAAGGGCCACTTCACCTAGCAACAGCCAACCCAGGGACATTGCAAAGAACCACTCCACCTAGCAACAGACAATCCTTCACCTAGCAACAGCCAATCCAGTGACATTGCAAAGGGCCACTTCACCTAGCAACAGCCAACCCAGGGACATTGCAAAGGGCCACTTCACCTAGCAACAGCCAATCCAGGGACATTGCAAAGGGCCACTTCACCTAGCAACAGCCAACCCAGGGACATTGCAAAGGGCCACTTCACCTAGTAACAGCTAACCCAGGGACATTGCAAAGAGCCAATTCACCTAGCAACAGCCAATCCGGGGACATTGCAAAGGGCCACTTCACCTAGCAACAGCCAACCCAGGGACATTTGCAAAGGGCCACTTCACCTAGCAACAGCCAATCCTTCACCTAGCAACAGCCAATCCGGGGACATTGCAAAGGGCCACTTCACCTAGCAACAGCCAACCCAGGGACATTGCAAAGGGCCACTCCACCTAGCAACAGACAATCCGGGGACATTGCAAAGGGCCACTTCACCTAGCAACAGCCAATCCACTTCACCTAGCAACAGCCAATCCTTCACCAAGGGAGCCAACTGGGATTGCAAAGGGCCACTTCACCTAGCAACAGCCAACCCAGGGACATTGCAAAGGGCCACTTCACCTAGCAACAGCCAACCCAGGGACATTGCAAAGGGCCACTTCACCTAGTAACAGCCAATCCAGGGACATTGCAAAGAGCCAATTCACCTAGCATCAGCCAATCTAGTGACTTTGCAGGACCACTTCACCTAGCAACTGCCAAACCAGTGACAATGCAAAGGGCCACCTCACCTAGCAACAGCCAATCCTTCACCTAGCAACAGCCAATCTAGTGACATTGCAATTGGTCACTTCACCTAGCAACAGCCAAACCACTGGCAATGCAAAGGGCCACTTCAAATAGCAACAGCCAATCCAATGACATCGCAGAGGGCCACTTCCCCTAGCAGCAGCGCATCCCTCACCTAGCAACAGCCAATCTAGTGACACTGAAATGATCCACTTCATCTAACAACAGCCAAACGAGTGAAAATGCAAAGGGCCACTTCACCTAGCAACAGCCAAACCAGTCACAATGCAAAGGGCCACTTCACCCAGCAACAGCCAATTCTTCACCTAGCAACAGCCAAACCAGTCACATTGCAATGGGCCACTTCACCTAGTAACAGCCAAACCAGTGACACTGAAAAGGGCCACTTCGCCTTGCAATATCCAATCCTTCACTTTGCAAACAGCCGATCTAGTGACTTGTGTGTGTGTGTGTGTGTGTGTGTGTGTGCGTGTGACTAGCAGATAAACCTGCCATTACCCGGTTGTCATTGGGATCTCAGCTTGCCTACTTTCTCCCTCCTTTCTTTTGTTCTTTCTTTCTATGATTTACCTTCCCTCTTTTCCCTTTCTTTCCTACTCTCCACTATACCTTCCCCCTTTTCCTTTCACTTCCTTCCTTTCCTCATCTTTCTTTCTTTCCTTCCTTTCTTTCATCCCTTCCTTTCTCCCTTTCATCCATGTGTCACATTTCTTTCTCAGTGACATTACAAAGGGCCACTTCACCTAGCAAACAATTTGGTGGTACAGACATATTTTGACTCTTTTATATAGAGAGAGATACACCTGGGGTTATGTATAAAATATTTCCGACAGGGTTGCGAGTGGGAAAAGCCCTGGATCTCGAGATTTCTCTCCGTCTCCCTATAATATAGCCAGCAATATATATGGATTGTATATATGGATTTTTTTTCCCGCTGCAGTTGACAAGTTTTTCTCAAGATAAGGGAAAAGCAAACAAAACTTTTAATGAGCTGCCAGGATCCTGAGAATGGAGACGCGAAAGCTATTATCCACCCTGATTATCCACCAAATTGGATCTGCCGGCGTTAAGGAACAAAGGCTCTGTTAAGCAGCTCACGTTGTGAGTTTTGTCAGCAGGCCAAATTCAACACTGCGGCAGCTTTGTTGGCTTCACAGAGCGTTACCCCAAGGATGAAGCTCCCCTGGCATCCCAAGACCTTGTCGCACATCCGAATGCAGCGTACGGAGCCTGAACCCTTAACTTGTCTTTCCTGCACTTCCAAATGTCCGTCTCGGATCACAAAATGCATAAGGTTGTGGGTGAACTACAACTCACAACATGCCAGGTTCACCCCGAAAAACTCCATCAGTCCTTAAAATTTGTTATTTTGGGCAAGTTTGCTCTAGATCAGGGGTGGGCAACCTACGGCCCACGGGCCGGATCCGGCTCTCCGGGTGATGCCATCCGGCCCGCGGCTTCCTTGCCAAAGAGAGGGAGGCGAGGGCAGCCACAAAGCAATGTGATGCTTTGCGTCCGGCAAAAAGGGAGGGAGGGAGCAAAACACCCTCTCATGTCCCCTGCCGCGACCCCAGAATAACCTCTGCAGGGAACCCCGCCTCCCCAAGGGTCTCTGCGCGATGAGGTCACAGGCGGCATCATGCAGAGACTCTCAGGGAGGTGGGGCCTCCCGCGGAAGCTCCCCTGGAGCCGCAACGAGGAACAGGATTAGGCACTTCGCTACCTCCCCCCCACCAGCCGGACACAAAGCACCACGCCGCCCCGCAGCCGCCCCCGCCTCTGTCTCTTCGGCAAGGAAGCCGCGGGCGAGAAAGAGGAGGAAAGAAAAGGAAGAGGTTAAGGCAGGTTGGGGTCTCTGTGTGTAGTTTACTATGTATTTGAACTGCTCGGTTGGCAGAAGCTGGGGCTAACAGTGGGAGCTCCCCCACTGTTATTTCATTTTATTTTATTTTTGTGGTTTTTATTATTATTTTATAATTATTTCATAATAATAATATAATTAATAATATAATATAATGTTATATTACAGTATAATTTCAATATATTATAATGTCTATATATACTATAATATAATAATTATGATATTAATACTAATAATATATGAATATTTCTTGATATATTAATGTTAATATTAATGATGTGTAATATATAGTAAATATAGTAAATAAATAAATAATGTAGATTAGAATGTAGTTCAGCCTTTAGGTGCGGTCCTTCCATAGTATTTTTTGACTCTCGTGTGGCCGCTTGGAAAAAATAATTGCCCACCCCTGATCTATATTGTAGAAATAATGCAGTTTGATGCCACTTGAACTGCCACAATGGAATCAAGGGTGTTTTGTAAGATGAGTCTATGTTTGTCTAGGCAGATAGATAAGCCTCAAAAGACTCATCTGAATACCAAGCCAGAATATCCGAAAAATGAAGCAGAATGTGCAAGTGGTTGTCCAGAGCAGCTCTAAAGGAGCAATTGCCGCAGCCATCTGAGCATTTTCTCTACAGGAACCAGCCATTTGACCGACACAATCGATACACAGTGGCCGAGTAGCCCATAAATATGTTGCAGCTGTGAAAGTGATGTTTCCTATGTCGAAGATTGCAGAAGACACCAGGAAAGAGACACGACTGAGTGGAGAATAAATAACGGGACTTATTTTGTTAGGTGAACATGGGGAACCTCCTGGGTAGGTCCATTGGTCCGGTGGCATCTCGCCAGGGCCAAAAAAGGGGCTTTAAAAGGATGGATGTAAGGACTCACCCATTCTGAGCAGGCCGAAGCCTGTGTTGCAGTTTGGCTCCCTGGTTAGAATAGCTGGCATCCATCTTAGGAGGGAGTTCCACAGGGCAGCCATTAGAAGAAGGTAATTGCCAGAGACAGAGGGAGTGGCTTTAGGACTCCTCTGTTTAGATACAGTGTCTCCCAGGAGATTGGCTGAGAGCCATAGGGGAGGAGCTGAGCTGACTAGGAGGGAGAAATCCTGTCAGAGAAGTCTAGTCTTGTGCTAGGCTGTGGAAAAGTAACATCCAAGCCTTAGCAGTCAGTCTTGAGCTAGGTTTTGGACAAGTAACATCCAAGCCTCAGCTGTTGGTCTGAATCAGTCTGTTCTATAGCGAAACACCTAGGGATTAGTCTGAACTAAGGGGTCAGGGAAGCTGACAGTGCTTAGGGTCAGAAGAGAATTCAGGGTGCCGCTTAGAGTTTAGAGCCGGCAGGGCTGACTTGGGATAGTCAGTCAAGACACCTTATAGTCTCTGGATATAGAGAGAAAGGTGGGCTCTGAGACTGGGAGCTAGCACAAGTCTGTTAGCTCATTCAGACAAGACTCAAGGAACTTTTTAGGGAATAAAAGTTCCAAGTTGTTAACATCTAGTCACCACTAGTTTCAGTATTAGTGTGACAGAGCTTTTACAGTCAAGTTTTAGCATTGACTGGAATTGCTTTAAGATCTAAGAGAAGAAAACCTCTAGAGAAACCAATACACTCCAGCACAGGGGTGCCCACACTTTTTCATCATGCGAGCTACTATATGAACAATCCAGTTGAAAAGATCACCTGTTGTGCATGTGAATGTGTGCGCGCACGCGCGCACGCACGCGCGCACGCACGCTCCTGCTGCAGCCTTCCATCCGCACGGGGCTTCTTTCTTGCCTGCCCACGAACTTGCTGCCGCACGCACCCGGGAAGGGGACCCTCCTTGCCTGCGTGCGCGCTCTCTCTTAATGTCTTCGTTGCCTTCCTCCTTCCTGCTGCATGCTTTCGCGAAGCAGGAAGTCCCCATCCCGTCCTGCTTCTTGCGTGCACAGCAGGACCCTCCCACACATGCAGCAGGAGGGTATTTATAGGCGCACCCACCAGCACTTCGGCCAGATATGGCTTCGGCGGCAGCTCGGAAGGCGCAGGGCTGGGAAGAGGGGCCACCTGGCCGCTGCCTGGGCTGGGAAACTCAACCGAGAGAGGGACCCACATGAGGCTGGAGCCTCCCCCATAGCAGCCTCCCTCGAGGCTTCCTTACCTGGGCAGGAGAAGGAAGAGTGGAAGATGTGCTTCCCCAAAGTGACAGATGCAGCGGGGGGGGGGGCGCCCTTCCTTCCTTTCGAGGGTGTCACTCAGAAAGGACGCCCAAGTGTATGGCTGGCAGGAAGGAGGACCCCTCCCACTGGTGGCGGTCCATGCCCATGGGAGAGAGGGGGGGGGGCTCTTCCTAGCCGGCTCTGAAGAGGCACCCTCTCTCTCTCTCCCCCCCCCGTGGGCCCTCGCCACCTTTCTCCTTCAAGGGCGAGGGAGGGCGAGGCGGAGAAAGGCGACGAGGGCACAAGCAGCAGCAGCAAGTGGAGTCTCCATCCCCGCAGCCCCCTCCTCCTCGGGTTCAGCCCCAGGAACACGGCAGAGCCCTCCCTCCTCGCCCCCAACCAAGGAAAGAAAGCAGCCCCACACACCTTGCAGCAACCAATAGGCAGTCATGTCACCACACCGTGCGTGGCAAGACAAGCGCCAGGGTCCGCCCACTAAAGCCTCATTTTGGCAAAAGAAGCCCCGCACAGGTGGCGGCAGGAGCGCACGTGCGCGCACATGGCAGGGGTGCGCCATCCGGCTGGTGAGGCCCAAAGATCACCTGGAAGAGGGCTGAAGATCACCTAGGTGCTCCCGATCACCATAATGAGCACCCCTGCTCCAGCACATTGTATATCAAGCAAACCATCACGCAGTTGAACCAACTTTTTGTAACCATACGCTCTCGTTGCCTCAATAGAAGTAAACCATTAAGATCTGTGCCTTGTTTGTTGTTAAAGCCTGTTATAGTTAATAAACTCTTTCTTGTTAACTTTTAAGCAAGCCTCCATCGTACTACTTTTCAGTTTCCTCTCAGTGGGTGGTTTTATTAGGAGCCTAACTGGAAATCTTATTTATTATAAAATCCTAATAAGAACATTAGGTTGGTAGTAGAGAGATTTATGAATTGGGTGTACCAAGTCGTCACAATGGACAAACTCTCTAGGCCCTGGGGGTAAAATAATGAAAACCACTAAAATAAAATGAAATGAAATTCAAGAAGACAAGGTGCGAACCAAGATAGAGGCTGACTTCCTCAAGAGTGGAAGGATCCCAAGATGGAATGGCCCAATGGACCCAGCCCAGAGGATGACAAAGCGGCCGCAGCAGAGCAGAGCAGCAGACGATTGGAGGCTGCAGGCCTCCGCCCGCTCTCGCCGCCAGCCGTTCCCCAGCTGATCGCCCTGCCATGGAGTGCCTACCATCCCGTCTTTGGAGTGCCTGCCATCCCGGGAGGCGATCCGTGTCTGCAGCGGGAGCAGTCGGCGACCTGAGGCGGCTGATCGCCCTGGCGACCCGGAAGAGGATCAAATCTTCCAGGTTGCCAGGACGATCAGCTGCCGCAGGTCGCCGACTGCTCCTGCGGCAGCCCCGGATCGCCTCCCGGGATGGCAGGCACTCCAAAGCCGCTGCTCCTTTGATTGTTCTCCGCCCCCGACGCCCTTATCCCCGGGCCGGACAGAATTGGCTGCCGGGCCACATCCGGCCTGTGGGCCATAGGTTGCCCAGGTCTGATATAGATCCATAGGACTCTCTCCATCCTGAGAAGACCCTAAAAATGAGCTCTGCCTTTCCTTTTTTCTGACATCATCGGGTTTTTTTTCCTTTGAGTCGATGTCAGGCAGAAAGAGCTGGTGTCCTTATCCCCGTTACAGTCCCTTTATTAGTTTAATGAGCTTGGCTTTATTCCTCCAAATGATTCTGGCTTTTTTTATTGCTGCCTCTACAGCTTCAAGAATGCCATCAAAAAGGAATATGTAGGGAAAAATATGCAAGCTTTGGTAAATGGATGTGCTTAGGAAGTTGCACACTCTGGGAGCTTCTGTGTTGTACACCAGAGCAAGAACCCCTCTGACCTTCAACACCACACCAGCTTGGTAAAATCAGCAAGCGGTTTATTGAAGAATACGTGTAGGTAAAGCAGTAAAAATGGTAAAAACAGCACCGTCTCAAGTTAAAGGATAGTCCATGAGCTTCTAGACACAATGTAAACACAAGATCCAATACACAGATCCAGAGCCTGACAAAACTTGGCACATGATTGAGAGGGCACCAGCGGGACAGCTGCAGCCGTTCTTAAATGACACAGCCGGATTAGATCCCTTCCAGTCCAGCTTCCGTGCGGGGCACGGGACGGAGACTGTGCTGGTCTCCATCACAGACCAGCTCCACTGGCAGCTGGACCAATGTGGATCAGCACTGCTCGTGTTACTGGATCTCACGGCAGTTTTTGATACGGTAGACCAGTGTTTCCCAACCTTTTTTGAGCCGCAGCACACTTTTAACATTTAAAAAATCCGGGGGCACACCACCAACCAAAATGACACTCTAATACAGTAAAGAACGACTGGGGGATGGTGGCCTGCTGGGAGCAGCTGCTGGGAGTGCCGAAGCCGGGGGAGGGGAGGGGGGAGGAGCCAGGCCATGCCATGCCCCGCTCCCTCTCCCTGGCTTCAGCTCTCCCACAGCTCTTCTCCAGCCTTGAGGGTGCAGTGCCAAGCCAGAGGTGGCAGAGCCAGCACAATGCTGGCTTGGCACTGTCCCCTCAAGAATGGAGAAGCTGTGGGAGAGCTGAAGCCGGGAGGGGGCGGAGCCAGGACGAGCCATGCCCCACCCCCTCCCGCCGGCTTCAGCTCTCCCACGTTTTCATGTGAAACAGCGAAAAACAGGACGTCTATACTCTTCGGCGTAGAGTATTTATGTCACAGCGGATAGGCAACAGAAATATAGAAGTTTAATTCCCCATCGGCCCAAAAACTCCAGTCTCTGTTCGTGTGAATAATGAAACTCTCATTCAATTCAAAAGGTAAATATATAACTTTGTATTGAATTGTATTTAACAATAACTGGCTAAACATCGAAAAACAACAGCCATCACAGCTACCTTTCTAAACATCCTTTCCTCACAGATATTAAATCCCAACTGACAAATCCCAACTGTCACTTTGTAACTGACATTCGTCAAGGTTCCATTTAGCAGTCTTGAGAAAGCGCCATCTGGTGTCAAACATGTCACACTGCAGGTCATCTCAAACTGCGAAAATATATCTTGTGCTGACTCATGAATTGCTATTCAAAATGCAATAATCTGACATATACCCAGACAGCCGTAGGCGTGTCTCCAGCTACCTGACCATCTGGTTGTGATGTCGGCTCCTCAGTTTGCTCGTTTGGGACCCATGAGTTTAAGGGTCCCTTAAGAACTGAATATGAATGACTTTAAGGCGCTTTAAGCTCCATAGGATTTTCCTTGTATTAGGCAGACATTGCCTTGTCATTTGAACAGGAATTACGCACCTTTACTGTTGCTTGTGACTTATATGTATATTTGAATGTATTATGATATGTGTTTTGTTACATGGAATGAAGATTATTGACATTTATGATATACCCAGTGTATCTATTCGTAAATTTTGATAACCAGTCTTTTTGGGAGCATATTGTGCAGTTGCCCTATCTAGCGTAGCCTGCTCTCTAGATTTAGCTTTACTCCAGTGAGTTACACCCTGTGTTTAGTTTGTGTCATGAAATTCTAACATTGACCTGACTGAAGTAATTCTTTCCCATTCTGCCATTGCATCCAGTCTAAATACTTGGTGAAGGACGAGGACGCCAAAATGGATTGCGGTTTATACATGGCCTAATGGAAGCCATGGCAGTTTCTCCAGACTTCCTTTGAAAGGAAAATAAATAAAATAAATTTTCTTTATTAAGGTAAGTGATGCTATAAAACTAATGGAATATTAGCCTTCTACGCTGCTGACCGAATGATAGAACTAAAACAAAATAATAATAATAATAATTATTATTATATCATCGCAAAGGGAACTGGTGTAAACATTAGGGCTGTTCTACCATTTCGGATATGCCCGAATTTCGGAAGTTTTTCGGATACTTCTGACTTTTTTAGCAATTTCGAGAGCAACCCTCCCAACAGGAAATCCGAATTCTGAATTTCGGATGTCATTTCTGAATTTTCTTGCTGATTGCTCATTGGCTGATGGCTAACAGCTGACTCTCCCTTCTGCTGATTTTTTTGCCCATTTTTGAAAGCGGACGCCATTTCCGAAGATTTCCGAATTTCGGAAATACTTCCGAATCAATTTCGAAATTTATCGGAAATTTTTCGGAAGCCCATATAATCCAAAACGACAGTGACAATTAGATCCGAAACGAGTTTAGAAACTTTTTTTTTCTTGGATCAACCAGCCCTAGTAAACATCATTTCTGAAATCACGCCTTAAACATTCAACCTGTGGACCTGGAGAGCTTTATTTCTAGTTTAATAGCACCATCTGCTGTTTGCACTGGTTATCATTGAAGGCTTTGAATCACAGGATGCATCTCTACACTGTGAAATAATGCCATTTGGCACCACTGTAACTACTGTTATGGAGTCCTTTATGAGGCATGAACACTTTTTGGCAAAGAAGGCAAAAGACATTGGGAAACTACACCTCCCAGGATTGCAGAGTATTGCGCCATGTGTCACACTGCATTCATTCTATAGTGTCACTACAGCCCGATCATGGTTACAAATTGTGTGGTCTTTAGGAAAGCATTTCAACCATTTTCAGTCGTATCAAAAATTCTAATTGTATGGAAAATCTTCATCAGATTTGTTCAGGGTCCGGGATATTCATCTAGGACAGTGTTTCCCAACCAGTGTGCCTTGGCACACTAGTGTGCCGTGAGCGATCATCAGGTGTGCCGTGGGAAATGGGAACCTCCAATCCCCTTCCTTCCCCCTCCTGCCGAACACTTTTTCTTCTCCACTCGGGCTCCCTTCTTCCCAGCCTCGCTCTGCTCGCTTTGCCTCGCTTTGCTCTGGGGCGAGTCTGCGCAGTAGCGCCCGCACGGGTCACGTCTTCCTCCCTCCCCCCTCCCCTCCTGAACACGCTTACGCTGCCCCCTTGGATCAAAATGGCAGCAGAAGCAGCAGTGTAGAAGAAAAAGTAAGTGTTCGGCAGGAGGGGGAAGAAAGGGCGCGAACGGGAAGGGGAAGGAAGAGGTCTCTGTTGAAAGCTGGCATGGGCAAGCTTGGACCTTCCAGGTGTTTTGGACTCCAACTCCCACCATTCCTAGCAGCCTCAAGTCCTTTTTTCTCCCCCCATCAGCCACTTAAGCAGGAAAGGGCCTCAGGCTGTTAGGAATGGTGGGAGTTGAAGTCCAAAGCACCCAGAGGGCCGAAGTTTTTCCATGCCTGTTTTAGGGACCTTAAAGAGGCGAGCCTTTTTCCAACATTGGGATTCTGGATAGAAAACAAACAACAACATAACATAACATTGTTTGAGTCCACAGTGCTCTTTGGGTGTAGGTGAACTACAACTTCCAAACTCAAGGTCAATTCCCAAGGTCAATTTCAGTACTTTCTGTTGGTAATGAGAGTTCAATATGCCAAGTTTGATTAAATTCCATTGTTGCAAGAGTTCAGGATGCTCTTTGATTGTGTGTTAACTATAAATCCCAGAAACTGTAACTCCCAAATGTCAAGGTCTATTTTCCCCAAACTCCATCTGTGTTCACATTTGGACATATTGAGTATTCATGCCAAGTTTGGTCCTGATCCAACATTGTTTGAGTCCACAGTGCTCTCTGGATATAGGTGAACTACAACTCCAAAACTCGAGGTCAATGCCCACCAAACTCTTATAGTATTTTCTCTTGGTTATGGGAGTTCTGTGTGGGCAGTTTGTGTCTTACTGCCATTCCTGCCAGGATATCTATGTTGTGTTCATGGAAACAGGACCAGGTTTCACACTGAGTGTATATATAGATTTAAAAGCATATTAACTATATGTATTCCTGTTTTAGAGTGTCATTGTGTGTCATTTTGGTTGGAGGTGTGCCCCAGGATTTTGTAAATGTCAAAAATGTGCCGCGGCTCAAAAAAGGTTGAAAAACACTGATCTAGGCTGTCATTTTGTGGACCAAACCAAGGAAACGTCTTATTGTTCCAGAAAGGGAAAGCAATGGGAGCATACATAGTTCTATTTTATATTTGAAGAGGCATGTGCTCTCTTGAAGACCTTGCAGAACAGTTTCCGAATCTTGCCCCGCTCGTTATCAGGCGTCAAACCACATTAATATACAAAGGGCTTTATCGGCAGTGCTGATAAATATGTCCAATTGTTCTGCTAAGGTCGAAAAGCTTCATACACGCAAAAAGGAAACTGTATACAGTGTTGCATATGTATCTTTCCCTATCATTAATTATGCAATTAATCTGGTCCTGATGCACCCACTGACAATGCTGGAATCAGATATAACAACTTGGGTGAGATTACGCACAACATCAAATGTAATCTATTCGGATCTGTAATAGAAGGAAAACATTCAAAGCTCAAGACGGGTATTTTTTAATTCAGACTTGGGATACATCTGCACTGTAGACAGGGCCGGATCTTACCGTTACGCAAACTACGCGCCCGCGGGGGGTGCTACATATTCGGGGGCGCATCGGCCACCAAACACCCAATTTCAGTCTCCGGCACCATGGAAGGCGGCTTGCCCGTGCCGCACCAAATGTGGCGCAAGCAGGCCAGAGCCACCCGCAGCGGCTCCACGAGGCCCGAGACCGAGGAGGAGCGCCTGGCCGCCTCCACCCCCGGCCGCCAACCCCCCTCCTCAGTCTCCAGCCTCATGGAGAGTACGCATGCACAGAACTAGATGACTCAGCGCATGCGCAACCGGCAGAGAGGAACTGAATTCAGCCCATGGGCCTTAGTTTGGGGACCCCTCCTAGATCAAGGAAGTTATACTTCTCTATCTTGCTCTGGTCAGGCCTCATCTGTAATAGCCTTATGTCCAGTTCTGGGCAAAGCCATTCAAGGAGGACGATGATAAATTGGAACATGTTTGTTTTCGAAGGAGCGGCACTTGAACCAAACAAAGCCAAAGTCAATTCTTTTCATCTTCTTACGGCATACATGTTTTATTTTAATTTTATGGTATTGTATGTTTTTATTTTGTCATTTTAATTGTAATTTATTGAGGCATCTAATTGTTGCCATTGTGAGCCACTCTGAGTCCCCCTATGGGAGTGAGAAGAGCAGGGTAAAAATGATATAAATAAATGGTATGTGTGGGAGTGAACGGATAGGTGCTAGGTGGATATCTATCAGAGCACATTCAGAAAACTCCTTATTGTGTTGAAATGTCTATTTGCCAAAAGCCTGGGTGGCTCTCTATCACATTAAATTGAGGAGTCCTATGCAGAGGGGTGCCCAAGCCCAGATTAACACCTTTTTGCACCCTAGGCCACACTTTGGAATTACGCCCCCTTTAAGCCAACCTCTACCGCCCAAAACACACACCACTCAGACCCACACTTGGCTGGCTTTCGCCATGGTGCCTCTGGAGCAGGAGAAAGGCGAGTAGGCACCATCCCGCCACCTCCAAGGTCCCCATTCCCATCGGCTGGAAAGCTCCGCTGTGCTCTGAAGGTCTCCTCGGGAGGCTTGGGGAGAGCGCAGCGAGTGCAAACTCGCTCCAAAGGCGCACAGAGAGAGAGAGAGAGAGAAAGATGTCCGCTTGGCGTGCGCTCCCGCAGAGCGAGGGAGGATTCAGGTTGGGGTTTGTGTGGCTTTTGTTCGGCTGCTCCCAAAGGCAGGAGGGCCAGAGCCTGGCCTTGATCCTTCCCTCCCTCCCGCGGCTCCCTTTGGCCAAGCAGGCCGTCCCAGTTTGGTCCGAGAGCACAGGAGCGAGCCTGGGTTTGTGTGGTCTCGTGCTGGGGACCTGGGAGAGGTCCACCCAAGCAACGCCCTTTCTCTCCCCTCTTCCTCCCTCCCTCTCTTCCTTCTTTACTTGCTTTCTTTCTTTCCTCCTAGTTGCCTCCTTCTCCGCCTTCTCCCTTCCCTCTCACCGCCCTTTCCCGGACTCTGCCGCTCGGCTCTGGCTGCAGGAATTTACAGTCTGCCGCCGGAGGAGCCGGGCAAGTCGCCATGGAGACGGCTTCCCCGGGAGCCAGGAGGTCAGGGCAGCCAGAGACCTGCGGGCAAATCAATGGATCAATGCGAGGGCCCCGCAGCAGCCCAGAGAGCGAGCGACTTTGCCAGAAGGAGTGAGGAGGGGCATTAGAAAGAGGGGAAAGAGGGGCGTGGACTAGTTTGGGGGTTTTTTTAGTCCGTGATCTGCGCCCCTCCTCGGCATGCGCCCCTAGGCCATGGCCTATGTTGGCCTTATGGGTAATCCGGCAATGGGGGTGCCAAATAACTGGCATGGATGACCTGGATCTGGAATGAATTTTTTAGAAAAACAACTAAGAGACAGATGGACACAAAATATTTTTTTTTCAGTTGTGAATTTTGCAAAGACACATTTAAGCAACAAAATATACATTTCTGACCCCCTCTTTAGATTATTTTTTTTTACAATAACAAATACAAGATTCTACTATTGCAATAAATTAAATATACATTATTTACAACGTACATCAGCAATTGGCTACAAAGCATTGGTTTCCAATACACAAAAAATAAAAGTCTTTCTGTTTGTCAGACTTTTTTTTTAAAGACTTTTTTTTACACAAGTCCCTATTGTATTATCTTTGTCTATTTTACATTAGGAGCATGACCAATGGGAGGGTTTTTCCTACTCGGTTGAAATAAACAAGTTTTTGTGCAAAATCATCTTTTGCTTCCTTCAAAATTCCGTGTTTTCCTTCATAGGATATACTTGTTAATATCATGCTATTTTTGTGAAGACCTAAAACAAGGAAAAATCCATGCTTCACTTTTCCTTCTGTTCAATAAAATAAAATAATATTTCAAGAACACAATGAAACTATTACAAACTCCAATAGAAATAAGTTTACTGTATGTACTCATGTATAAGTCAACAGGATGCAGAAGTCAAGGGGTGTTTTGGGGATTTTAATCTGACCTACGGATTAGTCTTTCAATAGGGAGGGAAACGTGCCAATGCCCATTCAGGGGGACTGCCACTTAGACATTCAAAATGGCCAAAATTCAGGCCTGGAGAAACACCTTTTTGCACCCTAGGCCACACTATGGAATTACGCCCCCTCTACTACCGGCACTGAAAGTTGTTGTTTGGGATCTGGGAAGGGAGGGTGGGGCCCAAGCCGCGCCTGCCTTTTCTTCCTTCCTTCCTCGCCAGGGGCTTGGGGGCCGTGGCGGGGTGGCCATCTGCCGGGGCTGATTAGGATCCCCGCGCCCTGGGGGGGGGGAGAGTAGTGGGGAGAGGCCTGGGGGGCCTTTCTTCCTTTCTTCCTTCGGGGGCTTCCTGGAGATAGAGAGAGAGACACCCACCCGTCTCCGTCTCCTTCAGTGCCGCTGCTCCTCCTCCTCCTCGGTTGCAATCCGTGGCTCAGGGAGAACCCCCCTCCATGGACTTCCGCCTCCAAGCAGGCCCTCGCCTTCCTATTGGCCGAGTCCGGGGAGCCACGCCCGCCTGGGAGGGAGGGAGGCTCCCCGATTGGCTGGCTGCTGCTCTTCAGATTTGATCGATGGGTGTCACAAGGCGGGAGCCGGGGCCAGGAGGCAAGCTAGGAGGACTCACTCCTGGCCCCACCCACTTCCCACCTCCCAGGGAGGGAAGGAGGGAGTGACGTCACCCTGGGAGGCGACGGAGCAAACAAGGAAGGCGGGTCTGGCGGAGGAGGAGGGAGGGTGGCTGCTGCTGCTGCTGCTGCTCCTCGCCCTGCATGTCCTGCCTTGAGACTAGGCTCGGCCCTCCCTCCCTCCGGGGCCTTTGTGCTTCAACTCCGGCCATTCCCAAGGGGTGGTCACAGAGGGGTTTTTTTAAACATTTTTTTGGTCCGTGATCTGCGCCCCCCTTGGCTTGCACCCCTAGACCATGGCCTAGGTTGGCCCTATGGGTAATCCGGGCCTGCCAAAATTGGAGCCAAAATTGGAGCTAAAATTGGAGCCATTGACCATCTCAAGTAGAGATGGTCAATGTTTCTTTTAGGTTCTCCTTGGAGAGGCTTAAGCTCTTATATTTTGTGACTCAGAGAAGACTATAGTTCCTTTTGTGATAAGAGTTGACGTACAGTAGCCACATTGACCCACAGATAAGTTGACCCAGTTTCAGGCGACTGGTTTTTCGACTGAAATTTCTAAACTTATACATGAGTGCACAGGATAATCTGGAATGAGATTGTCACTTCCTTGCTTTAAAGGAAATAAGACCAGCTCATGGGTACACCTTTTGAGAGCCATTAAGGCTTAAAGAGTTTGAGAAGGAAGTTAAATGAGATGAGAACTCCACCATTGACTATTTAGTATACACACAAAACATTTCAAAGCCCTTCATGCTGTCCAGAAGAACTACAACTCACATATCCAACTTTTGGGCATTCCAGGTGTTAAGAGTAATTCTCCAAAATAGCAGAGTTGCGCAGCAGAAGTGTGCTGGGCCCATAACCTAATTCTTAGGAAAAGTTCCCAAAATAGTAGAGTATCCTGTAGTATTCCATTCTACATCACAAATTAGGATGGGAGGAGAAAGGCAGAGTGAAAGAAAATAGACACATCAGCAGGCATTCAGGAATGAGGGGAAAAGGATTCCCTCAGCCTAGCTTAATGCTATCTAGCTGCTTCTCCTTGAAAACTGCAGACTTGAGCAATGTGAGCTTGAATTCCAACACCAGGGTAGTTTTCATGACATGACCAATGTTTGGGATGACTTCAGGATTTTTTAAAATTTAATGTCAAAAGGGGATTGAACAGTTAATCACTGGAGATGCTCAATCTGGAGATCCTGCATGGAGCAGATGTTAACATCCGATGGCCCATGAACTCTGTAGCAAACTCTGCAGTCACCTTCAGGCCCGGATTAACACTTTTTTGCGCCCTAGGCCAAAGTTTGGAATTACGCCCCCTTTAAGCCAACCTCCCGCCACCTCCAAGGTCCCCGTTCCCACCGGCTGGAAAGCTCCGCTGTGCTCTGAAGGTCTCCTCGGGAGTCGGGAGGCTTGGGGAGAGCGCAGCGGGTGCAAACTCGCTCCAAAGGTGCGCACAAGAGAGAGAGAGAGAGAGAGAGAGTGTGTGTGCGCAAGAGAAAGAGAGAGAGAGAGCGAGAGAGAGAGAGCATAAAACAGAGAGAGCAAGAGAGAGCGTGAGTGTGTGTGAGAGAGTGCATGCAAGAGAAAGCGAGAGAGAGAGTGCGAGAAAGAGCAAGAGAGAGAGCAAGAGAGAGAGAGCGAGTGTGAGAGAGAGCGCGTGTGCGAGAGAGAGCGAGAGAGAGAGAGTGCGAAAGAGAGCGAGAGAGTGCGAGAGAGAGAGAGAGAGAGAGCGAGCGAGATGGAGGGGACAGAGCAGAGACTTTGCCGGGAGAAGGAGCGAGGAGGGGAATGAGAAAGGGGGAAAGAGGGGCGCAGACCAGGTTTTTTTGTCCGTAATCTGCGCCCCCCCCCCCGGCTTGCGCCCCTAAGCCATGGCCTCGTTGGCCTTATGGGTAATCCGGGCATGGTCACCTTTATCACAAGTCTGGAGAGCTACATCAGAATGAGTAATGAAAGGGCATCTCTGTTGAGGTTCTCAAGACCCGAAGGGGATTTCAAAAACTAGCCCATAATAGAGCTAACTCAGACGGTTAATAGTCACAGTATTATGTTACTAATATAAGTTTCTCAAGTCAAAGGGTACACCAATAGAGTGGCATTCATGACCTCCTCCAGGAACAAGCTACAGTTAAGAGCACATAGAAGGTCAGTGAGCATTGAAATACCAAAACAGAAGCTGATTTGACTACACAGGATGGAAAACACACGTTCTTAGATCTAAAATGAAGGGAGCGTGAATTGGAAGGAATCTTACAACCAACTTGGATCTCTTCCAGTTGAGAAGTCAACAGTTCCTTCATGGTCAAGTGGAGACAATGTCACGGACCGTCCCAGGGTCCCTTTCAGCCTCAAAGACGACATGAAATGTCAGCTTTGTGCGTGTTATGTGTGATACGGACCCATGTATGCACAAGGCTGCGAGCAGCAAGAAAATGGCAGTCTTACAAGTGGGATTTTGGAAAAGGTTTCCACCCATCCATCCCACACATCTGTAATTCCAGAAGTTGCCCATACTTTTGCCTCTAGCTGGACGCTAGGAGAACATGGATGGCATTCTTAGGGGGCTGTAAACAGATGCTGTCGTAAAAAAGCATTTTCTCCTCTTAACAAAGCGATTCTGAACAAAAATGCTCTGCAAAAGAATGACAAAAGCAATAGTCAGTTTGATATTGAACACACACACATAAGAGATAAATAAGTCTGGATAAGTCCAACTGGATTTCCTTCCATTTCTGCCTTAATTTGCAACTTTGACTTCAAGCCTTCAATGGAAAATTTGGAGCACGTTTCTCCTAATGTTTCTGCACACTTTGTAATATTTTACTTTGCAGATAGATAGATAGATAGATAGATAGATAGATAGATAGTAGGGGTGGTTGATCCATAAAAAAATTGATTCTAAACTCGGGGGGGGGGATTTCTGTTGCTGGGTCGTTATAGAAATTATTCCGAAAAATTTTAAGTAAATTTCATAATTGAAAAGTAATTAATAACGATTTTTTGATATTATTCGTTACGCCAGCTGGGAGGGAAGAATGGAGGGCAGCCCTCCACTCTTTCCTCCCTCTCCCCCCCCCCCAGCTCAGAAGCATCGCGGATTAAATTTAAACCGGGATGCCTCTGAGGTGGCGGGGAAAGGAAGGGAGGTATGGATGCAAGAGGGACCCTAGTCCCGTTTCCCTGATAATGACGCTTCTTCAGGGCATTCCACAGGTCAACACATATGCAGTATTGGTGATAACATTAGCAAGGAAAATCAATTATGGTACTTACCTCAGGGTCTCATACAGACCTGGTGGATACCATCCACAATTATTGATGTTCATGATATTACCATAATTGATTTTCCTTGCTAATGTTATCACCAATACTGCATATGTGTTGACCTGTGGAACTCCCTGAAGAAGCGCCATTATCAGCGAAACGGGGCTAGGGACCCTCTTATGTTTGTACTCCCCCTGTTGGCGTTTTTTTGCTTCCATTGTGAGAGCCTGCCAGCCTCACAATAGGTTGTCATCGTTTATGCAACTGGCTATTTTGTATTGGTGCGTTTGGGGTTTATTTTAAACCTCCTGGGTCCGACAGGATGTCCCTGTGACCCAATAAACTATTTTGCTACTTTTTGAAGATATACCTGTGTGCACTCTCATTGATCCACGACAACTGCTTTAGTCAATACCATCATGTCACAATATGATTAGATGACTGCACGGTGCCCAGCTTCCATGGAGCCTTGATTGAGGATTACATACGAGTATACAGGTTGAGCCCGCAGCATCAGCTGTGTCCGCGGATCCCTGACTCAGCGCTCATTGCGTCTAGTCTATTTTCGCCAAGCCTGCCCGAATCCATCGGGGTTCTATACACTGTTCCTACGCGGGAGTGGGAGACGTAACTCCTCCCCCGGCATTCAGGTCTCTGGGAGCCCTGATTCTTCGGCGTTGAGTATTTATGTCACAGCGGATAGGCAACAGAAATATAGAAGTTTAATTCCCCATCGGCCCAAAAACTCCAGTCTCTGTTCGAGTGAATAATGAAACTCTCATTCAATTCACAAGGTAAATATATAACTTTGTATTGAATTGTATTTAACAATAACTGGCAAAACATCGAAAAACAACAGCCATCACAGCTACCTTACTAAACATCCTTTCCTCACAGATATTAAATCCCAACTGTCAAATCCCAACTGTCACTTTGTAACTGACATTCCTCAAGGTTCCATTTAGCAGTCTTGAGACAGCGCCATCTGGTGTCAAACATGTCACACTGCAAGTCATCTCAAACTGCGAAAATATATCTTGTGCTGACTCATGAATTGCTATTCAAAATGCAATAATCTGACAACTCCTCCCCCGGCATTCAGGTCTCTGGGAGCCCTGATGTCATCAGCGAGTGCTACCAACAGCCGCGCCGCCACCACGTTACCAGCCCTGCATAGCCGGCCACCTTCCGTGACACAAATCGACTGCGACGCAGTGTGTATCCAGTGATCGGCGATCCATACTTTTGCTCTGCCACACATGGGGAAACACCATAATATTGGATATCGCAGGACCTTATTTAGACTTTCGCCCAAACGGTACTGTGTTTATATTTACCCACGGACCCAGGCGGCGTGATACATTATGATTTTGATGTATATGGAGTGATATTTGGCACAACGCCCATTTCTACAAGGTCAGCTTGGCAGGTGGTGGTTGTTTATACCAGTTGATATCTGAGGTTTGCATGTGTAGTCGGTCTTACTATCTGGTAGTCATGATGGCCTTATAGCCTCTATAGACAGGGTGCTTTTGTTATATGTCATTGCATATTTTCTTTATATGTCATGCTTCTCCATTAGTGAGTTTATTATATGTGCATCAGGGTTTGCAGTGCTACACAGGACTGATTGGTATTTGATCTTAGTATCTTTGAGGCTTTTTTTCCACATATAACAGGGCTGTCCAACTTCTACTGGCCCAAGGGCCGGAATTCCGATCACTGATCACCTGGGGGGCCACCAGCGTGAGGAGGAGGAGGAAGGAAAGCCCCACCACCGGAGCCGATGCCGCGCATGCGCTGCAGTGGCCCGAAGGGTGGGGCCTCCCCTTGGCTCCTCCCTCCCTCCTAAAGTGACATGCCGGGTGGCCTCAGAAGCAGGTGAAATCGCCGCTTCTGAGGCTGGCATGATGCTTTAGGAGGGAGGGAGGAGCCAGCAAGCCCCTGGCTTTTGCCCTCCTCCTAAAGCGTCACGCCAGCCTCAGAAGCGGCAATTTCACCCGCTTCTGCTGCCCGGCATGACGCTTTAAGAGGGAGGGCGGAGCCATGGGGCTCCCCCCCTAAAGCGTCACGCCAGCCTCAGAAGCAGCGATTTCGCCCGCTTCTGCCGCCCGGCATGACGCTTTAGGAGGGAGGGCGGAGCCATGGGGGGCTCCCCTTGGCTCCTCCCTCCTAAAGCATCACGCCAGCCTCAGAAGCAGCAATTTTGCCCGCTTCTGAGACCGCCCAGCATGTCGCTTTAGAAGGGAGGGCGGAGCCATAGGGAGCAGAGCAAGGGGGGCGTGGATGGCACTTGCGCCGCCGTGCGCATGCGCACCTTTTTTTGGGACTTTTTTTGGATTTTTTTTAAAATGGATAAAAAAAAATTTTTAACAGCTGATTTCTTGCAGGAGGGTAGGAGGGCCAGACCCAAGGGGCTAGAGGGCCGTGTGCGGCCCACGGGCCGCCTGTTGGGCAGGCCCGGCATAGAAGGTCCAGCCTTCTGTTTTCTTTAGCATTCCTGATAAGGAGTCCCACCGTATATTTGTCGTGTGTGAATGCAAGCCATCCACACACCCCTTCCTTCCCCTGCCACCTCAGAGGCATCCCATGTTATATTTAACCCAGGATGCCTCTGAGGTGGCAGGGAAAGGAAGGGAGGTGTGATGCAAGCCATCCCGCCACCTCAGAAGCAAGGGCGGAAATAACTATCTAAAAACGTGCCCTTTATGGAAATGACGATCACGGGCATCGATTTTGAAATGTTGGACGCCGAGGATCGATATAGGGTCAAAATAATTTTAAATCCGAAAAATTAACGGATATCAAAGAATTACGGCCGGAGATATCCACCCCTAATAGATAGATAGATAGATAGATAGATAGATAGATAGATAGATAGATAGATAGACAGACAGACAGACAGACAGACAGATAGATGTCTCTGTGGGAGAAGGGCCTCAGTATGTTAGGTAGGCCACAGGCTTCGGTGTTAGTTCGCCTCAGTGGGAGAAAGTCCTTAGTCCAAGAGAGCCATCAGTGTGAGAAGCCTCAGTGGGAGAAAAGCCTCAGTATGCGGCGGGCCTCAATGTTAGTATGAGTAGGCCTGGTGTGAGAAGCTTTGGTGAGGGGAAGCTCCAAGTTGAAGGCCATCATGTGTGAAGGCTGCTGTGTAAGAAAAGCTCCTGTGTAACTTTGGTGTGAGAGGAGACTCTGTGAGAGCGCAGCTGTTTATCTGCATGAGAAAGAAGCCCAGCGTGGAAGCAAAGAAGGAAGAGTAAAGAACTTTGTTTGTGTTATGGAAACCTTGTTCTTGTAAATAGTGCAACCATATTATTTTACTACGAAGAAAACACTCCTGTGGAAGAGATAACATTGGTCTGTGTATTTTTGTTCTTTTTATCACTTTGGGCTACTATTTCATTGTTTTATTTCATTGTAATTTTATATTGGTTGTTGAATTTTACAGTTTATGTCTTATGTAATTGGTTATGTTGTCGTTTGATTGATTTTACCTTGGTTGTTGTATTGTTGGGCTTGGTCTCATGTAAGCCGCCCCGAGTCCCCATTAGGGAGATGGTGGCAGGGTACAAATAATTTTTTTTACTATTATTTTTACTATTGCTGTGTCATGTTGCTGCTAATAAGTTACTCTGCTGTACATTTCTTTGGGGGGGGGGTGTCTTTTATTAATAAGCCCACTCGCCCAACACTGCTAAGTTGCATTAGTTCTACAGTGCAGATCAGGGGTCAGGAACCTATGGCTCAGGAGCCAGATGTGGCTCTTTTCATGATTGCTCTGGCTCTCCAGAGCGGCCCGGGCATTGTTTTCCCAGCATGCAGTAGGAAGGAATGAGGAATTCTCCACTCTCCCTCTTTCTTCCTTCCTTCCTTTTCCTTCCTTCCTTTCTTTCCCCCCTTCACCCTTTCCTTCTTCTCTCCTCCCTTTCCCTCCCTCCCTCTCCCCTTCCTTCTTTTCTCCATTCACCCCACTTTCTTCTTTCTTTCCCCCTCACCCTTTCCTTCTCCTTCTTCCTTCCTTTTCCTCCCTCTCTCCCCTTCCTTCTTTCCTCCATTCTCCCTCTTCCTTCCTTCCTTCCTTCCTCTTCCTTCCTTTCTTTCTCCCCTTCACCCTTTCCTTCTCCTTCTTCCTTTTCCCTCCCTCTCTCCCCTTCCTTCTTTTCTCCATTCACCCTCTTCCTTCCTCTTCCTTCCTTCCTTTCCCCCTTCACCCTTTCCTTCTCCTTCTCTCCTTCCTTTTCTCTCCCTCTCTCCCCTTCCTTCTTTCCTCCATTCTCCCTCTTCCTTCTTCCTTCCTCTTCCTTCCTTTCTTTCTCCCCTTCACCCTTTCCTTCTCCTTCTCTCCTTTTCCCTCCCTTTCTCCCCTTCCTTCTTTTCTCCATTCACCCTCTTCCTTCCTCTTGCTTCCTTCCTTTCCCCTTCACCCTTTCCTTCTCCTTCTCTCCTTCCTTTCCTCTCCCTCTTTCCCCTTCCTTCTTTCCTCCATTCTCCCTCTTCCTTCCTCTCCCTTCCTTTCTTTCTCCCCTTCGCCCTTTCCTTCTCTCCTTCCTTTTCTCTCCTTCTCTCCACTTCCTTCTTTCCTCCATTCTCCTTCCCTCCCTCTTCCTTGCTTTCCTCTTCTATTCTTTTCCCCCCCCATCTTCTTTTCCTTCTCCTTGCTTTCTTTTCACTTCCCTCTCTCCCCCCTTCTTTCCCCTTCATTATTTTACTTTTTCCTCACTCCCTTTTTTCTTTTCCCCACCCTTTCCTTTCCTCCCTTCCCATTTCCTTTTCTTTTCCACTCCTTGTCTCTCTCCTGCTTTTCTTTTCTTCCTTTTCCATAGTTTGTTCTTCTTTTCTTTCTTCCTCTCCCCTCCCTCCTTTATTTCTTCTGTCTTTCTTTCTTTCTTTCCCCCTTCCTTCCTTCCTTCCCAGAGTCCTGAGCATGCCTTTTGCAGAGCCAGGTCTGAAGTGTCCCATCATTTTGCTGGGGGAATCCTTTTCTCATAGTATGTACGTATAGACACACATTTAGTTGAATTCAGTCTATATATACACACACACACACACATATTAAAAATATATATGACTCTCGCTGAAATAAATTTCCAAATATTTTGCTTTCATGGCTCTCTGAGTCAAAAAGGTTCCCGACCCCTGGAGTAGATGCACTCTATAATAAGTGAGAATTGGATCAAAGACACTTACCTTTTGCAGTTGAATCATCTTGCCTTTCAGCTAATGTGCCTGTATGAAAAGAAAACAGCATATTTGACATCAGTTGGACTCAAACACACCGAGGGCCGTGAAATGCCCAGTTCTGCAGTAAAGTCTCACTGATCCAACATAAACGGGTCGGCAGAACATTGGATTAGTGAAAATGTTGGATTATTTATTTATTTCACGGTATTTATATGCCGCCCTTCTCAACCCCGAAGGGGACTCAGAGCCGCTCACAAGCAAATGCAAATACAATGAACTATAATTATTGCCACAGTACAACATCAATATTACATATCACATTGTACTATAACAATATCACATTGAACTATACAAATACAATAAACTATATAGCAATATTATTAATGTTGCATGGAACACAAAATATATAGTTATAGTATCATATTATTATTATTATTAGTAATATATTGCATTACGTTACAATATTATATGTATATACACAATTTATTATACCATACCATATTATACTATAATATCAAATACAACATACTATGTCATTGCCACAGTACAAAAAAATATTTATTTATTTATTTATTTACATTATTTATATTCCGTCTTTCTCACCCCGCAGGGGACTCAGGGCGGATCACAATGCACATATACAGGCAAACATTCAATGCCATTGACATACAACATATATCGACAGACATAGAGGCAATTTAACATTCCAGCTTCTGGCCACCAGGGGGAGCTGTCGCATTCCTTCATTCTTTTTTGTGTACTTCCTGGAGATTTTATGGCCTCGTAAATCAGTTAAATTTAGCCTCCTCACACAAGTGGTACCTAAATTTCCTACTTGACAGATGTAGCTGTCTTTCAGGTTGCAAAGGTCGACAACAAGCTACACTATTTGGTCGAGAGCTCACCCCGGCCTGGGCAGGCCTCGAACTCATGACCTTCACATTGTATTATAACAAATTATATTGCAATATAATTAGTAATATTACATGTAACGTAATAATAAGGAGGAATTAAGGGAAAGACTTTTAAACATCAAATTACGTTATGATTTCACAAATTAAGCACCAAAACATCTTATTTTACAACAAATCGATAGAAAAAGCAGTTCAATACACAGTAACGCTATGTAGTAATTAATTACTGTATTTACAAATTCCGCACCAAAACATCACAATGTATTGAAACAGCTGTGGATCCTGGCGGGAGGCAGACTGCGTTGGATAATACAGAACATTGGATGAGTGAAGGTTGGATAAGCGAGACTCTACTGTAGATGTTTTTCTGAAATCCCCTGCCTTCCTCCATTATCTGCCAGATGTTGGCAATTTGGTCTCTTGTTCCTCTGCCTTTTCTAAACCCAGCTTGTACATCTGGCAATTTTTTCATCTGCGACAGGCAAGGAGGCTGGCCCCCTATCTCTCCCGGAACGATCTGGCCACGGTGATCCAAGCCACAGTCATCTCAAGGCTGGATTACTGCAACGCGCTCTACGTTGGCCTTCCTCTGTCGGTGACCCGAAGCTCAGGCTAGTGCAGAACACTGCCGCCCGGCTCCTGTCTGGCACGCCAGCT
The DNA here is from genome assembly GCA_030556195.1 of Anolis apletophallus. NCBI lineage: Eukaryota > Metazoa > Chordata > Lepidosauria > Squamata > Anolidae > Anolis > Anolis apletophallus. Next base: position 4,417,331 of record JARBWK010000020.1, read on the forward strand.
GGCGCCCACATCACACCTGTTTTGCAGGATCTGCACTGGCTGCCAATTGAGCACCGGATCACCTTCAAAGTGTTGGTCCTCACCTTTAAGGCCTTACACGGCCTGGGGCCAGCGTATTTGAGGGACCGTCTCACCCCCATATTGCCCTCCGAGATCACTTCGGTCTGAGGACTCCAATCTCCTGGAGATACCTTCAGCTAAACTCGCAAGGCTGACTGCTACCCGCCGGAGGGCGTTCTCTGTCATAGCACCTACGCTGTGGAACGCCCTCCCGGCCGGAACTCGGGCTATGAAGGACTTGCTCCCGTTTAGACGGGCCTGTAAAACATACCTGTTTAAGCAGGCCTTTGGTGAGTAAGTCCTGCCCATGCCCCGCCATCTATTCGTTCTTCTGAGGATGATGTGCTGTTCATTGTTTTAACTGTGTTATTAATTACTGTACTGCTGTTGTTTTTAATTGTTTTTAACTGCTTATTGCCTGTATTTTACTGTGCCCTTCGGCTCCTGTAAGCCGCCGCGAGCCTCAGGGAGTCGGCGGCATAGAAGCCCGAATAATAAATAAATAAATAATTTGGCAACTATACATTTCTAAATAAGCATTAATAAGATCAACTTTTTAAACAATTGTCAGCGGATGGTTCCCAACTAAATTCTAAAAAGAGCAAGACACAAGCAATGGTCGGAAATCTCTCAAAAATCCCAGAAACCCCAAAGCAAAGGTGCAAGGAAGTCAGAATCATAATACTTACTGGACCAGAACTTGAATGGCTAAGTTTATCAAAACGAAATTTTAGATTGGACCTTGGAGAATTCCTGCTCTTGAGATCTGTTGGAGGAATCCAAACAAACAGCATTGGTTTTAGATTACTGAATTGAAACGGACCAACTGGGAAAAAGTCATAAACAGTTATGAATTAAAAGACCTTCTCAAATGACTACACAAACACTGTAACCCTTTGAAGGAAAAGCATACATTAGAAGCAACATCTAGCTAGCATAGAAAAGACAGTGGGGTGAGGTCCAACAAGATCTTTCCATAGTCAAGACCAGCCTCATGGAATTATAGGGTTGAAAGCTTGATCCCTACTTGACTTTATTGGAAACTAGCTTGGGGACCCGGCAGTGCCCAGGTAATTTCAGAAAGGTATTAGTTATTTATGTGGCTTGCAGTGGTGTCAGGAAGTTAGCGAAGGCACTGCGAGTCCCATTGTCCATGGTCCACCCTCCTCCAAACAACACCAGGATGTAGAGTGGGTCATGGAGGCTCTGTCTGCCAAGTTTGGCTGTGATCCATCATTATTGGGAGTTGCAATGGTATCATGAAATTACTGAAGGTACTGCAAGTCCCATCATCTGTGGTCTGTCCTCCTCTCAACTGCACCAGGATGTAAAGTGGGTCATGGGGGCTATGTCTGGCAAATTTGGCCTTGATCCATCATTATTGGGAGTTGCAGTGGTGTCATGAAATTACTGAAGGTACTGCATGTCTCATCATCCATGGTCAATCCCCCTTAGAACTACAGGAGGATGTAGAGTGTGTCATGAGTACTCTGTGTGGCAAGTTTGGGCCTGGTCTGTCATTTGTAGGGGCTACAGTTTTCTGTGGGAAGTGAACCGGGTGAAGATACTGCAAATCCCATCATTTGTTGCCCATCCTGCTCTAAGCTGCACCAGGTTGTAAAGTGGGCCATTGGGCCTCTGGGTGCCAAGTGTGGTCCTGATCCATCATTGGTGTGGGCCACAATGCTCTAGGAATTGAGTTAAAGTACTGCAAGTCCCGTCATCCATGTTCCATCCTCCCTCAAACTGCACCAGAATGTAGAGTGGGTATTGAGTGGGTTCTGTGTACCAAGTTTGGACTTGTTCTGTCGTTGTTGGGAACTGCAAAGTGTTTTGGCCTTAAACTCCCACCATGCCTGACTGCCTCGGGTCTTTTCCTTACCCCCCTCTGCCACTTTAGAGTGTCGGAATGTTGGTGGTGCAGGCCAATCAGAGTCCATTATGCAAATATGGTTGGGGGTCACCACAACATGAGGAACCTTATTTAGGGCTCACGGTATTAGAAAGTTGACATCCTTTCAAATACAGAGTGTTTCCCTTGATGTTTACACTATTATCCTCCCTTTCGAAAGCTGAAAAATTGCAAGAGGAAGGGGATTAATAATTCTGGGGGAAACAGCAAGATCATCATAAATAGCCAGTCCTGTAGGCCAATATTTAAGAATAGGAAACTAGCCAAATGACCTAAGTACTCCTTGCTTAAGAAAACCCAATGCTATTCATGGGACTACCATAATATACGATCGATACACACACACACACACACACACACACACACAGAACTAAACATCAGTATTTTGGCACAACTCACCTGTGGGACTCCTGTTCATGATCACTGGTGTAGAAGCAGATGCTAGAACTGGATTCTCAATGCTTTGGGATGGGCTGTAGATAAAGACGTCTTGCTTGTATGAGGAGGCCGTGGAAGGTTGGCTGCCCTTTGGGAAGTGAGAGAAGTTTAGTTAGTCTTTGGACAGGAACGAGGAACCAGCCCAGCAGATGACCTCGAAGAGCAAAATCAAATCCACTTTATCTCCAGATCTTTGAGGATTGCAACCATCTTCTACCTTTGGTCTTCTCCCACAATCCCCCCCTTCAACTTTTCATATGTAGCATCCTTTCTATGCTTGTGAATCTCATCACAAAAGTCATCGATAAAGATGTTGACTAGTATTTGGTCCAGGACTGAACTCAGTGGCACCCCATTCGTTTCTTCTCCTCACAATGATTATTTCGGTTTGGTTGCTCAAACAATTCCTATTCCACCTAACAGTAGTGTTGTCTAACCCAGTGTTTCCCAACCGGTGTGCCGTGAGCGATCATCAGGTGTGCCGTGAGCGATCATCAGGTGTGCCGTGGGAAATTGGACCCTCCAATCCCCTTTCTTCCCCCTCCTGCTGAACACTTTTTCTTCTCCACTCGGGCTCCCTTCTTCCCAGCCTCGCTCTGCTCGCTTTGCCTCGCTTTGCTCTGGGGCGAGTCTGCGCAGTAGCGCCCGCACAGGTCACGACTTCCTCTCTCCCCCCTCCCCTCCTGAACACGCTCACGCTGCCCCCTCGGATCAATAAGGTGGCAGAAGTGGCAGTGTAGAAGAAAAAGTAAGCGTTCGGCAGGAGGGGGAAGAAAGGGCGCAAAGGGGAAGGAAGAGGTCTCTGTCGAAAGCTGGCATGGGCAAACTTGGACCTTCCAGGTGTTTTGGACTCCAACTCCCACCATTCCTAACAGCCTCAGGCCCTTTCCTGCTTAAATGGCTGAGGAGGGGGGGGGGAAGGAAAAGGGCCTGAGGGTGCTAGGAATGGTGAGAGTTGAAGTCCAAAACTGTAGCAACCCAGCCTCCGTTCCAGCCGGGGGGGGCGGGGTGCCGTCCCGGGGGTCCCGATTGCTTTGGACCAAGATGGAGGGGATGCAGGGGCTGATGGGCATGCATCACCGACTGACAGCTTGCAATGGGGTGACACCTGGCCTTCTGCTTATTCGGATGACGAAGGCCAGCTAGATTCCGGATGAGAAACCAGGAGGCTTCGGTTCTCAAGAGCGATTGTTGCCACCAGCTGCGGAGGAAGAGATGGAAACCGAGTTGGGGGCACTTTCCCAGGAAGATAATGGGCCAGATGGCGCTGAGCCTGCTAGGAGCTTTGACCAGAGAAGTAGTATTGTGGCTACTCGGAAGGATTGGAAGCGGAGCCTGGAGAGGCACTGGTCTCACAAGGGTGGGAATTAAGTATACACTTTGTGGGAAAGTTCCTCAGTTTGGCGGCCACGTCTATACTGGACAGACGTATCGTTGGTCTGCTGCTCCCTGGAAGCCATAGTTTGGCTAGCCTTGCCAAATACTGCCTAGAGCAGGGGTGCTCACACTTTTTCAGCATGTGAGCTACTGATTAAAAAACCAAGTCCCAAAGATCACCTACCCAGAAATGTAAAACGTATAACTATTTTCTTATTTATTTACTTATTTATATGTATATTTATTATTCATTTTTATGTACCGCTCCTTCCAGCAGGCTCGGGGCAGTTTACATAAAATGAAGTTATAAAACATCAACATTTCAATTTAATAACAACAATATAAAACAGAGCATAAACATACATCCAACCACCCCATTTCTCCCACACTGCCATATTACCACACATATTATCAGCCAGAAAGTAAGAAGAGAGGCTTTTGAACTGCAAGGCCATTTAATACTCAGCAAGGTAAAAAAAGGGGCATGCATAAATACATCCAACCACCCCATTTTTCCCACATTTCCATATTCCCCAACATATATTTCTCAAGGAACAAAGCAAGCAGAGAGGCTTTGGAGCTAAAAGGCCATTTTTAAACATTAAAAATAAAGAGACATGCCACAGAACAATCAAGCACCCACCCCAAAGTAAAAAGACCGACCTTTGAGATGCGGTAAGGAAATGACCCCAAAGCGTCCTTCTCCTCCTCCGTCATTGCTCCTATTTCCACGCCGCCAGCATGCGTGCTGCCTCCAAGAGCTCACAAGAAGTCTGAGAGGCAGAATGGGCGCTTCTGCGCATGCGCGCGGGGCCAGCCATGCATCGCGTCATCAGGCCCGCCCCTTTGGTCTCCTATGACTCTGAGTGGCTGGAGAAGGACGGAGGGAGGAGGAGGAATCCAAAAGAGGGGGCCCGTTCTGCCTCTTGGACTCTGCAGCTTTTGGAGGCGGCGCGTGAGCAGGGAGGAGCAACGACAGAGGACTTCTTTGCAGCGTGCAGGGGCGCGTGAAGAGGACAAACTGCAAAAAAAACCTGGTCAGGGGCCTGAAGATCACCAGGATGAGGCCCAAAGATCACCCTGGTGATCCCGATCACCATTCTGAGCACCCCTGGCCTAGAGACCTTGTATCTTCCAAGAACTTTGGATTGCCTTGTTTGTTCCATGGACTAAGTTTGCTTTTGATCAATTCGCTTTGTTTTTATGGACCTTGCTTTGAGAGATTCCTCGTTTTGGATTGCTTTTGAAACCAATTGCTTTTTACCTTGGACTGATTGATTCTACTTTCTAATTGAAGATTTTATTCCTTTCACCTGCTATCCTTTTGATTCAATAAATAGTTAATTGACATTGTCTGTGTGTGTGTGATTACGGGGTGGAGCTAGGGCCCGCGTTGTGACAAAAACACCTGGAAGGTCCAAGTTTGCCCATGCCAGCTTTCGACAGAGACCGCTTCCTCCCCTTTCCCCTTCACGCCCTTTCTTCCCCCTCCTGCCGAACACTTACCGTATTTTTCGCACCATAAGGCGCAGTTTTTTCCTCCCAAATTAGGAAGAAAAATCAGCCGCGTCTTATGGAGCGAAGATGCAGGCAGGGAGGGGGGGGAGGCACTGGAGCAGAGGGGGGCGGCGATATACTCACCAAAAGTATCTGGAGACCGCCGCCTCTGTCGCCGCCTCTCCTCTTCTCTGGTCCGTTGCTGGTCCGTCCCTTTCCTTCCCCCCGCCCTTTCTTCCCTCGAGCAAAGGGCGGGGGGAAAGGAGCAGGAGGAGGAGCGAAGCAGCGTCGCGTCAGACGCTCTGACGCGACGCCTCTTCGCTCCTCCTCCTGCTCCTTTCCCTTCCCCCCACCCTTTGCTCGAGGGAAGAAAGGGTGGGGGGAAGGAAAAGGAGCAGGAGGAGGAGCGAAGCAGCGTCACGTCAGAGAAGGAAAATAGGAAAAAACATTTTTTTCTATTTTCCTCCTCTAAAATCTAGGTGCGTCTTATCAGCCGGTGCGCCTTATGGTGCGAAAAATACGGTACTTCTTCTACACTGCCGCTTCTGCCGCCATTTTGATCCGAGGGGGCAGCGTGAGCGTGTTCAGGGGGGGAGGGGGGAGGGAGGAAGACGTGACCCGTGCGGGCGCTACTGCGCAGACTCACCCCAGAGCAAAGCGAGGCAAAGCGAGCAGAGTGAGGCTGGGAAGAAGGGAGCCCGAGTGGAGAAGGAAAAGTAAGTGTTGGGCAGGAGGGGGAAGAAAGGGGATTGGAGGTTCCAATTTCCCACAGCACACCTGATGATCGCTCACGGCACACTAGTGTGCCACAGCACACTGGTTGGGAAACACTGCCTAAGACCATCAGAAATATGTGTTTCTCAACCCCAGGTCCTGAGGTTGAGAAACAGTGCTTTAAGTGTCAAGATAGGATCCAAGGAGTTCAAGAAAAGAAATCTGCATTACCAGACTTTCGTACTCTTCCATGTTTTCGCTCTCTCCGGCTGTGCTGCTGAAGCTGCTGGTGCTCGAAGAGGAGCGGGAGATGTTTGCCCTTCCATTCTCTTTGAGTTTAATGAACGGCCTGACAGCAAGAGAGAGAAAATCAGAAGATGGGAAAATCCAGGAAGTTTCAAGATGCCCACTCTGCCATTTGTCTTTTTAATTTCCTGGCGGATTGCTCCACCACGCACTGCAAGCAATATTCAATTTATATTTATTTATTCTTAACAATGCATATGAGCTCACATTACTATTGAAAGATCTTGTGATGACTGTAAGACTGCATCATGATTCTGTTTTCCTCCCTATCTCCCTGCGTTTTAAACAATTGGGTGGGGAGTATTGAGTGGAGAGAGACTCCGAAAGACACAAAATTGGAAAAGTGAGCAAGTGGTCCAAGTACGAGGGCGGGTCAATAAGTCAGTGACTTTTTGAATGAAACACAGGCTTTTGGATTTTTAAAAATCATTTTAATTTTCAACGTCGTCTCCTTTGAGCTCTATACACTTTGTCCAACGTTTCTCCAATTTTTTTATCCTTTCCAAAAAAAAAAAGATTTGTCGAGGTCATCAAAATAGGTATTTGTTTGTGAGATGATTTCATCGTTGGAGTCAAATCTCTTTCCGCCGAGCCATTTCTTCAGGTTTGGAAACAAGAAATAGTCACTTGGGGCTAAATCCAGAGAATAGGGCGGATGAGGGAGCAATTCGTATCGCAATTCATGGATTGTTGCCATGGAAACTGCACATGTGCACCCTTGAATTGTGTACACCCTTGCATTGTCCTGGTCCCATCTTGCGGAAAGCTTTCTCATACCCAAGTGATCATTTAAAATTGAAACCACTGAGCCACGTGAGATGCCTATGGCTTCCACCATCTCTGGCACTTTCAATCTTTGATTGGCCAACACCATATTGTGATTTTTTTTCAATTGTTTTGGGTGTAGAGACCTCAACTGGGCGTCCAGAACGTTCGGCATCTTCCGTGCTTGTACAGCCAAAACAAAATTTACTAAACCACTTTTTTACCATTGAAATTGATGGTGCAGAGTCCCCATCGTATTTATCAAGCTTAGCCTTGGTTTGAGTGATGAGTTTTTTCCGCAAAAAATGTAATGCTTAATGAGCACTTGAAATTCACTTTTTTCCATTTTCTCCTCAAATCACGGGGTAGTCTGCTATCAATCCAGGAAAAAGATATCTGAACACAGAATTTTCAAAGTATTTTGTGTTGGATAATTACTCCAACACAAAATTACTCAATGGGTATACCCATTGGGGTGTAATACCATTTCTACAGCGGCGTTACTCCGTCCTCCTCTCCCACTTGCGAACTTGTGAACTGAACATTGATTTTGATGTGTATTATTCTAGCGGTGGGATCAAGTTGTTTTGTTGGTTTTGGCACCCGACTTGGGTATATATTTAATTTGCCTAACACACTTTCGGAGTAATTATCCAACACAAAATACTTTGAAAATTCTGTGTTCAGATATCTTTTTCCTGGACTTACAGTGACCACACCCGTTGTGTTATATAGTCTGCTATCAATGGCAGTCAAACACAAACTAAATGACGCAGCTTGTTCAAATTTTGACAGGGGTCAACGGACAGATGCCTGTTGACAGGAGCAGTGTTGCCCTTTCAGTTAAGAGGCGGGAAATTCAAAAAGTCGCAGACTTATTGACCCGCTCTCGTATCAATTCTGGACATACTCGTTGAAGCCCCAAGTTTGCTCCATCGTGCTTACCTCTCTTTGTTGGGGCAGATCTCTGGAGAGCTTGGGTTTGAAGAAGCTTCTGACTTCATCTCTTGGGAGGAATGTCCTCCGTCCGGGGTCTTTGGTGTGCCTGAGCCGCTGTCACTAAGGAGAGAGAGCAAAAGAAACCAGGTGGATACCACACACATCTTTCCTTAGACTGTTGATTTTCTCTTCCAACATAACAACAACGACAACAATAACAATAATAATAAGAGTAAGCCAAGTTTTTCAGCCCCCTTTTTAGGCTGAAAAAGCCCCCCCCCCGGCTTATACTCGAGTCAAAGTTATTTATAATAATAATTATTATTATTTATTGATCAGTCAATTTTGACCATATCAAATCATACAGAACATACACACGTACCCATACATACAGTAAATGCCAATGTGAATACAAAACATACCTACATACCATCATGCTAAACCCACTCATATCTACAAAACTTTTTGAAGTTATTTATATATAACTAACTGTTACTGTTTTTAACTTTTTATGTATTTATGTTTTATACTGGTGTTATTGTTATTGTGGCATCGAATTGCTGCCTATGTTAGCTGCTCCGAGCCCCCCCCCTCGGGGGGGTTGAGAAGGGTGGGGTAAAAATGCTGTAAATAAATAAATAAATACAATTTATTATTTTACTGTGTTATTATTATATGTATTATTTTATTTATTATTTATTAATTTACATAATTTATATTCCGCCTTTCTCACCCCGCAGGGAACTCAGGACGGATCACAATGCACATATACAGGCAAACATTCAATGCCGTTGACATACAACATATATAGACAGACACCCAGAGGCAATTTAACATTCCAGAAATCAGTTAAATTTAACCTCCCCACAAATTGGTACTTACATTTCCTACTTGACAGATGCATCTGTCTTTCGGGTTGCAAAGGTCAACAACGAGCTACACAAATTGATCAAGAGCTCACCCCGACCCGAGCAGGCCTCGAACTCATGACCTTCTGGTCAGTAGAGATCTTATGCAGCTGACACTCAGCCAGCTGCGCCACATTCCCGGTGCTATTTTATTCTATTTTTAATTATTATTTTACTCTATTTATTATTTTATTATTATTACATTTATTATTTCACTCTATGATCATGATTACATTTATTATTTTAGGTTAGGTAAAGGTATAGGTTTTCCCCTGACATAAAGTCCAGTCGTGTCCGATTCTGGGGTTTGGTGCTCATCTCTGTTTCTAAGCCAAAGGGCCGGTGTTGCCTGTAGACACTTCCAAGGTCATGTGGCTGGCATGACTACATGGAATGCCGTTACCTTCCCACCGGGGCGGTACCTATTAATGACTCGCATTTGCATGTTTTTGAACTGCTATGTTGGAAGAAGCTGGGGCTGACAGTGGAAGCTCACACCGCTCCCCAGAATTGAACCTGCAACCTTTCAATCAACAAGCTCAGCAGCTCAGCGCTTTAACCACTGATAGCATGTACATTATTTTACTCTAATTGTTATTATTACATTTATTATTTTTCTCTGTATTATTTTTTTTTTACATTTATTACTTTACTCTATTATTATTGGAAGGATACATAATAGGCCTGGGCAATCATGGTTCTAAATGGTTCTAAAGTACTTACAAAACTGAAGTTCTGGTGGTGAACACTAGGTGGCGCTGGTGCTTTGCTTCTACAGTGTTGCTAAAGTTCTGGTGGTGAACACTAGGTGGCGCTGGTGCTTTGCTTCTACAGTGTTGCTAAAGTTCTGGTGGTGAACACTAGGTGCCGCTGGTGCTTTGCTTCTACAGTGTTGCTAAAGTTCTGGTGGTGAACACTAGGTGGCGCTGGTGCTTTGCTTCCACAGTGTTGCTAAAGCTCTGGTGGTGAACACTAGGTGGCGCTGGTGCTTTGCTTCTACAGTGTTGCTAAAGTTCTGGTGGTGAACACTAGGTGGCGCTGGTGCTTTGCTTCCACAGTGTTGCTAAAGTTCTGGTGGTGAACACTAGGTGGCGCTGGTGCTTTGCTTCCACAGTGTTGCTAAAGTTCTGGTGGTGAACACTAGGTGGCGCTGGTGCTTTGCTTCTACAGTGTTGCTAAAGTTCTGGTGGTGAACACTAGATGGCGCTGGTGCTTTGCTTCGACAGTGTTGCTAAAGTTCTGGTGGCGAACACTAGGTGCCGCTGGTGCTTTGCTTCTACAGTGTTGCTAAAGTTCTGGTGGTGAACACTAGGTGGCGCTGGTGCTTTGCTTCGACAGTGTTGCTAAAGCTCTGGTGGTGAACACTAGGTGGCGCTGGTGCTTTGCTTCTACAGTGTTGCTAAAGTTCTGGTGGTGAACACTAGGTGGCGCTGGTGCTTTGCTTCTACAGCTGTTGCTAAAGTTCTGGTGGTGAACACTAGGTGGCGCTGGTGCTTTGCTTCGACAGTGTTGCTTAAGCTCTGGTGGTGAACACTAGGTGGCGCTGGTGCTTTGCTTCTACAGTGTTGCTAAAGTTCTGGTGGTGAACATTTCAGAACTCTAACAAAACTTTCAAAACTTCATTATTATTTCATTATTGGCGATTTTTAAGACAGAACCAATTAGGAACTGCCATTTATAATGAAATTTTGAAAGTTTTGTTAGAGTTCTGAAATGTTCAGCACCAGAACTTTAGCAACACTGTAGAAGCAAAGCACCAACGCCACCTAGTGTTTGCCACCAGAACTTTAGTTTTGTCAGTACTTTAGAACCATTTAGAACCACGATTTCCCAGGCCTAATACATAAGCAGATTTACATTGAAGAAGGTTAGAATAATAGTTTAATCAAAGTCGGACAGTCGTATCTCAAATTACAGTTTTATGGTCCCACCATGAGTTCTATATACAGCCATCCACATTCACTAGGGCTAAGGGCACATATTGAATTACCATCGGGCCCGGGGTTCTGACTGGCTTTCAGACCCAGTGTGCAAACGGGGAAACAACCCTGACCGTCGCTTTATGGGGCTCCTTGATTGATTTTTGGCTGTTGCCACTGCGACTGGAGGCTGAGAAGACAAATGAGAAAAACACGCAGAAAAATATATTATTTTCCGTTCTAACAAGCTGAGTTTAAGAAACATACATGTCTACCCACATACAGATACACTAGTTAGGAATACATGTACAGCTATAATTAAACCCAATGCTAAAGTCCTGAAGACCACGCTCAGTAAGGAAGAAGTGGATAGAATTTACAGTTCAGCAGAAGTTACCCTAGACCAGGGACCGGGAACCTTTTGGACTCAGAGAGCCATGAAAACAAAATATTTGGAAATTTATTTCAGTGAGAGCCATATAATATATAATATATTTTAACACTGAATTCAACTAAATGTGAGTATATACATACATACTACGAGAAAAGGATTCCCCCGGCAGAATGACGGGACACTTCAGACCTGGCTCTGCAAAAGGCATGCTCAGGACTCTTGGAAGGAAGAGAAGGAAAGAGAGAAAGAGAGACAGAAAGAAAGAAAGAAAGAAAGAAAGAAAGAAAGAAAGACAGAGAAAATAAAGGAGGGAGGGGGAAAAAGAGAAAGAAAAGAAGAATGAATGATGGAAAAGGAAGAAAAGAAAAGCTGGAGAGAGACAAGGAAGGGAAAAGAAAGAAGGAAAAGGGAAGGGAGGAAAGGAAAGGGTGAGGAAAAGAAAGGAAAGGGAGTGAGGACAAAGTAAAATAATGAAGGGAAAAGAAGAAAAGAAAGAAGGGGAGAGAGGGGGAAGTGAAAAGAAAGGAAGGAGAAGGAAAGGAAGACTTGGAGTAAAGAATAGAATAGGAAGGAAGGAAGGAAGGAAGGAAGGAAGGAAGGAAGGAAGGAAGGAAGGAAGGGGAGGGAGGGAGAATAGAGGAAAGAATGAGGGGGAGAGAGGGAGGGAAAGGAAGGAGAGAAGGAGAAGGAAAGGGAGAAAGAAAGGAAGGAAGAGGAAAGAAAGAAGGAGAATGGAGGAAAGAAGGAAGGGGAGTGAGGGAGGGAGGGAAAGGAAGGAGAGAAAGAAAGCATGAAGGGGAGAAAGGAAGGAAGGGGAGAGAGGGAGGGAAAGGAAGGAGAGAAGGAAAGGGTGAGGGGAGAAAAGAAGGAAGAGGGAGAAAGGAGGAAAGAAGGAAGGGGAGAAAGGGAGGGAAAGGAAGAAGAGAAGGAAAGGGTGAAGGGGAGAAAAGAAGGAAGAGGGAGAAAGGAGGAAAGAAGGAAGGGGAGAGAGGGAGGGAAAGGAAGGAAGAGAAGGAAAGGGTGAAGGGGAGAAAGGAAGGAAGAGGGAGAATGGAGGAAAGAAGGAAAGGGAGAGAGGGAGGGAAAAGGAAGGAGAGAAGGAGAAGGAAAGGGTGAAGGGAGAAAGAATGGAAGAGGAAGGAAGGAACAAAGAGGGAGGGAGGAAAGAAGGTAGGGAGAGAGGGAGGAAAACATGAAAGAAAAAGAGAGGGAAAAGAAAGGAAGGCAGGAAGGCAGGAAGGCAAGAAGGCAAGAAGGCAAGAAGGCAGGAAGGCAGGAAGGCAGGAAGGCAGGAAAACAGGAAGGAAGGAAGGAAGGAAGGAAGGAAGGAAGGAAGGAAGGAAGGAAGGGGAGGAGGGCGCGGGGCCAAGGTGGACCTTGATGAGGCAGTCCCTCTGGAAGGCGTCGAAGAGACCGCAGCTCTTGAGCTGCCCGACAATGACGGCGATGAGCTGGGTGTCCCCCGGGGGCAACGAGGCCGGGTCCGCAGCGCCAGGGCCAGGCACGCCTCTGCCACCTCCCCCGAAGCCCGTGGCGGAGGACAAAGAGGAAGACAAGGACGAGGCGCCGACAACGGCGAGCTCCGCCATCCCTGGCAAAGAGGGTCCAGGGCCCTGAGAGCAGTGGGTGATGAGGAAGAGGCGGCGATGGCGGCGCGGAAGTGGCAGTCGCGGCGCATTTGCGTCACTCCTCCCCGCTGCATGCTGGGAAACCGAGGCCTGGGCTGCTCTGGAGAGCCAGATGCAATCATGAAAAGAGCCACACCTGGCTCCTGAGCCATAGGTTCCCTACCCCTGCCATAGACTTATACAAGAGTATACACGGTAAACATTTCACAAATGCTTGCAGTGAAACGCACATTTTCTTGTTACAAACATTTCAATTCCAACTCAACACCAATGAGTAGAGTGAGATTTCTTTCCATCTTTTAATATGAATGAGAACACCTTCATTTGTTTGATACATACGGAGAAGGTGGTCTTCGTAATTTCGGCACTGTTGTGAGCAATCCCTCCACTCAAGCTTCCCGGGATCCCTCCGCTTTGGTGTTTCTTCTGGCTTCCAACCATGGTTTCCATGGAGTGGCTCCGGACTCGAATGGCTCTCTGACAAGTAGAAACAGATGGAGACAAAAGATTAAGATCTACATTTGATAGAAATGTGTTCTTTGGATGTATCCTTAGAGGGACAAAACAAGGCAATCTCTGTCATTTCCAAAGTTTGCACAAAGAAGGTAAGCAATTGCAGAACCAAAATAACTCCAGTCAAAGACCAAGATTCGACACTGTCCCCTCTCCTGTCACTCTGGACAATAAATGCATATGCACAGAGAAGACTTTACTTACAAAATATCACGGAGCCTTGTTGAGGGTTAGGGAATAGCATAGGGATCTCCCATAGAAAAGAGAGAAAATGTACACGCTTCCTTTCTTCCCTTAACATCTTGGGAGGATGGGACAATTCCTTGCCTTCCAATGAATCTTGAGCAAAAGGAAAGGTGGACTAAGATATTTGTCTGTCTACGCACTTGCTCCATCAATGTTTAACATTTACACAAACGATCAGCCAGTGGCAGAAGGGACAGAGAGTTTCATCTATGCTGACGATCGTGCCATCACCGGTCAAGCAGGGATCTTTGAGATGAACAGAAGCTCTCCGAAGCTTTAGGTGCTCTTACTGCCTATTACAGTATTACAGCTGATTCCAAATCCATTTAAAACACAGACATGTGCTTTTCACAATCATGTAATCATTGATAGCAGATACATACCATGTTGAGCAATTTCTATATCACACTATTTTTAGTAGTGCAATTGCACTGATTTGCCAATGCATTATTGTGCTATCATAGTTTCACTGGTAACCCTGCCTTCCTGCACTACTGTTGTTCTATTATTGTTGTTGCTGTTGGTCTTAGCGCAATTCCAGCAATTAGAAACAACAATATGTCAAATATAAACATAAAATAAGAGATAAAGAGCTTTGGCGAGGAAGAGGAGGAGAATCCCTGTTCAGGCCAGGATTACCCATAAGGCCAACCTAGGCCATCGCCTAGGGGTGCAAGCCGGGGGGGAAGGGGCACAGATCACAGACCAAAAAAATAAAAATAAAAATGTTGAAACAAATAAAAACGCGAAGCGCATGGAGATGAGGAAGGAAGGATACCGGAGGTCCTCCTTTTCAGCGCCGCTCCTGCCCCTTCCTGAATACCAGTTCCTGCCTCTGCTATTGTTGCGCAAACGGCGTATGTGCAGGGGCTCTCGATACTGGCTTCGACGTCGACAGGAGGAACAATTAACTCCCTCGATGCCGACAGCATCCACTTGCTGACTCCTTCAGTGCAAGTACAGGAAACTCCATTGCGCAGTCTGCGCATGCCCGAATACCATGAAAGCTGGTATTCCTCCTCCAACACAAGGCGGAGACTCCTCCTTACTGGAGAGAGATGTGCAACTGCCAGCTACGGCACATGCGCAAACCCCAATACAGGAGAGAAGCCAAATGCGACAAACCCCAGTATCGGGGAGAACCCCAGTATCGGCATCGGTACAGCTGCTGACTACAACGCATGCACAATCCCCGATACCGGGTAGGAGCCAAGTGTCTCAAGCCCCGGCATTGGGGAGGAGGCTCCTCCCCCCATGCCTGCATCCATAGTGCCTGCCGAGAGGGAAACTCCTGTGGCAGACCTAGTGGGGCCACACCGGGAGAGTTAGATGCGGGGCCCTAAGGGGGATGAGCAGATGAAAGGATGTGTGTGTGTCGGGGGGGGGGGGAGGTGCGGTAGAGGTTGGCTTAAAGGAGGCGTAATTCCAAAGTGTGGCCTAGGACGCAAAAAGGTATTAATCCGGGCCTGTCCCTGGTCAAAGTGGTTCCTGGTCAAAGTGGTCCCTGGTCAAAGTGATCCCTGGTCAAGTAGTCCCTAATCAAAGTGGTTCCTGGTCAAGGGGTCCCTGGTCAAGTAGTTCCTGGTCTAGTGGTCCCTGGACAAAGTGGTCCCTGGCCAGATAGTTCCAGGTCAAGTGGTCCCTGGTCAAAATGGCCCCTGGTCGAGTGGTTCCTGGTCAAAGTTGTCCCTGGTCAAGGGGTCTCTGATCAAGTGGTCCCTGTTCAAAGTGGTCCCTGGTTTAAAAAAAAAGGTTGGGAGCCACTGGTTTAGGGGGTGTAGACTAGGCTACAGGACACACAATTTACTCCCATCAATTATTGCTGGATGGTCTAAGGCAGGGGTTGGCAATTACCGGCCCTCCAGGTGTTTTGGACTTCAAATCCCAGAAATCCTAGCCAGTTTACCAGCTGTTAGGATTTCTGGGAGTTGAAGTCCAAAACACCTGGAGGGCCGGTAATTGCCCAACCTTGGTCTAAGGAAATGATAATAAAACAAAGCTATTGTAGTGAATGGTGAGTTAACACTATGGGATGCCTCCCAAGGATCTCTAGGCCCATGCTCACATTTTTACCTCTATGTTCCATTAATTAAAAATGTCTTTGCAAAGGCTACCTAGCACTACATCAACACGGACTTTTAAACCTTTGAAGTGCAGTAATATAAGCTATCCATGATGGCTTTACTCCCAACAGATTGCCTAGACATGTTTAAATAATTATGTTCTTATGCATTCATAGACACATGTAAAATCTTGCATGGGGGTTTTGGGGGTTTTTTTTTTGCAGGTGTGTGCTCTTTCCTGAACACATGATCTAAAAGGGCAGGGCGTCTTCTATGCCACTGGTGAGCAGTCACTGGTCTGATATATAGCTCTTGCCTCACTTTCTGCATAAAAATCTCCAGAGACCATAAACAGATTTTAGGGTTTTATTATTATTGTAACAAACACAATAAAATAATATAATAAATAATATAATATAATGTTATATGATATATTATAATCCTATATTATGCAACATTTACTATAATATAATAATTATGCCAGAGGTATTTCTTGATATATTAATATGTTAATATTAATGATGTGTAATATATAGTACCTAGTAGGAAATAAATAAATTATGTAGATTAACCTGGTTTAATATTTTTTTGGCCCGTCCCAGGAGAAAAGATGCAATAGTCTGAACATTTCTGCCAGTGTGTCTATCCTGGGCGCAACCTGGCTTTAGGACAGCAGGTTAACCACCAGCTGCACAGCAGGTTAACCACCAGCTGCAGTAAATCGTACCAACCAGAAGTTCAAAGCCCGGATCAGGGTGAGCATTATAATATATTGAAATTATAATATAACATTATATTATATTACTTATTATATTATTATATTATGATTATAAAATTATTATAAAATAATAATAAAAACCACTAAAATAAAATTAAATTCAAGAAGACAAGGTGAGAACCAAGATGGAGGCTGACATCCTCAAGAGAGGAAAGATCCCAAGATGGAATGGCCCAATGTACCCAGGTCCAGAGGATGACAAAGTGGACCCAGCCGCCGTCGCAGCAGAGCAGAGCAGAGCAGCAGACAATCGGAGGCTGCAGGCCTCCGCCCGACTCGCCCCCAGCAGTTCCATCAGAGGCATTCCAGATCGGCTGATCCCCCTGCCATGGAGTGCCTGCCATCCCAGAAGACGATCAAGTCTTCCGGGTCACCAGGGCGATCAGCCGCAGCAGGTTGCCGACTGCAGGCCCGGATCGCCTCCTGGGATAGCAGATCATTCTCCGCTGCAGGCCCGGATCGCCTCCCGGGATGGCAGATCGTTCTCCGGAGCGGCGGGCTGTCTGCCGACGCAGGCCCCACAGCCCACGATGGGATGGTGGCAGCGGCAGCCCTTCCTCTTGCAGAAATGGCCCGCCCCCGACACCCTTCTCTCTGGCTCGGTCAAAATCGGCCGGCGGGCCACATTCGCCCCGCGGACCGCAAGCTGCCCAGGTCTGCCCTAATTGATTCAGACATTTGTAGCATCGCGGAGGCGGGAGTACTATGCACCGGGAGTTTCCTTGCCCTACCATATTTGGACATTCATGTTAGAGGGGTGGGGCCTGTAGGGACAGCTCCGCCTTAGAGAATGTGACTGCCGCCCAGCATATTGTTTTGTTTATACTGAAGTATATTAGTAGCCTTTGGCAGCCACGGTTATATATTGTTTATTCGTCTTGCGTTCAGGATTCTTTCAGCGGCCTTATTATTGGTATTTTGAGCTATTTTATACCTCTCTTATTTTGGTTCTTTACATCAGAGGTAGCGGGTAGGTGCACTCTATGATGCTCCCTATACATGTCTTTACACTGTGGCATATGCTAGTCATGGCAAATGAGGAAACTCTAACATCGAGGAAGTTTACAAAAACAAAAGAGCTCTTTGGCAGGGAAGATGGAGCAACACCACCACCTTGTGGCCGGAACTGAGCACAGCCTCCAAGATGCTGAAAGATTGGAAAACCTATATATAACTCTATCTATGTTGTCTGTCTTGTCATTGTATAATGTTTGCCGTGCATGTGTTCTGTGATTTGCTCCGAGTCCTCTTCGGGGTGAGAAGGGTGGAATATAAATACTATAAATAAATACGTAAGTACTTACCCTTCCAGGAGGACAAAACATTTTTGGAAAGAACACAGCGGACTCTCCTGGAAGGGCAAGATGGATGACATGCCTCTACAGAGTAGGACAATTTCAAAAACATGAGTCAGATAATTGAAGGAATTTGAGATGGATTCGTGTTCATCAACTCTTCATCCTTGAGAGAAGTGACTAATACTTTGGTGTTTTCTCCTGGGCGCAGTGTTGCTTAAAGTCGTCATCAATGACTTGGGTTACAGAACATAAGGTTTGCTTATGAATGTTTGCATGACATCAAACTGGGACAGGGTCCAAAGTCTCAATGACTTTAATGGATTCTGGAGCTGGGCTAGAGCTCACGACATTACTTTCAACTGGGAGAAATATAAATGTAGGTGGGTAAAATATGAGATGACACCTGGCTTGAGAACATGACATGTGGGGGGAGGGAATCTACCAGTTGTTCATATCTGGGTATATTGAGTATTGGGTATTCATACCGAGTTGCGTCCAGATCCATTATTGTAATACACCGGGAATGTGGCGCAGCTGGCTAAGTGTCAGCTGCATAAGATCTCTTTGACCAATAGGTCATGAGTTCGAGGCCTGCCCGGATCGAGGTGGGTGCTCGACCTTTAAGTGTAGCCTGCTGTCGACCTTAGCAGCCCGAAAGACAGTTGCATCTGTCAAGTAGGAGATAAAGGTACCACATTAAGTGGGGAGGCAAATTTTGACTGAATTATGAGGCCATTAAAGAACTCCAGGAATGCTGATAATGTGGAAGGGACGCTGGGGACGCTGAGAGATGAGGAGTGCGTCAGCTCCCCCTGGTGGCCAGAGTTTGCCTCTGTTCGTCTATATGTGGAAAACGGCAGGGATTGTCTGCTAAGTATGTGTACCTGTAATCCGCTCTGAGTCCCCTTGGGGGTGAGAAGAGCGGAATATAAATAAAGTGTATTATTATTATTTGAGTCTAGTACTCTCTTGGAGACAGGTGAACTACAACACCAAAACACAAGGTCAATGCCCACCAAACCCTTCCAGTATTTTCTGTTGGTCGTGGGAGTTCTGTGTGCCAAGTTTGGTTCAAACTTGCTCTTTGACTGTATGTGAACTATAAATCCCAACAACTACAACTCCCAAATGACAAAATAAATCCCCTCCCCCAACCCCTCCAGCATGCAAATTTGGGCATATCAGGTATTTGTGCCAAATTTGGTCCAGTGAATAAAAACACATCCTGCGATTAATAACAGTAGCAAAATTACAATTATAAAGTAGCAAAGAAAATAATTTTATGGTAGGGGGTCACCACCACATCATGAGAAAGGGGTTCTGGCATTAGGAAGGTTGAGAAACACTACTATAAGTGAATATTCTCCATCAGATCCACACTTGGATTCCTTGAGGGTGGTTTGTTCTAGTTTACTCATAAGTACATTAGCATATGATGGAGCCATGAGTCGGCCCATAACTTGTCACATTACATTCCACTGCCAGAAGGTACAGTCATCTATACCAGTGTTTCCCAACCAGTGTGCCGTGGCACACTAGTGTGCCGTGAGCGATCGTCGGGTGTGCCATGGGAAATTGGAACCTCCAATCCCCTTTCTTCCCCCTCCTGCCGAACACTTTTTCTTCTCCACTCGGTCTCCCTTCTTCTCAGCCTCGCTCTGCTCGCTTTGCCTCACTTTGCTCTGGGCCGAGTCTGCACAGTAGCACCCGCACGGGTCACGCCTCCCTCCCTCCCCGCTCCCCTCCTGAACACGCTCACGCTGCCCCCTCGGATCAAAATGGAGGCAGAAGCGGCAGTGTAGAAGAAAAAGTAAGTGTTCGGCAGGAGGGGGAAGAAAGGGCGCAAAGGGGAAGGGGGAGGAAGAGGTCTCTGTCGAAAGCTGGCATGGGCAAACTTGGACCTTCCGGGTGTTTTGGACTCCAACTCCCACCATTCCTAGCAGCCTCAGGCCCTTGTCCTCCCCCCCCCCCCCAGCCACTTAAGCAGGAAAGGGCCTCAGGCTGTTAGGAATGGTGGGAGTTGAAGTCCAAAGCACCCAGAGGGCCGAAGTTTTCCCATGCCTGTTTTAGGGACCTTAAAGTGGTGAGCCTCCTTCCAACATTGTGATTCTGGATAGAAAACAAACAGCATAACATAACATTGTTTGAGTCCACAGTGTTCTCTGGGTGTAGGTGAACTACAACTTCCAAACTCAAGGTCAATTCCCAAGGTCAATTTCAGTACTTTCTGTTGGTAATGAGAGTTCAATATGCCAAGTTTGGTTCAATTCCATTGTTGCAAGAGTTCAGGATGCTCTTTGATTGTGTGTTAACTATAAATCCCAGAAACTATAACTCCCAAATGTCAAGGTCTATTTTCCCCAAACTCCATCTGTGTTCACATTTGGGCATATTGAGTATTCATGCCAAGTTTGGTCCTGATCCAACATTGTTTGGGTCCACATTACTCTCTGGATATCGGTGAACTACAACTCCAAAACCCAAGGTCAATGCCCACCAAGCTCTTATAGTATTTTCTCTTGGTTATGGGAGTTCTGTGTGGGAAGTTTGCGTCTTTCTGCCATTAACTATATGTATTACTGTGTTAGAGTGTCATTTTGTGTCATTTTGGTTGGTGGTGTGCCCCAGCATTTTGTAAATGTAAAAAATGTGCCGCGGCTCAAAAAAGGTTGAAAAACACTGCTCTAGTATGTCCAGTTGCTGATCAATTCCTCTGTTTGCTGTGT
This sequence comes from Anolis apletophallus, assembly GCA_030556195.1. Classification (NCBI taxonomy): domain Eukaryota; kingdom Metazoa; phylum Chordata; class Lepidosauria; order Squamata; family Anolidae; genus Anolis; species Anolis apletophallus. The sequence goes on from JARBWK010000020.1 coordinate 4,437,812, forward strand.
GCCATAGAAAAGAATAGCAAAGGGTTGAGGGGGAGGCAGTGGGTGGGATCATGCTAATTCCACACTAATCGCGAGAATAAGAAAGACTGGGATGTCTATGGCGGGGGAAAAACATAAAATCTAGGATGAAATTGTCCCCATCTGAAAGCTTTCACTTGAATGATGGGCAGTATGGTGTTTGTGGAGGACATTAGCAGGGCTCTTGGACATGTTTACGGCACTCGATATAACCTGGAGGGAAGACCATTGGTGTCTCCTGAGTAGTTGTTTGAGGAGGTGGGAGTTTGTCTGTGTAAGTGGACACTCCAGCCCCATACGTACATACATATTTTCACTTTATTGTGTGTATCGATTGTAAAAGACATTGTCAAATAGTTTACAGTTGATAACAGTAAGAAAATGATGCAAAAGAAAAGAAAAACACTGTCCCATGTCATGTCATTATGGGCACGCTGGCAGAGAAGTGGAAGAGACTCATCACACCAAGGTAGCCAATAGGAATATTATGGGATTGGCAGCCACTGGTGGGCAGGCTATGGGACACGCAAACACACGAGGGTGGGTCAATAAGTCCGTGACTTTTTGAATTTCCCGCTTCCTAACTGAAAGGGCAATACTGCTCCTGTCAAGAGGCATCTGTCAGTTGACTCCTGCCAAAATATGAGCAAGCTGCGTCATTTAGTTTATGTTTGACAGCCATTGATAGCGGACTACAGCGTGATTTGAGGAGGAAATGGAAAAAAGTGAATTTTGTGTGCTCATTAAGCATTATTTTTTGCAGAAAAACACCATCAATGAAGCCAAGGCTAAGCTTGATAAATACGATGGGGACTCTGCACCATCAATTTCAATGGTAAAAAAGTGGTTTGCTGAATTTCGTTGTGGCCGTACAAGCACGGAAGATGCCGAATGTTCTGGACGCCCAGTTGAGGTCTCAACAACCGATACAACTGAAAAAATTCACGATATGGTGTTGGCCGATCGGAGATTGAAAGTACGAGAGATTGTGGAAGCCATAGACATTTCACATGGCTCAGTGGTTTCAATTTTAAATGATCACTTGGGTATGAGAAAGCTTCACGCAAGATGGGTGCCGCGTTTGCTCACAATCGACCACAAACGCAATCGTGGGACAATTTCTCAGGAGTGTTTGGCGTTGGTCAACCGCAATATGGATGAATTTTTGCGCCCATTGGGGAGATGGTGGCGGGGTATAAATAAAGTTCATTATTATTATTATTTTGATAGATAGATATTTATTTATTTACTACTTTTATTTACTATTTATTTATTTACTATATAGATATATAGATAGATGGTAGGCATGGTTTCGAATCCAAAAATGGTGATTCTAAAATCAAATGGGGGGGATTTTTTTATTAGTAAAAGAAAGACTTACAAAAAATTCCAAAATTTCTAAAATGTAACTTAAGTACTAACGAAATTCGTTAGTAATTCGTATGCCAGAGCATGCGCATTCCAGATGGTTTTGGCCTACAACTCCCAGAAATTCTAACAGCTGGTAAATTGGCTGGGATTTCTGGGAGTTGTAGGCCAAAACTTGAATAAACCACACTGAATTCTAGATGGGACTCTCCAAATAGGAAGGAGGGAGGGAAGGAGGAAGGGAGGGAGGGGTATTCTATTCTTGGAAGCAGCAAAAAAGGAGGAGCCCCCCCTCGCTCCTCGCTGCCTCTCTCTCACCCCGATCCTGAGGGAGCGAGGGCCCAAGTTTGCCCAGGCTGAGAGGAAAAGGAAGAGGCCTGAGGCTGTGAGGAATGGTGGGAGTTGAAGTCCAAAACACGTACCTGGAGGCTGAAGTTGGCCCCTGCGATGGGGCATGGCAGCAGAGCAACGGGGAAGAGAAGCATCTGAGAGAGCGCAGGGAGAGAGAGGAGGAGAAGCGCGCGCGCGTGTGTGTGTGAAGCTGGCCCCTGCGATGGGGCATGGCAGCAGAGCAACGGGGAAGAGAAGGGGGGAGCCTGGAGGACTACACTTTCCAGAATGCATTGCCTACCTAGCAGCAGCGTCACTTCCAGTTCCCCATAGAAATGCGGGAAAAAAGAAGAAGCTGAATGAAGGCGGGAAGGAAATGAGGGGAGAAGACAGGGAGAAGTGAGTACGTAGTACAATAATTAATTAATTAATTAATAATTAAGAATTTATTACGATCATAACGCAAATTGTTGGCCCTCAAGGACCGTAAAGGAAGTCTATTTCCGGGTTCATGCAGCGATCCGTAAAGCTCAAAAGTCCCATTACATACGTCTCTTACTAATCCTTTTAATTTCCCTTTCATTTTTCTCATGCCTAATAGATGGATACTGTGGATGGGTAGAAGATAGATAGATAGATAGATAGATAGATAGATAGATAGATAGATAGATGATATTCATTCATTCCAGGCTGTTAAAAGAGGCAAGGAGGTGAAAATGAGCACCTGTGAGATCCTATCACATCCCAAAGGCAAAAAAGCCCCTCTATTTTCCCGTTTTGTGTCCTGTGACATATTTACACAGAAAGCACACTGAGAAACAAATAAGCTATCAAGCAGACCAGCAGGGCTGTCCAGAAGAAAAATGGCAGCTGCAAAATTATCCTGACAGTTGTTGTCCTCGCCAGCCCTAGGATGTCCTGCAATGCCAAAAGAAGAGTGAGAAAGTCCAATTTCATACTGAGTTGAAAGGCAAGGGAAATGTTAACTCTAATGCATCGGGGGGGCTTTGTAATGAAATGGCATTTCTGACATCCGTGCTGCTGCTGCTGCGATTGTTCATCGCTCTCCGTTTTCCAAGACTGAAAAATGTCATTTTAGTTGTGAAATGGAAGCTGTGTTTGATCATGATGATGCATTGTTAAAACGTACAACTACTTATTAATATTGTAGTATTGACCTTGGGAAACTATAACTCCCAGGATGACTCCCTCCCATGGAACCATGGCATGTCGAGTGAGCTGCAATGGCATTCATTCCAGACTGTAAATGCACCAAGAGAAGGGTGTACTATGACTCCCAAGACTGCACAGCACAGAGACATGGCATAATAATAATAATAATAACAATAATAATAATATTTAGAATGGGTCCCAACTACTTTTATTCTCCAGTTCAGAAACACCCAGAGATTGGCTTGGCTTCTTCCCAGGACCGGATCTTACATTATGTGAACTACTCGCCCGCGTAGGGCGCCACATGTTCAGGGGTGGATCCAGCTGCCAGGTTCCGCGCATGCGCATTTGGTGTGGCGCGTCCAGGCCGGAGACGCATCAAATGCGCATGCGCGGACTTCAGCCTGCTTGCGCCGCATCCACTTCCCCACCACCTCCTGAAACTTTTGAAAACAATGCAGGCTGCCACGCTTAAAATATGCAAAGAATGCTCTAGCCTACACTTGAATCCAACCTAATGTGATGAACACAGTGGTTTACCACATTTTAAGTGTGGAATTTAGTAAATGTGATGAAGTGGTAGGATTTACAAAAGGCTTTACCTCTTGTTACTACCAGTGAACAGGGAAATTTTGCAAAGTTAGTATATAGTATTCTGATTACTACATTCAGCATTCATTAGTGGAAAATGAATTGCATAAAATGCATCTCTCGGGAGTAAATGGCACAAGATCTCTCATAACATTATCTCAGAGTATTTTGTTTGGTTTTCATTTTACTTTTACTACTTTACTGAAGTTATATTTGTTTTCCTGGTAAGCCCTACTAAACTTTATGAAGACATAATGTTCATAATGTTACAATTAAACATGAAAACAAGGAAATATTGTCATATGATTCCGTCAAGAGTGCTACAACATTTGGGGCTAAGTTTTGACACTCTGCCTTCTGCAACTGGGCTAAACTTTAGTGCTTAGGAATTGCTACAAAAAGGTCCTTACCTTAAATGATTCCAAGAATCCCCCATGGCCTCCATTTTCCAACTTGTCCTCCTCGAATCCCAAGCCCAGCATCAGTTGCGTGTGGACATGGAGCTCATCGTGGAGGTTGTCCAACAGAGCCGCCCGTGTCCGATCCTAAACACAAGGTTATGAAACAAACATACAAGTAAGTAAAACTAGGGGTGCATCAACATTCTGAACATTTCAGAACTCTAACAAAACTTTCAAAACTTCATTATTATTTCATTATTGGCAATTTTTATGGCAGAACCAATTAGGAACTGCCATTTATAACGAAATTTTGAAAGTTTTGTTAGAGTTCTGAACTGTTCACCACCAGAACTTTAGCAACACTGTAGAAGCAAAGCACCAGCGCCACCTAGTGTTCACCACCAGAACTTTAGCAACACTGTAGAAGCAAAGCACCAGCGCCACCTAGTGTTCACCACCAGTACTTTAGCAACACTGGAGAAGCAAAGCACCAGCGCCACCTAGTGTTCACCACCAGAACTTTAGCAACACTGGAGAAGCAAAGCACCAGCGCCACCTAGTGTTCACCACCAGAACTTTAGCAACACTGTAGAAGCAAAGCAACAGCGCCACCTAGTGTTCACCACCAGAACTTTAGCAACACTGTAGAAGCAAAGCACCAGCGCCACCTAGTGTTCACCACCAGTACTTTAGCAACACTGGAGAAGCAAAGCACCAGCGCCACCTAGTGTTCACTACCAGAACTTTAGCAACACTGTAGAAGCAAAGCACCAGCGCCACCCAGTGTTCACCACCAGAACTTTAGCAACACTGTAGAAGCAAAGCACCAGCGCCACCTAGTATTCACCACCAGAACTTTAGCAACACTGTAGAAGCAAAGCACCAGTGCCACCTAGTGTTCACCACCAGAACTTTAGCAACACTGTAGAAGCAAAGCACCAGCGCCACCTAGTGTTCACCACCAGAACTTTAGCAACACTGTAGAAGCAAAGCACCAGTGCCACCTAGTGTTCACCACCAGAACTTTAGCAACACTGTAGAAGCAAAGCACCAGCGCACCACCTAGTGTTCACCACCAGAACTTGAGCAACACTGTAGAAGCAAAGCACCAGCGCCACCTAGTGTTCACCACTAGAACTTTAGCAACACTGTTGAAGCAAAGCACCAGCGCCACCTAGTGTTCACCACCAGAACTTTAGCAACACTGTAGAAGCAAAGCACCAGCACCACCTAGTGTTCACCACCAGAACTTTAGCAACACTGTAGAAATAAAGCACCAGCGCCACCTAGTGTTCACCACTAGAACTTTAGTTTTGTAAGAACCATTTAGAACCATGATTGCACAGGCCTAATAGATACACTCCACTTGCTTCACTACCAACAGAACCTCTGAAAATGCCATTAGCCACAGATGCAGGCAAAACATACACTCCACTTGCTTCACTACCAACAGAACCTCTGAAGATGCCATTTGCCCCCTTTACACTGCTCTCATCTTACCTCGAGCTTTGCAAACTTGTCTGACTTGCAGCAGGCATTTTCTGCATTGATCAGCTTGGTGAGAAGAAACTCTCGGAATTCGGAATTCTGGGAAGGGAAGGGAAGAAGGCTTAGGAGGAAAGCTGACAAACCAGAGTCCATAAAGATCCTGCTCTCAGGTGGAGCTCAGAAGGTGGCTTCTTTGACAGAGCCAACCTACGAGGGTTGAGTGAAAAGTAATGCCTCCACCTTCGCAACTCCTCAACAGATGGCAGTACTGTTATGCGGCAGGTACTGGCTTGTTCAGTAGACTTTCCTCTACAGTTCCATTTTGGTGGGAAGCCTTAGCATTGAACGGTTGTGTTGTTAAAGTGCGAAGTATGGAACCCTGTGCAGATGGTCGGTCAATGCAATTCTTGACAGCAGAAGGTGTCACCCGCAAGGAGATTCATCAGAGAATGCAAACTGTTTAAGAAGATGGTGTTGATGTGAGTACTGTGCATTGTTGGGTGAGTAAGTTTAAAGATGTTGAGGTGGGAACATCTGATTTGCATGACAAACGAAGAGTTGGACATCCTATGACAGCAACCACCGAGTTTCACAAGCAAAACGTTGACAGATTGATTCAGGATGATCGTCGTATCACTCAGAGAGAACAAAAATAAATTCAGAGCGTTACATCACAACGCTGCGAACTTTGAAATGATGGCTAACAAGGGTCTGAAAGGAAAAGGGAAGTTTTCTTGCAGCATGACAATGCAGACCACACACGTCACATGCCACCACAGCAGAACTTCAGAGACTGGATCTCACCACCGTATGGCATCCTCCATACAGTCCATATTTAGCACCGTCTGACTTCCATCTGTTCCTGATAATGAAAGAAGATCTGCGGGGACATCATGATGCTCAGGCCCGGATTACCCATAAGGCCACCCAGGCCATGGCCTAGGAGCACAAGCTCACACAGACCAAAAAAAATGTTGAAACAAAACTGCAACGTGCGGCATGGAGATGACTCTCTCTCTCTCTCTCTCTCTCTCTCTCTCTCTTGGGGGAGGACAGGGGGAGAACGCTGTGAGGGGGTGGCGGAGGAGGGAATGGCACCCCCCCTCGCCATCGCCCCTGCCCCCTTGTCAAGGAAGGAGGGCGCGAGGGGGGAGGAAAGCCCCCGGGGCCAGTGCCGGCCATGCGCGGCACCCAGGAACATGGCGGAGGAGGCAGAGGCGCTCACGCCCTCCTGCTGCGCATGCCCGGAAGCGGCCCTAGGGGCAGGGCTTCCCTCCGCCACCTCCTCCTCGCGCCCTCCTTCCTCGTCTCAAGGAAGGAGGGTGTGCGGCGCCGCGAGGAGGTGGGGGGGAGTCCGGTAGAGGTTGGTTTGGGGGCGTAATTCCAAAGTGTGGCATAGGGCGCCAAAAGGGATTAATCCGGGCCTGATGATGCTTCTGATGAAGACGTTGAGAGAACTGAGAGATGCTGGTTGCGGAAGCAGAATGTCGACTTCTTCCATGAAAACTTCAGAAAACTTGTGGAACTTGTGATTATGTGGAAAAGTGAATAGTGCACATTCTAAGGATTATTTCTGCGTTTGATTTATTAAAATATTCCCATCCAAACCCAAGTAACGAAGGTGGAGGCATTACTTTTCATTCAACCCTCGCATCTATAACATGGCTTTTCTCTTTGCATATCCCTTACTTTTTGAAATACAGGTGGGTTTGGCAGTGAAGGGCCAAAGGAAGGGACGTCTTCCCGTGCAGTGACAGCTACCTGTCGGAAATGTGAAAAGAAGGGAAAGTGAGTAATGGCATTTGAACTCAACCAATGATGGACCTGGAACTAACTTGGCACACAGAACCCCCGTGATGAACAAAAAATACTAGAGGTCTTAGGAGTTGTAGTTCACCGACATCCAGAGCGCACTATAAACCCAAACAATGATGAATCTGGACCAAACTTGGCATGCTTACCCGATATGCCGAAATTTGAATACTGGTGCGTTTTGAGGGGAATTGGCCTGGACATTTTGGAGTTGTGGGTACTGGGATTTACAGTTCACCTGCAATCAAGGAGCACTCTGAACTCCACCAAAGATGGAATTGGACCAAACTTGGTACACAGAGGCCCCATGACCAGCAAGAAATACTGGAAGATCTTTGGGGGAAATTCCCCTTGATTTGGGGGAGTTGTAGTTCACCTACATCCAGAGAGCACTGTGAACCCAAATACTCTTTTCTTCTCCTTTTCTCCTTCCTTTTCCATCTCTCTCCCCTTCCTTCTTTCCTCCATTCTTCCTTCCTTTCTCTTCCTTCCTCCCCCTTTCCTTCTCTCCTTCCTTTTCCCTCCCTCCCTGCCCTTCCTTCTTTCCTCCATTCTCCCTCTTCCTTCCTTCCTCCCCCTTCACCCTTTCCTCTCCTTCTTCCTTTTTCCTCCCTCCCCCTTCCTTCCTTCCTCTTCTATTCTTTTCCCCCAAGTCTTCCTTTCCTTCTCCTTCCTTTCTTTTCACTTCCCGCGCTCTCCCTTTCTTTCTTTTCTTATTTTCCCTTCATTATTTTACTTTTTCCTCACTCCCTTTCCTTTGTTTTCCCTCACCCTTTCCTTTCCTTTCCACCTTTCCCATTTCCTTCTTTCTTTTCCCCTCCTTGTCTCTCCCCTGCTTTTTTTCTTCCTTTTCCATAGTTCGTTCTTCTTTTCTTTCTTCCTCTCCCCCTCCCTCCTTTATTTCCTCTTTCTTTCTTTCTTTCCCCCTTCCTTCCATCTTCTCTTCCTTCCCAGAGTCCTGAGCGTGCCTTTTGCAGAGCCAGGTCTGAAGGGTCCCATCATTCTGCCGGGGAATCCTTTTCTCATAGTACGTATGTATATACTTAAATTTAGTTGAATTCAGTCTTAAAACATATGTGTGTGTGTGTGTGTGTGTGTGTGTGTATAATGTTTTAAGACTGAATTCAACTAAATTTAAGTATATATATATATATATATATATATATATATAATGTTTTAAGACTGAATTCAACTAAATTTAAGTGTGTGTGTATGTATGTATGTATGTATGTATGTATCTCTCTCTCTCTCTCTCTCTCTCTCTCTCTCAATCTAAATAAATGTCCAAATATTTTGTTTTCATGGCTCTCTGAGTCAAAAAGGTTCCCGACCCCTGGTCTAGAGCAAACTTGCCCAACATAACAAACTTTAAGGGCTGATGGAGTTTTTCGGGGTTAACCTGGCATGTTGTGAGTTGTAGTTCACCCACAACCTTATGCATTTTGCAGAATGAAAAATCTGACTTTTTCAAATAACCTGGGCAATGCCAGGTACCCAATAATAGTAATAAATAAATGGATATATGCATTTCTCAAGAGCCATGTGTCAGATCTAAAACAGATGCGCACACCAACTCACACATGGCCACACAAAGAGAAGGCGCACACATCCTATTGTCTTACTTTGTAGGAAGCATTGTCCATTTCGGGGTTTTCCACCTGGACAACAATGTAGGCGTGGAGAAAATTGGAGGCAATCATGTCAGGTACAAAGGGAGTGTTTTCTTCTTGAAATATAATGGCCACAATGTCGTTGCCAATGTGCCTCTTCCTCTGAAGCTGAAACAATTGGAAACAAGAACACAGGATGGGGAACGGTATCAGTAGAAGGGATGTGGATCAGTCTCAGGCCCGGATTAACACCTTTTTGCGCCCTAGGCCACACTTTGGAATTACGCCCCCTTTAAGCCAACCTCTACGCCCCCCCCCCCCCACACCACTCAGACCCACACTTGGCTGGCTTTCGCCATGGTGCCTCCGGAGCAGAAGAGAAAGGCGAGTAGGCACCATCCCGCTCCAAGGTCCCCATTCCCACCGGCTGGAAAGCTCCACTGGGCTCTGAAGGTCTCCTCGGGAGGCTTGGGGAGAGCGCAGCAGATGCAAACTCACTCCAAAGGCGCGCACGAGAGAGAGAGAGAGAGAGAGAGATGTCCGCTTGGCGTGCACTCCCGCTGACCAAGGGAGTATTCAGGTTGGGGTTTGTGCGGCTTTTGTTCGGCTGCTCCCAAAGGCAGGAGAGCCAGACCCTGGCCTTGATCCTTCCCTCCCTCCCGCGGCTCCCTTTGGCCAAGCAGCCCGTCCCGGTTTGGTCCGAGAGCGCAGGAGCGAGCCTGGGTTGGTGTGGTCTCGTGCTGGGGACCTGGGAGAGGTCCACCCAAGCAACGCCCTTTCTCTCCCCTCTTCCTCCCTCCCTCTCTTCCTTCTTTCCTTTCTTTCTTTCCTCCTAGTTGCCCCCTACTCCTCCTTCTCCCCTCCCTCCCAACGCCCTCTCCCGGACTCTGCTGCTCGGCTCTGGCTGCAGGATTTACAGTCTGCCGCCGGGTGAGCCGGGCGAGTCACCATGGTGACGGCTTCCCCGGGAGCCAGGAGGTCAGGCCAGCGAGAGAGCGAGAGACTTTGTCGGGAGAAGGAGCGAGGAGGGGCATGAAAGAGCCGTGATCTGCGCCCCTCCTCGGCATGCGCCCCCTAGCCATGGCCTATGGGTAATCCGGCCATGATCAGTCTTAGTTCGATATCCTTTATGGTTTTTCAGAGCATATTGTTCACGGCGTTCTCCCGCACGTTCTCATTCGTTGAAACACTCTTCAGTTGCTAAGATATTTATAAACATTTGCCATTTCCTGTCTCACTTTATTAAAATACTAGTTTATATATCTGGCGTTGTGCAGAAACTCCAGCTTTCATCCCTCCTTTCTCTTTCATGCCCTCCTTTTCCTTTCTTCTCCCTACCTCCCTTCCTTTCCTTTTTTCTCTCTTTCCTTCTTTCTTTCTTTCTTTCCTGCCTTCCGTCTTTCTTTCTTTCCTTCCTCTCTTCTCCAGCTCTGAAAGAGTCTATCTCACGATGTCTCAATGGATTTCTTTGTGATTCTTTCATTCCTCCCTCCCTCCCTTCCCCTCATATACATGTCATCTTTCTTTTCACAGAATGGCCACTTCACCTAGCAACACAGACATCACAGAAGGCCACTTCACCTAGCAACAGTCTATCCAGTGCATCAAAGAGGGTCACTTCGCCTAGCAACAGTCTGCCCAGTGATATCATATAAGGCCACTTCACCTAGCAACAGTCTATCCAGTGCATCAAAGAGGGTCACTTCACCTAGCAATAGTCTGTCCATTGGCATCACAGAAGGTCACATTGTATCCAGTGCATCAAAGAGGTCACTTCACCTAGCAACAGTCTATCCAGTGCATCAATGAGGGTCACGTCACCTCGCAACAGTCTATCCAGTGCATCTAAGAGTGTCACTTCACCTAGCAATAGTCTGTCCATTGGCATCACAGAAGGTCACATTGTATCCAGTGAATCAAAGAGGGTCACTTCACCTAGCAACAGTCTATCCAGTGCATCAAAGAGGGTCACTTCACCTAGCAACAGTCTATCCAGTGCATCAAAGAGGGTCACTTCACCTAGCAATAGTCTGTCCATTGGCATCACAGAAGGTCACATTGTATCCAGTGCATCAAAGAGGGTCACTTCACCTAGCAACAGTCTATCCAGTGCATCAAAGAGGGTCACTTCACCTAGCAACAGTCTATCCAGTGCATCAAAGAGGGTCACTTCACCTAGCAATAGTCTGTCCATTGGCATCACAGAAGGTCACAGTGTATCACTTCGCCTAGCAACAGTCTGCCCAGTGATATCATATAAGGCTACTTCACCTAGCAGCAGTCTTCCCATTGCATCAAAGAAGACCACTTCACCTAGCAACAGTCTGTCCAGTGACATCACAGGAGGCCACTTCATTTAGCAGTAGCTTTTGTTGTACGGACTTGTTGTATGGACTTATATAGATATATCAAAGAGGGCCACTTCACCTAGCAACAGCCTGCCCAGTGACATCACAGAAGGTCACAGTCTATCCAGTGCATCAAAGAGGGCCACTTCACCTATTTATTATTTATTTACGACATTTATACGCTGCCCTTCTCACCCCGAAGGGGGCTCAGAGCGGCTTACAAGTCAATAACCTAGCAACAGCCTGCCCAATGACATCACAGAAGGCCACTTCACCTAGCTACACTCTTTCCAGTGCATCAGAGGGTCACTTCACCAAGCAATAGCCTTTGTTGTACAGACAGACAGACTTATATGGACTTCGATAGCATCCCTAAGTGAGCATTCGTACTATTGTCTGTTGCTTTGATACAGCCATGCAGTAGGGTTGGGCACGTTGTGATGGAGGTCATGTTATCACAGTCTGGGCACCCCACTGGGAAGCAATTCACACCTATCCTATCACCTCTGACACATGATGTCCATTTCACACAGGGAAAAGGCCCCGTCTGTTCTGCCCGGGGGTTCTTTTTCCCACTCAATATTCTATTCACAAGGCAAGGTCAGCTTTCGGTTACCTGCTGCGCGTCTCCCTCGGTGAACGGGAGCTTGGTGGAGACATGGAACATAATCTCTCTGTCCCTGAACACCGTGTACACAGACTCCGTGCCTGTCTGGCCATGGGTGACATCCAGGCCGCCTCGGAAGCTGGAACAAGACGAGAACAAAGTGACTCCGTGTACCGTGATAATACTTTGCCAATTGTTAATGTAATCCTATCTAGGTTGTTTAGAGGCGAATGAGAGGAGGGAATTCCCGTCACGACATAGACATCCATTGAAGTCTGACTTGGCCATGGTAGTCCATGCTCTGTTTACATCCCGTATAGACTACTGTAACGCTCTCTACGTGGGGCTGCCCCTGAAGACTGCTCAGAAGTCACCCAGCAGGGGACTCAGGGCGGATTACAATGTACATATACAGGCAAACATTCAATGCCATAGACCAGTGGTTCTCAACCTTCCTAATGCGGTGACCCCTTAATACAGTTCCTCATGTTGTGGTGACCCCCAACCATAAAATTATTTTCATTGCTACTTCATAACTAAATTTTGCCACTGTTATGAATAGCAATGTAAATATCTGATATGCCAGATGTATTTTTACTCACTGCACCAAATTTGGCACAAATACCCAATGTGCCCACATTTGAATATTGGTGGGGGGGAGGGTTGATTATGTTCTTTGGGAGTTGTCGTTGATGGGATTTATAGTTCACCTACAATCAAAGAGCATTCTGAACTTCACCAATGATGGAATTGAACCAAATTTGGCACACAGAACTCCCATGACCAATAGAAAATGCTGGAAGGGTTTGGCAGGCATTGACCTTGAGTTTTGGAGTTGTGGTTCTCCTAAATCCTGAGAGCACTGTGAACTCAAACAATGATGGATTTAGACCAAACTTGGTAATATGCCCAAATATGAACACTGGCACAGTTTGGAAAAAGAGACTTGATATTTAGGAGTTGTAGTTGCTGGGATTTATAGTTCACCTACAATCAAAGAGCATTGTGAACCCCAACAATGATAAAATTGGGCCAAATTTCTCACACAGAACCCCCATGAACAACAGAAAATACTGTCTTTTCTGATGGTCTTTGGTGACCACTCTGACACCCCCTCGCGACCCCCCCAGGGGTCCCGACCCCCAGGTTGAGAAACACTGCCATAGACCAAGGGGCAGGAACCTATGGCTCGGGAGCCAGATGTGGCTCTTTTCATGATTGCATCTGGCTCTCCAGAGCAGCCCGGGCCTTGGTTTCCCAGCATGCAGCAGGGAGGAGTGACGCATCATCCATTCTCCCTCTTCCTTCCTTCCTTCCTTCCTTCCCCCTTCACCCTTTCCTTCTCTCCTTACTTCTTTCCTCCATTCTCCCTCTTTCTTTCTTTCTTCCTTCTTCTCCCTTCCTTCCTTTCTCCCCTTCACCCTTTCCTTCTCTTTCCTTTTCCCTCCCTCTCTCCCCTTCCTTCTTTCCTCCATTCTCCCTCCCTCCCTCTTCATTCCTTCCTTCCTCTTCTAATCTTTTCCCCAAGTCTTCCTTTCCTTCTCCTTCCTTTCTTTTCACTTCCCTCCCCCCCTTCTTTCTTCTTTTCCCTTCATTATTTTACTTTTTCCTCACTCCCTTTCCTCCCCTCCCTTCCCATTTCTTTCTTTCTTTTCCCCTCCTTGTCTCTCTCCTGCTTTTCTGTTCTTCCTTTTCTATAGTTCATTCTTCTTTTCTTTCTTCCTCTCCCCCTCCCTCCTTTATTTCCTCTGTCTTTCTTTCTTTCCCCCTTCCTTCCTTCCGTCTTCTCTTCCTTCCCAGAGTCCTGAGCGTGCCTTTTGCAGAGCCAGGTCTCAAGTGTCCTGTCATTCTGCCAGGGAAACCTTTTCTCATCGTATGTACATATAGACTCACATTTAGTTGAAGTCAGTCTTAAAATATATTATATATATATTATATGTCTCTCACTGAAATAAATTTCCAAATATTTTGCTTTCATGGCTCTCTGAGTCAAAAAGGTTCTCAACCCCTGCCATAGACACACAACATATATAGAGAGACACTCAGAGGCAATTTAACATTCCATCTTCTGGCCACCAGGGGGAGTTGTCGCATTCCTTCATTCTTTTGCGTACATCCTGGAGATTTTATGGCCTCGTAAATCAGTTAAATTAGCCTCCCCCACAAAGTGGTACCTAAATTTTCCTACTTGACAGATGCAACTGTCTTTCGGGTTGCAAAGGTCGACAACAAGCTACACAACTTGGTCGAGAGCTCACCCTGACCCGGGCAGGCTTCGGACTCATGACCTTCTGGTCAGTAGAGATCTTATGCAGCTGACTCCCAGCCAGCTGTGCCACAGACATCGGTCTGGCTTTGGAGATCTGTAGACCTGCACCCTGTTGTTTATTTCTCATATACCTCAACCTAGAAAGTAAACATGACCACCATATAAGAGAAAAAATCATATAAGAAATTGTTTCTTGGATTTTACCCTCGGAAATCCTGGAGCGTGACAGTATCTCCCAATAAACACAAGAAGTTTTTGAATGCCGGGCTTTCCTCATTGTTGCCAAACAGCTCTTCTTCCTGGGTCTGGAAATTGAAACAAAGAATAATCTTTGGAAATAATAATAATAATAAAAATAATACTTTATTTGTATTTCACCCTGTCTCTCCAAGGGGACTCAGGGTGGATTCCACATACACAATCACAAAGGCAAACATTCCATCTCCAGAAACAACAAAATGCAGATAAAGGGAAAAGCTTCCACTTCTGGCTCTGTGGGGGTGGTGCTCATCTCCATTCCTAAGCTGAAGAGCCTGTGTTGTCCATAGACACCTCCAATCATTAATTTATTCATTAATGATCTGGATGTAGGAGTGAATTCTGAGGTAGCAAAGTTTGCAGACGACACTAAATTGTTCAGGGTAGTCAAAAATGAAACTGATTGTAAAGAGCTCCAGAAAGATCTCTCGAAATTGAGTGAATGGGCAACAAAGTGGCAAATGCATTTTAACCTAAACAAGTGTAAAGTCATGCACATCGGGGCAAAGAACCCCAACTACACCTACAAATTGATGGGGTCAAAGCTTTCCGAGACAAACCAGGAAAGGGATCTTGGGGTTTTGGTGGACAGCTCAATGAAGATGTCAACCCAGTGCGCAGCAGCAGTGAAAAAAGCAAATTCTATGCTTGGCATGATCAGAAAGGGAATCGAAAATAGGTCGGCAAATGTTGTATTACCTCTCTACAAATCTATGGTGAGGCCACATTTGGAGTACTGTGTACAATTCTGGTCTCCGCACCTTAAGAAGGACATAACGGAACTGGAAAAGGTACAGAAAAGGGCAACAAGAATGATCCAAGGGATGGAGCGGCTCCCTTACGAAACCAGGTTGCAACGCCTTGGTCTTTTCAGCCTTGAAAGACGGCGTTTAAGAGGTGACTTGATCAAAGTGTATAAAATCATGCATGGGATAGAAAAGGTGAATAAAGAAAACTATTTTCTTTGTCACAAAACACTAGGACTAGAGGGCACTCCTGAAGCTCCAAGGTAGGAAAATTAGGACCAATAAAGGAAATATTTCTTCACCCAGAGGGTCATTGGGTTATGGAACTCACTTCCAGAAGAGGTTGTGACAGCTGTCAGCCTGAACAACTTCAAGGCAGGATTAGACAGATTCATGGATACCAAGTGTATCGGTAGTTACTGAAAAGGACATTCAAGTGCCACCTCGGAGTTGGTTGAGGTAGGCAGGATTTCCCTGGGTACTGGTTGTGGGGGGTCGGGAGCAGGTCAGGGTTTTGCCCTCCCTTCTGCTCGAGATCCCCGTGTACAACTGGTGGGCCACTGTGTGATACAGAATGCTGGACTAGATGGGCTGAGGTCCGATTCAGCATGGCTCTTCTTATGTTCTTATGACTGCATGGAGCACCATTTACCTTCCCGCCGAGACGGTACTTATTGATCTACTCACTACAAGGTTGGCAGAAGCCGAAGATAACAGCAGGAGCTAACCTCATCCCACAGTTTCTAACCGCCAACAGGCCCAGATTATCCATAAGGCCACACTAGGCCATGGTCTAGGGCCGCTAGCCAAGGGGGACACAGTTCACACGGACAAAATTTTTTAAAAAAACCGGCAATGCGCGGCATGGAGATG
Source organism: Anolis apletophallus (assembly GCA_030556195.1). Classification (NCBI taxonomy): domain Eukaryota; kingdom Metazoa; phylum Chordata; class Lepidosauria; order Squamata; family Anolidae; genus Anolis; species Anolis apletophallus. The sequence continues at coordinate 4,453,704 of JARBWK010000020.1, forward strand.
ACTCTCTCTCTTGGGGGAGGGTGGGGGGAGAGTGCTGTGAGGGGGTGGGGGAAGGAGCGAATGGCGCCCTCCCTCACCATGAGGTTAGAGGGAATCATAGGGTGCGAATGGAGCCTGAAGTGTCTGTGCTGGGCTCTCGAGGGGGCCTCTTTGGCCCAGAGGGGGCGTGGGCCGCGTGGGGAGGAGGGGGGCGCTCATCCTCCGGCTGCATCGCGTGCGTGCGTACGTGCATGCCGGGCATCGTGGCGCATGCGCAGGAGAGGGCTTTGGGGATTGGCCGAGCTGGCTTGAGGAGAAGCGGGCCCTTATGGCCGTGCGGAGGAGGAGGCCAAGGAGGAGCGCGCCACCGCCACTGCCATGAGGGCCAGACGGTGAGGGCCCACACGAGGAAGGCGGAGAAGGGAGGCCGGGGAGGAAGTCTGCGATGAGCTGAGATGAGCTGAGGGGCCTCCAGGCCGGGCCTTGGCCTTCCTCACTAGGCCTCCTCCTCCTCACCCTTGCATTTAGAGCCCTCCAATCACCTCCCTCCTCTATATTATTATTATTATTGTATTATTATTATATTTTCTTTCATTTACAACACTCAAATAGCCTTCTTTCTGTAGATTATTATTATTGTTATTATTATTGACTCAAGGAAGGAGGGCACACGGAGCCGCGAGGAGGAGGAGGAGGTGGGGGGGGTGCGGTAGAGGTTGGTTTGGGGGCGTAATTCCAAAGTGTGGCCTAGGGTGCCAAAACGGCTTAATCTGGGCCTGACCGCCAACCTTCTGGTCAGCAAGTTCAACAGATCACCGGTTTAACCCCTTCCACCACCGTGGCCCCAGCAAGTGACAAAAAGTTAATTTAACTCAAACGAGTAATCCCTTCAGGTACCTACGGAGGCACTTACATCCAGGCCTTCATCAAGTGTCTTAGCACCTTGATTCTTCTATATTAAATATACAGCATAATATAAGAATACGGCAGAACACTTACTAAACGTAATCCACACCCACATCATTCTCGCCTTGAAAAAGCCCATTCTGTGGCGAAATGGTAGGCGCCATTGATTTCCTTACCGTCGGCGACCCAGTCAGGACAAACTAACTCGCTCCATAGCGTTTTCCTTGACTTCACAGACTTGTTTACGATTCCTGCTTACCCAAGTCTCTAGTGGTCCCCTTTCCAATACGGTGGATTACAATATGCGGACTCAGAGGGCTATTATTTACTAAAGAGCTAATGCGAAGTAAATGTATTGTGTGTATATGAATACTTTGGAAGCATTTTTCCTGGGATATTTGTGTTAAATCTGTATCCTCTTGTATATACTTAACATATGAATTGATTTATTTGTATGTAATATTTTTCTGTATATTGAATATTAGAGAAAGATATTCAGCAGTGATACTATTGAACGCATATATATAGGTGACTTAACCGATTTCTGTTACATCGATAGATAAATATTAGGCATGGTTTCGAACCCAAAAATGGCGATTTTAAATTCAAATGGGGGATTTTTTTTTTGATTAGTAAAAGAAAGACTTACAAAAAAATTTCCAAAAATTTCTAAAATGAAACTTAATTACTAACGAAATTTGTTAGTAGTTCGTATGCCAGCGCATGCGCATTCCAGATGGTTTTGGCCTACAACTCCCAGAAATCCTAACAGCTGGTAAATTGGCTGGGATTTCTGGGATTTGTAGGCCAAAACTTGAATAAATCACACTGAATTCTAGATGGGACTCTCCAAATAGGAAGGAGAGGGAGGGAGGGGGGGTATTCTATTCTTGGAAGCAGCAAAAGAAAAGGAGGAGGAGCCCCCTCGGCTCCTTGCTGCCTCTCTCACCCCGATCCCGAGGAGCGAGGGCCCAAGTTTGCCCAGGCTGGTCATATACCTACATTCCATGCACATGCAATAATACAGCAGTAATAACAATGGGTATAAGAAGAGGTAAAATTCAAACCGAAGTATTCTGACTGGTCCCTCCTCAACTGCAAAAAGGGCTCTTCTCTGGGGGGGATTTGCTGCAGAATCTTCTCTATGAGCCAGGGATTCTGCAGCAAATACCCCCCCCCCCCCCAAGAATATGTATGTGTGTGCTCCCAAGCAGCAAACGCTGGCTTTTCCCGGGCTAATAAGAGAAGCGCCCATTTGCACCGCATGAGGAGAGACCAGTCAGAATACTTCGGTTTGAATTTTACCTCTTGTTATTGTTATTACTGCTGTATTATTGCATGTGCATGGAATGTAGGTATATGACCAGTTGGATTACTTATAATATTAGGCACTTACAGTAGCATTCATTCTATTATACATTAGGTTGGTTTCTCACCCCAATACTCTTTGATGCTTTAGATCCTGGCAGGCAGGAGAGGCAGGGAAGCCTGGAAAAATGTAAACAGAGAGGTTTACTCAGAAGTAAATCCACAAAGGAGGGCCCTTCATCCAAAGTGCCCTCCTTTGCAGATTTACTTCTGAGGAATACTCTCTGTTTACATTTTTCCAGGCTTCCAGCCGAAAGAAGGAGCGAGGGCTTGCCTTGCCATAATACTTTTTGGCAAGGGCGGCGGGTGGGTGGGGAGAGAGAAGGAGGGTGCCCCCTTACGACCTAATAATGACACTTAAGAAAATCCTGGCCCCCGAAGTTCGAAAAAGAAAGTCCACTTCCTGGTTGGCGTTCCAGGTGCGGAAATACTCGAAAGTAGCATTTCTTACGAATTTCTTATGAATCATTTCATTTTCATAACTTTTTTCTCATGCCTAGTGTATATGAATACTTTGGAAGCATTTTTCCTGGGATATTTGTGTTAAATCTGTATCCTCTTGTATATACTTAACATATGAATTGATTTATTTGCATGTAATATTTTTCTGTATATTGAATATTAGAGAAAGATATTCAGCAGTGATACTATTGAACGCATATATATAGGTGACTTTACCGATTTCTGTTACATCGATAGATAAATATATATATTGAATAACTACAACACAAAGTGTTTGACTGGTATATAAGATCTTTCTCTTTCCTTTAAAGTAGCTGATTTACTGATTTTTCCTTACTTTTTACATTTCCTTACCCCAATCTTGTCTCTTTATAGCAGGGGTGCTCATTAGGTAGATCGTGATCTACTGGTAGATCACTTAGGGTGTCCTGCTAGATCGCAGGCAGGCGGGAGGAAGGCTCAGTCCCGCCCCACAGGCTCCTGATGCTGCCCAGGTGCTGCCGGCCAGTCAGCGTGGCGGTGGTGTGACCGGCGTCGCTAAGTGTGTATGGCTCCCATGCCATTTCCACCGCCACCATGATGTCACGCCGCCACCATGATGTTTTCCCTACCATTTCGTGGTCTCGTCAGAAGAAGGGCGCAAGGGAGGCGGCTCCAACTGCGGCTGCTGCAGCATGGACTGGGACTCGGAGCTGTTGGTAAGCCAGTGGAGGGGCTTCCTCTTTTCTCCCTCCCTGTTCCTCCCACTCGCTCTCTTTCCTTCCTTCTTCCCTTTCTTCCCTCTTTCCTTCCTTCCCTACTTCCCATCCTTTCTTCCTTCCCTTCTTTCCCACCCTCCCTTCTGTTCTTCCTTCCTTCCTCTCTCTCCCTCCTGTCCCTTCCTTCCTTTCCTTCCTTTCTCCCTTTCTTCTTGCCTTGCCTCTTTTCCTTCCTGTTTCCTCCCCCATTCCTTCCTTCCTTTCCTTCCTCTCTGCCTTGAACATTTGTTGTTGGTGGTGGGGGTTCTGTGTGGGAAGTTTCCCCCAATACTGTTGTTGGTGGGGTTCAGAATGCTCTTTGATTGTAGGTGAACTATAAATCCCAGCAACTACAACTCCCAAATGGCAAAATCTTTTTTTTAGTGATGGTCACTCCTTGTATGTGTCTTGTGGCCAAATGTGGCAGCAATTTGTCCCGTAGTAAGAAATCAGTTTGTGTGTATCAACTGTAAAATAGGATGTGTGGAAGGGCCCTGGATTATCTGAGGTCCTTTCCACAGTGGCCAAATGTGGCAGCACCGTCCCGTAGTAAGAAATCAGTTTGTGTGTATCAACTGTAAAATAGATGTGTGGAAGGGCCCTGGATTATCTGAGGTCCTTTCCACACAGTTGAATAAAATCCCATGTTATCTGCTTTGAATCAGATTATATGCAGTGTGGACTCAGAAAACCCAGTTCAAGGCAGATATTGTGTGGCTTTTTTGAATACCTGGGAAATGGTTGTAGCATCCAGAGATGGTTGGCATTTTCTGCTCTTTGCCAAATGACCCTCAAATTACCCATAGGTCATATCAAAATCTCAAATTTTGGCCTCCAAAACCTGCCCTTGACTTATACCAGAGGTAGACTTATACACAAGTTTACACAGTTCCTGCCCATTTTTTGTTCCTATACTTACAGAGAGAAAAATATTTCAAGTTCAGAATCACTCTGGACCAGGGGTGCTCAGAACGGTGATCGCGATCACCAGGGTGATCTTCGGGCCTCATCCTGGTGATCTTCAGGCCCCTGACCAGGTTTTTTGCTGTTGGTCCTCTTCACGCGCCCCTGCACGCTGCAAAGCAGTCCTCTGTCGTTGCTCCTCCCCGCTCCCTGCTCGCGCGCAGCCTCCAAAAGCTCCAGAGTCCAAGTGGCAGAATGGGCCCCCTCTTTTGGATTCCTCCTCCTCCCTCCGTCCTTCTCCAGCCACTCAGAGTCGTAGGAGACCAAAGGATGACGTGATACATGGCTGGCCCCGCGCATGCGCAGAAGCGCCCATTCTGCCTCTCGGACTTCTCGTGAGCTCTTGGAGGCGGCACGCATGCTGGCGGCATGGTAATAGGAGCACCGATGGAGGAGGAGAAGAAGGAAGCTTTGGGGTCATTTCCTTACCGCATCTCAAAGGTCGGTCTCTTTACTTTGGGGTGGGTGCTTGATTGTTCTGTGGCATGTCTCTTTGTTTATTTTTAATGTTTAAAAATGGCCTTTTAGCTCCAAAGCCTCTCTGCTTGCTTTGTTCCTTGAGAAATATATGTTGAGGAATATGGAAATGTGGGAGAAATGGGGTGGTTGGATGTATTTTTGCATGCCCCTTTGTTTACCTTGCTGAGTATTAAATGGCCTTGCAGTTCAAAAGCCTCTCTTCTTACTTTCTGGCTGATAATATGTGGGGTAATATGGCAGTGTGGGAGAAATGGGGTAGTTGGATGTATTTTTGCATGCCCCTTTGTTTACCTTGCTGAGTATTAAATGGCCTTGCAGTTCAAAAGCCTCTCTTCTTACTTTCTGGCTGATAATATGTGGGGTAATATGGCAGTGTGGGAGAAATGGGGTGGTTGGATGTATTTTTGCATGCCCCTTTGTTTACCTTGCTGAGTATTAAATGGCCTTGCAGTTCAAAAGCCTCTCTTCTTACTTTCTGGCTGATAATATGTGGGGTAATATGGCAGTGTGGGAGAAATGGGGTGGTTGGATGTATTTTTATGGTCTGTTTTATATTGTTGTTATTAAATTGAAATGTTTTATAACTTCATTTTATGTAAACTGCCCCGAGCCTGCTGGAAGGAGCGGTACATAAAAATAAATAATAAATATAAATAAATAAATAAGAAAATAGTTATGCGTTTTACATTTCTGGGTAGGTGATCTTTGGGACTTGGTTTTTTAATCAGTAGCTCCCATGCTGAAAAAGTGTGAGCACCCCTGCTCTGGACTATTTTATTCCCTGTACAAAATTGTCACTGATATAACAGAATGGCTACTTACCTGTCTAAACTTCTGATAAATCACACCAAACTTGAATGTATTGTTGACTTCATGCTCGTCATAGGATACAATCATTTGTGATGCCTGGAACAGAAAGAGAAGGGAAGCAATTGCACAATTAAAACTTGTGTGCCAGCTGCACCCGTACCTTGGGAAGTCTGACTTGGCCACAGTAGTCCACGCTCTGGTTACACCCCATATAGACTACTGCAATGTGCTCTACGTGGGGTTGCCTTTGAAGACTGTTTGGAAGTCTCCCAAGTCACAGTTCAGAGTTGGTAACACTCTGTTATGGCATGTTTTAACTCACCTTCGGATAAAGCACAGGATTAAACTTCAACCCAGTTGCATCATCACAGAAGGCCTGTCGGGAAATTAGACAAAATGAAAAAAAAGAGAGAAGGCAGGAGTCAGAGCCAGATCCATTTTAGAGCCTCGCGTGATAATGTCCTCAGACTGGTACATAATGCTATAGGGCGGCTTTTTATCACTACTGTATTTCAAAGCAACTGACCTTTGCAATCTGTGGAATACTTGGTAGTTTACTAAGGCCAGCTAAGGGGATTCTTTCATGTAAGGTTTTCACTTTGGACCTACACAAAAGAAAGAGGGAAGGAAGGAAATAAGCCACATGAAATAAAACAATAAGACACAAATATTACGGTACGTTTCGAAATGCACCATAATGTTTCCTACAGAAAGCTATTTCTGTAGGATGCATTACAGTATATCCGAAAATTAGACCTTTTGAGGAACACTTGACAATGATTTTTATAGCTATAGCCTACCAATATTGCTCACTTTAAAGAATTAATGGCTTGCTGGGAGAATAAAAGGCTTAGTCAAGCACTCGTGGCTGTTGTTGGTAAATACGACTGATATTTTTGCCGTGTTTTTTTCCCCCTTTCTGTTTTTTTGGCAGTAGATCAAGTAAAAATGCACCAACAAAGTAATCGTAAAAGTCCAGACTTGGAAGCCACCTCTTTCAAATGCAAAGAATAACAAGACCCCCCCCACCAAATTATCAAAGTGCATTAAGCAATGTCAACACTTTAATTCAAGTAATATATATTTTTGAAAGGACTTTCCTAGACAAGTCTGCTGCAATAGATCCTTGAGGATCTGATACCTATGAACACCCTCCTTCAAAATATTATAAAATATATTATATTATAAAAATATTATATTATAAAAATATTATTTATTATTGGCTTTTATATACCGCTCCTCCCTGCAGGCTCGGGGCGGTTTACATAAAACTATAAAACATACATAAAACCATTTAATTGCATAAAACACAAGGACATGGATAGAAATTATCAGGAGGCACTTAGATTGAAAGCCTGCTTAAAGAGGAGCCTCTTGCAGGCCTTCCGGAAAGGGGCCAACTCTGTAATAGCACGAGCTCCATCTGGTAACTCGTTCCATAGAGTTGGCGCCACCACGGAGAAAGCTCTTTATCTTGTTGTTGAAAGGCGGCAGGAACGGGCTGATGGAATCAGCAGAAGGTTTTGTTCTTCTGATTGCAATGATCTCGGGGGAACGTATGGGATGAGGTGATCCCTCAGGTACACTGGCCCTAGACCATACAAGGCCTTGAAGGTCAAAACTAGTACCTTGAAGACAATCTGGTACTCTACCGGTAGCCAGTGCAATTGCTGTAAAATTGGTGTAATATGCTCTCTTGCCGATGCTCCCACCAGCAATCGAGCAGCAGCATTTTGCACCAGCTTAAGTTTCCGGATTGTCAACAAGGGAAGGCCAATGTAGAGGGCGTTACAGTAGTCTAGCCTCAAGATGACCATCGCCTGGATCACCGTAGCTAGATCATTCCTGGATATGTAAGGAGCCAGTCGCCTAGCCTGTCCAAGATGGAAAAATGCAGACCTGCTAACCGTGGAGATCTGAGTCACCATCAATAGCAGTGGGTCAAATTGGACCCCCAGGCTTTTTACCAAAGACGACGGGCTTAACCGCTCGTCGTCCAGGGTAGGCAACCGGCACTCACCAACACCAGAACGACCCAGCGATAGGATCTCCGTCTTCGATGGGTTCACCTTCAACCGGCTGGTACGCAGCCATCCAGTCACGGCTTCAAGGCATTGATGGAAACAATCGGGTACGGTGTCCGGCCTGCCATCCAAAACGTTCAAAACCTCATTATTATTTCATTATTGGCGATTTTTAAGACAGAACCAATTAGGAACTGCCATTTATAACAACATTTTGAAAGTTTTGTTAGAGTTCTGAAAGGTTCACCACCAGAACTTTAGCAACACTGTAGAAGCAAAGCACCAGCGCCACCTAGTGTTCACCACCAGAACTTTAGCAACACTATAGAAACAAAGTACCAGCGCCACCTAGTGTTCACCACCAGAACTTTAGCAACACGGTAGAAGCAAAGTACCAGCGTCACCTAGTGTTCACCATCAGAACTTTAGTTTTGTAAGTACTTTAGCACCATGATTGCCCAGGCCTATACTTTACTATCTGTTTCCCATAATGTTACTTTGACACAGACACTTTAGTACTTCCAGAAGATAGTGAAAGTAATGCTCAACTATACAAGAAAGGCATCATTTGACAAGTGTTTTCCTTTGGACCACAGCTTTTGCTTTCACTTACTGTACCTGAGTATAATCCTTAGGTATTCAATCCCGTCGGCTTCTTCACATTTAATTGAGAGAATCAAGTTTCCCAGGCTGCTAGCTGTGCAGTAAAAATTTAGATGATCCTAAAAATAGAAAAGAGGTGTTAGTAACGCAAGAAGCCCAGCAGGTAAGTGAGAACTTTGATATTTCTCCACTTTGGGGACTGTTGGCAGGCCCGGATTAACACTTTTTTGCTCCCTAGGCCACAGTTTGGAATTACGCCCTCTTTAAGCCAACCTCCCGCCACCTCCAAGGTCCCCATTCCCACCGGCTGGAAAGCTCCGCTGTGCTCTGAAGGTCTCCTCAGGAGTCGGGAGGCTTGGGGAGAGCGCAGCGGGGCAAACTCGCTCCAAAGGTGTGCATGAGAGAGAGAGAGAGGGGGGAGAGAGAGAGAGAGAGAGAGAGAGCACGTGTGCGAGAGAGAGAGACAGAGAGTGCACGAGAGAGAGAGCGCGCAAGAGAGAGCGTGCAAGAGAGAGCGTGTGCGAGAGAGAGAGCGCGAGAGAGAGTGCACGAAAGAGAGAGAGAGCGTGCAAGAGAGAGTGTGCAAGAGAGAGAGCGAGAGGGAGGGAGCGAGAGAGGGAGAGCAAGAGAGGGAGAGGGAGCGAGAGAGAGAGAGGGAGAGAGAGCGCGCGAGAGAGAGGGAGAGAATGCGACAGAGAGCGTGCAAGAGAGAGCGTGCAAGAGATAGAGTGTGCGATAGAGAGAGAGAGCATGAGAGAGAGACGAGAGAGAGAGAACGCACAAGAGAAAGCGTGCAAGAGAGAGAGAGAGAGAGCGTGAGAGAGAGAGAGAGATGGAGGGGATTGAGCAGAGACTTTGCCGGGAGAAGGAACGAGGAGGGGCATGAGAAAAGGGGAAAGAGGGACGCAGACCAGTTTTGGGTTTTTTTGGTCCGTGATCTGCGCCCCTAGGCCATGGCCTTATGGGTAATCCGGGCATGATGTTGGTCTTCAACACCCGGAAGGAATCAGGAATGATTTATTTCTGCCATTTCCCATCACTTACAAGAAATGGAGGCACTTGTTTACATTCCGCTTAAACATTTCAATATTTAATCCAAACCATGTGATGCTATAAGCAACTTGTGTCGGAACAGCAGCTGTGAACAAATCTCATTGTGATAAGGCAAAGTCAGAACATTGCTTAGGATTTTCCCCACTGATGTCAGGAGAATTATTGTCAAACACAATCCCTCCTTCAGCACCCATCTTGAGTTCCTAATATATGAAGTTTCCTACACAGACTTCTCGAGAACAGCCAATGCATATTGCTCGATCTCTAAAATAAATTAACACCAAAGTGACCATCAAGGAAAGTGTGGAGTTTTAATGCATTATAATATTTTGATATTTAGTGACCACAAAGGCCATTCAGGCCAATTATTTATTTATTTATTTATTTACGACATTTATATGCCCAGAAGGGGACTCAGAGTGGCTTACAAGTAATATGTAAATAGAATATATTATATTATTAGCATAGTACAATGTTAGTATTACATATTACTATATTGTACTATACCATTATACTGGAAAGGGAAGGAGAGAAGGAGAAGGAAAGGGTGAATGGAAGGAAGGAAGGAAGGAAGGAAGGAAGGAAGGAAGGAAGGAAGGAAGGAAGGAAGGAAGGAAGGAAGGAAGGAAGAGGGAGAATGGAGGAAAGAAGGGAGAGAAGGAGGGAAAAGGAGAGAAGGAAAGGGTGAAGGAGAAAGGAAGGAAGAAGGAGAATGGATGAAAGAAGGAAGGAGAGAGGGAGGGAAAAGGAAGGAGAGAAAGAAAGGGTGAAGGGGAGAAAGGAAGGAAGGAAGAGGGAGAATGGAGGAAAGAAGGAAGGGGAGAGGGAGGGAAAAGGAAGGAGAGAAAGAAAGGATGAAGGGGAGAAAGAAGGGAATGAAGAGGGAGAATGGATGAAAGAAGGAAGTGGAGAGAGGGAGGGAAAGGAAGGAGATAAGGAGAAGGAAAGGGTGAATGGGAGAAAGAAAGATAGAAAGGAAGGAAGAAAGAAAGGAAGGCAGGAAGAGGGAGAATGGAGGAAAGAAGGAAGGGGAGAGAGGGAGGGAAAGGAAGGAGATAAGGAGAAGGAAAGGGTGAAGGGGAGAAAGAAAGGAAGGAAGGAAGGAAGGAAGGAAGGAAGGAAGGGGGAGAGTGGAGGAAAGAAGGAAGGGGGAGAGGGAGGGAAAAGGAAAGAGAGAAGGAGAAGGAAAGGGTGGAGGAGAAAGGAAGGAAGGAAGAAGGAGAATGGATGAAAGAAGGAAGCGGAGAGAGGGAGGGAAAATATAGGAGAGAAAGAAAGGGTGAAGGGGAGAAAGAAAGGAACGAAGTGGGAGAATGGAGGAAAGAAGGGGAGAGAAGGAGGGAAAAGGAAGAAGGAGAAGGAAAGGGTGAAGGGGGAGAAAGGAAGGAAGGAAGAGGGCCCAAAGAGCAGCGGGGGATGAGGAAGAGGCAGTGATGGTGGCGCAGAAGCGGCAGTCGTGGCGCATTTGCATCACTCCTCTGCACTGTATGCAGGGAAACCGAGGCCCAGGCTGCTCTGGAGAGCCAGATGAAATCATGAAAAGAGCCACATCTGGCTCCCGAGCCATAGGTTCCCTACCCTTGATATACAGTATGCATGTTTATATTTCATAGAATCATAGAGTTGGAAGAAACCTCATGGGCCATCCAGTCCAAGAAACAGGAAAATCCCTTTCTAAAGCATTTTTATTCTAATGCATTTACATTGTTTTAATTGGTATGTTTATTGCTGGTCCCTCTGAGTAAAAATAAAATAAAAAAACAATTGGATTTTGTGTCCTATAAATGAGTATACACAATGTAAAAAGAAGATGCTGTCCAAAAGTCCGAGCACAGACACAAAGTTACGCATAAGGGAGTATGCTTGTTGTTTCCCACTGACCTTTCCCAAGAAGTGTTTCCGGTATGCTCTGGCTTCACCTTTGCACTCCAGTTTGTACCCAAAGGTACTGGGGCTCAGAGGCTCTTCATCTTCTTCGCAGACGCTGCTGTCGGAGGAGGTGGGGGTGCTGAGATTCTCGGGGTCTTCGATCCAGTAACCCCCAAACTGGGGCAAGATGATTAAAGGGTAGGGGCTGCCTTTCTCCAAAATCTAAAGTTGACATAAGAGATGGCTCTTTAGTTCTTGGATATTTTATGTAACTTGTCAAAAGTTTAGTTTGTAACTTTTTGAAAATATTTTTTAAATATTTTGGACGATAGCAACAACACACTCTATTGTCTATTGTTGTCATTTGCCTTCAAGTTGTCACCAACATATGGCAACTAGGCCTGTGCAATCATGCTTCTAAATGTTTCTAAAGTACTTAGAAAACTAAAATTCTGGTGGTGAACACTAGGTGGCGCTGGTGCTTTGCTTCTACAGTATTGCTAAAGTTCTGGTGGTAAACACTAGGTGGCGCTGGTGCTTTGCTCCTACAGTGTTGCTAACATTTCACCACCAAAACTTTAGCAACACTATAGAAACAAAATACCAGCGCCACCTAGTGTTCACCACCAGAATTTTAGTTTTGTAAGTACTTTAGAAACAATTAAAAGCATGATTGCACAGGCCTAATGGCAACAATAAGATGGTTCTCAGGACTTTCCTGACAAGATTTGTACAGAGAAACTTCACCTTCCAAGGGTTTCAATCATATATACATGATTGAAATTTCAATCTCAATCTTTCAAGGGGAAACTCTCTCTCTCTCTATCTATCTCTCTTCTCTCTCTCTCTCTCTCTCTATATATATATATATATATATATATATACTAGCTGTACCCGGCACGCGTTGCTGTGCCCTTTTTAGAGATGCGAGAAAGTCTGAGTATGTAAGGGTTGGAAATGATGTGTTGTGTGGGTAGGAATTTGCTGGAGAATTGCTCCTCAGAGTTTGGTTTTGGCAGTTTAACCCTCCTACACCAACTGAAATCTCTCAGCATTCTATCCTAGCGGTGGATGGCTCTTGCCAGCGGTGCTATGGTTACAGCAGTGATGCAAATCCGCCCTAATTGGCAGGCAATCATGTTGTTCAGAATGTCGAGGCTGGGTGAGTCTTTGGCTGCCCCGGAGGATGCTGGTAAATGTAGTTTTATTTTTACTACGTTGTTTTGGGGGCCTTTTAGGTTTTGGGGGAAAGTTTCTTTGCTACAAACATACCTTGCTTGAGGCCTATTTCTGTTGGCAAGTATTGTGTTTCTGCGTTGTATGGTTTCTTTGTTTGAGGTATACATCACATGACGTGAACCCATTTATATTTTTTATATATATATATATATATATATATATATATATATATATATAGTTTCCCCTTGAAATTAAGTCTAGTCATGTCCAACTCTGGGGGTTGGTGCACATCTCCATTTCTCTCCATCTCCATTTCTAAGCCGAAGAGCCGACACCACCAAGGTCATGTGGCCGGCGTGACTGCTTGGAACATCATTACCTTCCCTCCAGAGCAGTACCTATCGATCTAAGATTTGAACTGCGAGGTTGGCAGAAGCTAAGGCTAACAGTGGAAGCTCATCCTGCTCCCCAGAATTGAACTGCCCACCTTCCAGTCAGCAAGTTGAGCAGCTCAGCACTTTAACCCACTGCACCACCAGGAAACAAACCTTATTTCTCTCTCTCTCTCTCTCTCTCTCTCTATATATATATATATATACAGTATATATACACACAGAGAGAGAGAGACACATATACACATAGACACACACACACATACAAAAGTGATCAAAGATCTTGCACAGAAGTAAGCTAGCATCAGTTTGATGGGGATGAGGGACAGGGCCTTCTCGATGGTGGCCCCTCTCCTGTGTAACTCGCTCCCCAGCGAAATTAGATCAATATCTTCCCTTCTTTCCTTTAGGAAAAAGGTAAAAATGTAGCTTTGGGAGCAGGCATTTGGTTAGATATTGGCAGCAGGTGTAAAATAGAATGATGACTATGGAAACGGACTGCGGATTGGCTGGGACAACCTTTAAATATGGAACTAGGATTATGTATTTTAATCACTGATATTTAAATGTTTTAGTCTATTTTATTGTATTTATGATGTTTTTCATGTTTTATTCTCTGTATATGTGGCATCAAATTGTTGTCTTTTTGTCAGCTGCCCTGAGTCCCCCTTTGAGGGTAGAGAAGGGTGGGTTATAAATAATTGAAATAATAATAATAATAATTGGCAAATCCCAACTTGACTTGGCCCTTCTATTAATTGTTGACTGATGAGTCAATATCTAATTTACTCCCATATTTTTCTAACATATGCACATTCCTGGCTCAAATGTAGCTTTGCAAGAAGTTTAGGCTAACCAAAATGCCTTCTTTGTTTATTATTTCACATAAAACACATACTTATGTATTTTTAATCTAGAGAAGCTTAGGATGCTCAAGGTGATTTGGATATTTAGACAGATAGACAGACAAAGATAGATATTTTCTTACCTCATCAATGCTGGGGTACGGTATGTAGTCATCCTGGAAAACACACAAAAAAGAAAAAGTTCAGTTATCTATCTATTAGGCATGAGAAAAACGTTATGAAATTGAAATGATTCGTAAGAAATTCGTAAGAAATGCTACTTTTGAGTATTTCCACACCTGGAACGCCAACCAGGAAGTGGACTTTCTTTATAGAACTTCGGGGCCAGGATTTTCTTAAGTGTCGTTATTAGGTCGTAAGGGGGCACCCTCCTTCTCTCTCACCACCCTCCCGCCTCCCTTGCCAATAAGTATTATGGCAAGGCAAGCCCTAAACTCACTCCTTCTTTCGGCTGGAAGGAAGCCTGGAAAAATGTAAACAGAGAGGATTACTCAGAAGTAAATCTGCAAAGGAGGGCACTTTGGATGAAGGGCCCTCCTTTGTGGATTTACTGAGTAAACCTCTCTGTTTACATTTTTCCAGGCTTCCCTGCCTCTCCTGCCTGCCAGGATCTAAAGCATCAAAGAGTATTGGGGTGAGAAACCAACCTAATGTATAATAGAATGAATGCTACTGTAAGTGCCTAATATTATAAGTAATCCAACTGGTCATACCTACATTCCATGCACATGCAATAATACAGCAGTAATAACAATAACAAGAGGTAAAATTCAAACCGAAGTATTCTGACTGGTCTCTCCTCATGCGGTGCAAACGGGCTCTTCTCTTATTAGCCCGGGGGAATAGCCTGGAAAAGCCAGCGTTTGCTGCTTGGGTGCACACATACATAATCTGGGGGGGATTTGCTGCAGAATCCGGGCTCATAGGGAAGATTCTGCAGCAAATCCCCCAAAGAATATGTATGTGTGTGCACCCAAGCAGAAAACGCTGGCTTTTCCCGGGCTCACAGAGAAGAGCCCGTTTGCACCGCATGAGGAGGGACCAGTCAGAGTACTTCGGTTTGAATTTTACCTCTTCTTATACCCATTGTTATTACTGCTGTATTATTGCATGTGGATGGAATGTAGGTATATGACCAGCCTGGGCAAACTTGGGCCCTCGCTCCCTCGGGATCGGGGTGAGAGAGGCAGCGAGGAGCCAGGGGGCTCCTCCTCCTTTTCTTTGCTGCTTCCAAGAATAGAATACCCCCTCCTCCCTCCTTCCTCCCTCCTTCCTATTTGGAGAGTCCCATCTAGAATTCAGTGTGATTTATTCAAGTTTTGGCCTACAACTCCCAGAAATCCCAGCCAATTTACCAGCTGTTAGGATTTCTGGGAGTTGTAGGCCAAAACCATCTGGAATGCTTGCATGCTGGCATACAAACTACTAATGAATTTCGTTAGTAATTAAGTTACATTTTAGAAATTTTTGGAAATTTTTTTGTAAGTCTTTCTTTTACTAATCAAAAAAAAAAATCCCCCATTTGATTTTAGAATCGCCATTTTTGGGTTCGAAACCATGCCTACTATCTATCTATGTAGGCTATATAATAAAAGTCAGTGTTTGCGGAGGACGGGAGATGCGGAGGTGCGGAGGAATATGTGGCAGTGTTTCGATTGGTTCCACTGTGGTATTATTTGCATAACGCCTCTGATTGGCCAGCCTCCCAACATTCCAACATTCCTAGGCAGCAGAGAGAGGAAAGGGAAGGGCCCGAGGCAGACAGAAAGGGTTGGAGTTAAACTCCAAGGCACACAGAGCCCACATGACCCATTCTACATCCTGGTGCCGTTTCAAATAGGATGAACCATGAATGATGGGACTTGAAGTACCTCCACTCACCTCCTGAGAATGCTGCCAGAGAGGATAAAAGAAAGGGCCTGACTGAATTAACAATACGCCTTCCTTAACTAGATTTTTCCTGACTAGGCCTCAGTTACTGGAGGGTGGACCATGGATGATGGGACTTGAAGTACCTCCGTGGATTATGGGATTTGTAGTACTTTCAAACCCTACATTCCCTTGAAGTACCTACAATCACTTCACAAGACCACTGCCAACCTCATCCAAAGACTGATCAAGACTGATCAAGACCACACTTGGCACACAAAGCCCCCATGATCCACTTTACATGCTGGTGCAGTTCAGAGGAGGGTGGACAACGGATGATGGGACTTGAAGTACCTCCACTCACTTCCCAAGACTGCTGCGACCCTCATCCAATAACTGAGCAAGACCAAATTTGGCACACAGAATCCCCATGACCCACTCTACATCCTGGTGCAGTTTGGAGGAGAAGGGACCATGGACAATGGGACCCCCAGCACCTTCCCTCACTTCCTGAGACCACTGCAAGCCACATAAACAACTGATAAAGACCAACCTTGGCACAAAATTATTTTCTCAAGTTACCCGCGCAGTGCCGGGTCCCCAAGCTAGTAGCACATAAATATGAAAGGTTGCCTTAGAAACCTCCAGAATAGTAGCTCCACCACATTTGGAAGCATCTTTCCTTTTTGTTGTATTCAGATGAAAGCAGTTGCAAGCTTTTCCAAATTTTTGAGAAATGGATTGATCTGATAAGAACAGCGATCCTGGCCTGCTTTAGTGCCAAACCCGTTTTAGAGCCTCGTGTGATAATGTCCTTATTCTCCGGCTCAATCAAAAAAGGAAACACCTCAGTTTGTCCCCTTTGTGTGTCCTAAAAGGGGCAAGTTAAGAAGAGTCTCGAAAAGGAAACAAACCTTATTTCTCTGGCTTCCACTTTTTTGTTCTTCTGGTTTGGGTCCCTGTTTGAGAATTAATGGTTTGATTAATTAGTTTCGGACATATATCTCACCAAGATATGACTATATAGTCTTCATTACAAAACTTCATTTAAAAAAATCAAAGCTGGGTGAAAGGCCTGCCATCCATCATCTTCTATTATTCAGGCAAAGGTAGACATTAAGAGAATGGCAGGTCCATTATTATAGATCAGTGGTTCCCAACCTTTCTTTGACCAGAGGCCACTTGACCAGGAACCACTTCATCAGGGACCACTTTGATCAGGGACCATTTTGACCTGGGACCATTTGACCAGGGACTTATTTGACTAGGGGGTCAAAGAAGGGCAGGTTAGAAATACAGTAAATAAATAAATAATAATATAAATAAATAGGGACAATTGATGAGGGACCATTGATAAGGGACTACTTTGATCAGGGACCACTTTGACCTGGGAACTTCACCAGGGACCACATGACCAAGGACCACTTCACCAGGGACCACTTGGACCAGGGACCACTTGGACCAGGGACCACTTGACCAGGGACTTCTTTGACTAGCGACGACTTGACCAGGGACCATTGATCAGGGACCTGTTTGACCAGGGACCACTTGGACCAGGGACCACTTGACCAGGGACCACTTGACCAGGGACCACTTTGATCAGGGACCACTTGACCAGGGACCATTGATCAGGGACCTCTTTGACCAGGGACCACTTGGACCAGGGAGCACTTGGACCAGGGAAGGTTGATCAGGGACCACTTTGACTAGGGACCACTTTGACCCAGGGACCACTTGGACCAGGGACCACTTGGACCAGGGACCTCTTTGACCAGGGACCACTTGGACCAGGGACCACTTGGACCAGGGACCACTTGGACCAGGGACCACTTGGACCAGGGACTTCTTTGACTAGCGACCACTTGACCAGGGACCATTGATCAGGGACCACTTTGATCAGGGACCACTTTGACCCAGGGACCACTTAACAAGGGACCACTTGACCAGGGACCACTTTGATCAGGGACCACTTGACCAGGGACCATTGATCAGGGACCTCTTTGACCAGGGACCACTTGGACCAGGGAGCACTTGGACCAGGGACGGTTGATCAGGGACCACTTTGACTAGGGACCACTTTGACCCAGGGACCACTTGGACCAGGGACCACTTGGACCAGGGACCACTTGGACCAGGGACCACTTGGACCAGGGACCACTTGGACCAGGCGCCACTTGAACTGGGGTATGGTAGTAGTAATCTTTCATGGGTAATCAGCTTCTCCCCTCCCAACATTCCCATTGTGTTGATACTATAAGAGGGTTTTGCGAGACCAGTTGCTCTTGTTGCCACATGGTTTCGAGGCAACGGTGTATTAATAGTGAGGCTGTGGACCAAATTTTCATTTTTGTGGACTACTGGTGGTCCATGGACCACAGTTTGGGAATCACTGGTCTAGATAACTACATAGGGCCTCCAAGATTGACCTGAGAAAGTGGAAAAACCGGTATGGGTTTTTCTTGGTAAAACTGATAAAAAATAAACAAAATAGTTGCCTTTGCTCCTGTTTTGAAATATTGGGCATGCCCCTAGCAATTACCGTATTCCTATTGGGCAATGCAAAATAACCAATACTGTTGCCTATTGAATCCCTTCCACTGCTTCAAGTGAAGGCAAAACAGGCTGAGCAGCCCATATCCGTATTTCAGAAATATTCTGAAATCTGTCGAGATCTGAAATCCAAAACACTTCCAATCCCGAGCATTTCGAATAAGAGATACTCAACCTGTACTACGTTTCCAGTTTTAAAACTCCATTATCGTTAGGTTTCCTTCTTCCAAACTAGAAGATTGTCAAAATATTTGGAAGGAGTGGGTTCCGCCTCCCACTCTCAAGTCCCAAACAAAGCATAGATTAGATTCCTCTCATGTCTGTGTCTGCAACCGGCTCCCAAAGGAATAAGTGATCGGGACGCTGTTGATGAACATGCCACTCACCTGCATCTTTTCCAGCATTTCAAAGAATTCTGCAGACTGAAAGACATTGAAGGAGGAAATTAGTCAGCACGCAAAGAGATTAGTTTTGTAATCGTATTTTTATTTCAACTGTCGCTGCCTTTTTAAGGACGAATGGAAGCACAAAGCAGTGCTTCCATTAGCCACATTGATCAGCATTGAATGTCCTTGCAGCTTCAAGGTCTGGCTTCTTTCTGCATGTTTATATATCTGTGGAGTAATGTCCAGAATGGGAGAAGGAACTATTGTATGTTGGGTGCAGGTTTGAATGTTCCATTAGCCACATTGATCAGCATTGAATGGCCTTGCAGCTTCAAGGTCTGTCTGCTTTCATTCTGCCTGTTTATATCTGTGGAATGATGTCAGGGTGGGAGAAGGAACTCTTTTATGAAGTGTCCCTGATTTTTGCGGAAAATCACGTAAATGTCCCTTATTTCATCTATCAAAATATGGGTAGGTAGATCATTTTGACTTGGTTGTTTTATAAGTAGCTCGTATGCTGAAAAAGTGTGAGCACCCCTGATCTAGAGCAAACTTGCCCAACATAACAAACTTTAAGTACTGATGGAGTTTTTGGGGGGTTAACCTGTCATGATGTGAGTTGTAGTTCACCCACAACACAGACAATGTCTTTTCCAAATTACCCGGGCATCACCAGGTACCCAAGCTAATAATTAATCCAGGCCCGGATTATTCACTTTTTTGCACCCTAGGCCAAAGTTTGGAATTATGCCCCCTTTAAGCCAACTTCCCGCCACCTCAAAGGTCCCCATTCCCACCAGCTGGAAAGCTCTGCTGTGCTCTGAAGGTCTTGTCGGGAGGTTTGGGGAGAGCGCAGTGAGTGCAAACTCGCTCCAAAGGCACGCACGAGAGAGAAAGTGTGAGAGAGAGAGAGAGAGTACGCGCGAGAGAGAGAGAGAGTGCACGAGAGAGCGAGAGAGCACAAGAGAGAGGGGGAGCCCGCAAGAGAGAGAGAGAGCACGCGAGAGATGGAGAGCGAGAGAGAGAGCGCGAGAGAAAGAGAGCGAGAGAGAGAGCACGAGAGAGAGAGCACACAAGAGAGAGACGGAGGGGACGGAGCAGAGACCTTGCCGGGAGAAGGAGCGAGGAGGGACATAAGAAAGGGGGAAAGAGGGGCGCAGACCAGTTTTGGGGGGTTATTTGTACGTGATCTGCGCCCCCTCCCCTCAGCTTGTGCCACTAGGCCATGGCCTCGTTGGCCTTATGGGTAATCCGGGCATGAATTAATCATAAGACATTTTCAACTATGGAATGAATGCAGTTTGGCACTGCTTTATTGGCCCTGGCTCAAAATGCTATGGAACCATGGGAGGTGCCATTGTGTCGCTGACAAAGATTGCTGGTGTCTCACCAAACTACAACTCCCAGATCTCCATAGCATTGAACAAGGACAGTTGAAGCGGTGCCAAACTGCATGAATTCCACAATAAGTATGCCCAAATGGATGCAAATAATTTCCTCCAAGCCTGACTCCTAAAAATATTCCTTACTGCTAAGATAATAAATACACTACGCGTCAAGAGGCAAAGCTATGGCGCAATGATAGGGATGCTCTATCAAGTGGTACCCAATAGCGCAAAACAAAGGATGTGAAAAGGATGGAAAGGAGCAGAACGAAAGCAGACACAACCCATTATCCCAATGACTGGCACATTGCCAGCCAGCCGGCATCACCAAACTCGATTATTTATATCGCATTCTGAATTTTCCACTCATTTGCAAGGACATCTCCTATGTCTAATAACAGGCCCAGTAATTCAATTGCGGATTCATTTTTATGTTAGCCTTTCACGAAGCTGTTCTCCTTGGAAAAGAAAGAAAGAAAGAAAGAAAGAAAGAAAGGCTATCCAGTGGATCTAAAAGTCTTTGTCACATACACAGGAAGACACAATCCAAACCCTCCCAACAGATGGTCATCCAGACACTGTTTAAAGATCTCCAGAAGAGGAGATTCCAAAGAAATATACTGTATATACTTGAAGATAAGCTGAGTTTTTCAGCCCTTTTATTGAGCTGGAAAATCCTCCCTCGGCTCCCTCGGCTTATAATCGGGTCAAGGCCGGGCAGCTGAGCCAGGAGGCCATTGCTTGCAATATAAATTTCTCTCTCTTCTGATCTCCCTTAACAATGTGTTTTCTTTTATTTCTTTTATTTATTTATTTATTATTTCGATTTATATACCAACCCTTCCCAAAAAGGCTCAGGGTGGTTCACAACAATGAATACACAACACAACGTAGTTAAAAACAGAATAAAAACAGATGAGGACCAGAATGGAAAGCACAACCTTAGAGATTAAACGCCTGGCGGAACAGGGTGGTCTTGCAGGCCCTCCTGAAGGCCTGTCACTCCATTATTGCTCGTGCCTCTGCCGGGAGAGCGTTCCACAGGTTAGGCGCGACTACAGAAAAGGTGCGCTGGCGAGTCGATGACAATCGGCAAATCTTGAGTGATGGAACCTCCAACAGGTTTTGGTCCATGGACCGTAGTGGTCTCTGGGGAATGTGCAGGGAGAGGCGGTCCTTCAGATACACTGGCCCCAGACCATGCAAGGCCTTAAAGGTTAAAACCAGCACTTTGAAGGCAATCCGGTACTCGATGGGAAGCCAGTGCAAACCCTGTAGGATTGGTGTGATGTGGCATGTTAGTGTCACTCCAGCCAACAGTCGAGCCGCAGCCTTTTGCACCATCTTCAGTTTCCGGATTACCGACAAAGGAAGGCCAATGTCAAGGGCGTTACAGTAGTCCAGTCTTGAGATGACCGTGGCCTGGATTACCACGGCTAGGTCGTCACTGGAAAGGTAGGGCGCCAGCCGCCTCGCCAGGCGCAGATGGAAAAATGCTGTTCTGCTCACGGTGGAGACCTGAGCCTCCATCGTCTGCAGAGGGTCCAATTGGACCCCCAGGCTTTTAACCAGCAGCAACAGACTAACCACCTCACCGTCCATTATTGGCAGCCAGAGCTCCCCCCCCCCCCGGCACGACCCAGCCACAGGACCTCCGTCTTCGATGGGTTCACCTTCAACCTGCTGGCCCGTAGCCACCCAGTCACGGCTTCCAGGCACTGATGGAAATAATCGGGTACAGAGTCCGGCGGACCTTCCATCCTCAGCACCAGCTGCGTGTCATCAGCGTACTGATGACACTCCAGACCGAAACTACGCACCAGCTGGGCAAGAGGACGCATATAGATGTTAAATACTAGAGGAGAGAGGATAGCCCCTTGGGGGACCCCACAATTAACGGGGACCCTTTCCGAGACCATCCCTCCCCTCTCCACCTGTTGTCCCCGATCTTGGAGAAAGGAGGCAACCCATTTAAGAGGGACCCCCTCACTCCCGTCATGGCTAAACGGTAGATCAATAGAGAATGGTCAACTGTGTCAAATGCTGCCGTGAGGTCCAGCTGGCAGCGCAGCTGGTCTGTGATAGTGACCAGCACAGTCTCTGTCCCGTGCCCAAAGCGGAAGCCGGACTGGAAGGGATCTAATCCAGCAGAGTCGTCCAAGAACCGCTGCAGCTGTCCCGCTGCTGCTCTCTTTATCACCTTGCCCAGGAACGGTAAATTCGAAACTGGGTGGTAATTGGAGGGGACCGAGCCATCTAGACCCGGTTTCTTCAGCAGCATTTCCGAAATTCGGAAGTCTTAAAAAATGGCATCCGCTTTCAAAAATGGGCAAAAAAATCAGCAGAAGGGAGAGTCAGCTGTTAGCCATCAGCCAATGAGCAATCAGCAAGAAAATTCAGAAATGACATCCAAAATTTGGAATTTGGAATTCCGAAATTCGGAATTTGGATTTCGGAATTCCTGTTGGGAAGGCTGCTTTTGAAATTGCTTTAAAAATTCGGAAGTATCAGAAAGACTTCCGAAATTCAGGCGTATCCGAAATTCAATATCAGCCCTATTGTGCATATCTAAATGTGTGGTTTTTGTTCCCTTGGAAGTGTTCACTGGCCTTTGCAAGCCCTATCTTCTATATAAATAAAAATGTAATGTTAGTTTGTAAGATTAACATAACTCAACTCATATTCGGGTCCGCTCGTACTCGAGTATATATGGTATTCCATTGTCAAAAACCGCTTTAACTATCAAGAACTTTTTTTTCTAATGTTTATCCTGCAATGGATTCGGACTAAAGGAAACGGGATTCCATCTGACTCTTAGGAAGAGCTTTTCAACATTGGAACACACTCCTGCGAGTCCAGTGGAGTCTCCTTCTCTGGGAGGTTTTAAGCACCTGGGTGCAGGCCCAGATCACCCATAAGGCCACCCTAGGCCATGGCCTAGGGGCGCAGCTGAGAGAGGGCGCAGATCTGGACCCCCAGTCGAAATAAAAATTACTTTTTAAAAAAAAGTCGAAAAAAGTCGATCTTTGGGTGCTTCTGCTCCTGCGCACGGAGCGCCATCCATGCCCGCCCCGCGTCCCCTCCCTTTGCTCTGCTCCTCCTCCCTCCCTCCTTCTCAGGCCACGCTGTCGCTGAGTCCGTGTCACAGAGGCAGCGGAAGCGGAAGGTGCGCAGCGCTGCGTGGATGGGGGCCGCGCAGCTACCGCTGCGGGCTTCTGGGATGACTCAGCATGGGCATGGCCTGAGAAGGAGGGAGGGAGGAGGAGAAGTGCTGCGGCAGAGAAAAGGAGGGGCCGGGCGCCCGGCCCGCATATGCGCACATTGGAGCCCCCGGGTGAGGAAGGAAGGAAGGAAAGGCGGGCGCGGCTTGGGCCCCCCCCTTCCTTCCCCGATCCCAAAGAACAACTTTCTGTGCCGGTAGTAGAGGGGGCGTAATTCCAAAGTGTGGCCTAAGGGTGCAAAAAGGTGTTAATCCGGGCCTGCCTGGGTGGATGGCTGCATGGCCATCTGTCAGGAGGGTTTGCATTGTGTATCCCTGCCTGGCAGAAGAGGGTTGCATTGGATGGTCCTTCAGGTCTCATCCAAATCTCTAAGTCTTTAAATAAATAAACAGGCAAACAGACATACAGTATTGCAACAAAACATGACTTGCTTTGTCCTGGAGTAAACAGATATATAGGGCTTGCAAATATTACAGGGGGGGGATGTGCACACAAATATGTGCACACAAAGTGTGCACACAGACCCCAACCATAGACTCTGCAAACATTCGAAATCCGAAACACAAGTACCTGGAGGCCGTGCTACTTACCTTCCAACTACAATGAGGGTACGTCTCTTTTGCTTATCAACATGCAGCAGCTGGTGACGTTTTCACCTTATTGCAGCTACAAGGCTTTGACTGTCTGCCAAAAAGCATGTCACACAAGAAACACACTCCCAAAGTGACTCTAAAGCTCTGTATCTGCAAAAAGACCCCACCACCATCACCACCACCAATCCAGATTACCTTCAAACCAACTGTTACGTGAATGTAGAACTTCCCAGTTATCCGTGGGACACTTTGATGGGAGTGGTTACCGCTCCTTTTGGAGCTGAATGTGGAAAGGAAAACTTCCCGCAAAGCTCGGGGTGACATTAAGAAAAAAGATGATTCTGCCAAGGATTCCCCCGGGCAGGAAGCAGCCACGCTTTGATGCTGCAAGGCTTTGCAATGCTAATCAAGGTGATTAATTGCAACATTCACACAGGCAAGAGTTCTTTCTCCCACCCTGGACCTTCCACAGATATATAAACCCCACTTGCCTAGTTTCCAACAGACCTCACAACTTCTGCCTGCCATAGATGTGGGCAAAACGTCAGGAGAGAATGCTTCCGGCACATGGCCATACAGCCCGGAAAACTCACAGCAACCCAGTGATTCTGGCCACGAAAGCCTTCACCGACACAACTCACCAAAAGGCTGCTTAAAAGATCCATCATGTTTCCCAGGTGCCACTTCTTCCACCGACCCAAGCAACTGTTTTGTTTACGTGCATCCAAAACAAGGGACCATTTTCCAAGGGAACTCTTCTGAATCCTGGTTGTCCATGTAAGACTGCACCTTTCTTTCTCTCTCCCCCCGACCTCGCTTGGTTAATGCTTCCCTAAGCCCGACATCGCCCTGGCTGTTCTGCAGGTTGAACGGGCGTGCCAAATCATCAGCGCCCGGCGCCCAAAACAGGTTCTGCAGGAAACATGCTTGAATATTTCAAAGGAAAGCAAAGAGAGGTGTACCTCCGCCTGCCTCCTTCCAACACACCGCTCGGAGTGGATCAAAGCTGTCCTGGGAAGTCACAGCCACTCCAATGCAGGAGGCAAACATACTCAGATATTGGTTATGAAGGACAATGGGATCCGACTGTAGTTTCATACAAAGAGCAGAGCAAAAAGGGAAGGCCTACAAATCTCTAATCTCTATCTCTATATATAATAAAGCGGAATGTTTGTATGTATGTATGTTTGTTTGTATGTTTGTTTGTGGCAGCGTTCTGATTGGCTCCCGGCCTCTACATTCTGACAACATGATTGGTTGCCAGTGAGGGAGTATTTGCATAACGCCTCTATTGGCCAGCCAACACGAACATTCCGACCCTCTAAACTGGCAGAGGAGGATAAGGCAAAGGCCTGAGGCAGTCGCCAACACGAACATTCCGACACTCTAAAGTGGCAGAGGGGGCAAGGAAAAGGCCTGAGGCAGTCAGGCATGGTAGGAGTTTCAGACCAAAACACTTTGCAACCCCAAACAATGAGAGAACAAGACCAAACTTGGCACACAGAACCCTCAAGACCCACTCTACATCCTGGTGCAGTTTGAGGGAGGATGGACCATGGATGATGGGACTTGCAGTACTTTAACTCACTTGCTTAGAGCACTGTGGCCCACACCATAGAAGGATCAGGACCACACTTAGCACACAGATGCCCACTGGCCCACTTTACAACCTGGTGCGGTGTAGGGCAGGATGGGCCACAAATGATGGGATTTGCAGTACCTTCACCCGATTCATTTCCCACAGAACATTGAAGAGTGTTGTTCAGGAGTGAGCGTGTTCAGGAGGGGAGGGGGAGGGAGGAAGACGTGACCCCATGCGGGCGCTACTGCACAGAATCGCCCCAGAGCAAAGCGAGGCAAAGCGAGCAGAGCGAGGCTGGGAAGAAGGGAGCCCGAGTGGAGAAGAAAAAGTGTTCAGCAGGAGGGGGAAGAAAGGGGATTGGAGGTTCCAATTTCCCATGGCACACCTGGTGATCGCTCACGGCACACTGGTTGGGAAACACTGACTTAAGAAACGACGACGACGCAAAGGATTCCCCCGGCAGAATGATGGGACACCTCAGACCTGGCTCTGCAAAAGGCACGCTCAGGACTATGGGAAGGAAGAGAAGGCGGAAGGAAGGGGGAAAGAAAGAAAAAAGAAAGAAGAAATAAAGGAGGGAGGGGGAAAGGAAGAAAGAAAAGAAGAATGAACTATGGAAAAGGAAGAAAAGAAAAGCAGGAGAGAGACAAGGACGGGAAAAGAAATAAGGAAATGGGAAGGGAAGAAAGGAAAGGGTGGGGAAAAGAAAGGAAAGGGGGTGAGGAAAAAGTAAAATAACGAAGGGAAAAAAAGAAAAGAAAAAAGGGAGAGAGAGGGAAGTGAAAAGAAAGGGAGGAGAAGGAAGAGGGAGGGAGGGAGAATGGAGGAAAGAAGGAAGGGGAGAGAGGGAGGGAAAAGGAAGGAGAGAAGGAAAGGGTGAAGGGGAGAAAGGAAGGAAGGGAGGGAGGGAGGAAGAGAATGGAGGAAAGCAGGAAGGGAGAGAGGGAGGGAAAAGGAAGGAGAGAATGAGAAGAAAAGGGTGAAGGGGAGAAATAAAGGAATGCAGAGGAAGGAAGGGAGAGAATGGAGGAAAGAAGGAAGGGGAGAGAGGGAGGGAAAAGGAAGGAGAGAAGGAAAGGGTGAAGGGGAGAAAGGAAGGAAGAGGAAGGAAGGAAGGAAGGTAGGAAGAGGGAGAATGGAGGAAAGAAGGAAGGGGAGAGAGGGAGGGAAAATGAAGGAGCGAAGGAAAGGGTGAAGGGGAGAAAGGAAGGGAGGAAGGGAGGGAGGAAGAGAATAGAGGAAAGCAGGAAGGGAGAGAGGGAGGGAAAAGGAAGTAGAGAATGAGAAGAAAAGGGTGAAGGGGGGAAATAAAGGAAGGGAGAGGAAGGAAGGGAGAGAATGGAGGAAAGAAGGAAGGGGAGAGGGAGGGAAAAGGAAGGAGAGAAGGAAAGGGTGAAGGGGAGAAAGGAAGGGAGGGAGGGAGGGAGGAAGAGAATGGAGGAAAGCAGGAAGGGAGAGAGGGAGGGAAAAGGAAGGAGAGAATGAGAAGAAAAGGGTGAAGGGGAGAAATAAAGGAAGGGAGAGGAAGGAAGGGAGAGAATGGAGGAAAGAAGGAAGGGGGGAGAGGGAGGGAAAAGGAAAGAGAGAAGGAAAGGGTGAAGGGGAGAAAGGAAGGAAGAGGAAGGAAGGAAGGAAGGTGGGAAGAGGGAGAATGGAGGAAAGAAGGAAGGGGAGAGAGGGAGGGAAAATGAAGGAGAGAAGGAAAGGGTGAAGGGGAGAAAGGAAGGAAGGGAGGGAGGGAGGAAGGAAGAGAATAGAGGAAAGCAGGAAGGGAGAGAGGGAGGGAAAAGGAAGGAGAGAATGAGAAGAAAAGGGTGAAGGGGAGAAATAAAGGAATGCAGAGGAAGGAAGGGAGAGAATGGAGGAAAGAAGGAAGGGGGGGAGAGGGAGGGAAAAAGGAAGGAGAGAAGGAAAGGGTGAAGGGGAGAAAGGAAGGAAGGAAGGTAGGAAGAGGGAGAATGGAGGAAAGAAGGAAGGGGAGAGAGGGAGGGAAAAGGAAGGAGAGAAGGAAAAGGAAAGGGTGAAGGGGAGAGAGAAAGGAAGGAAGAGGAAGGAAGAGGGAGAATGGAGGAAAGAAGGAAGGGTAGAGTAGGAGAGAAAGGGAAGGAGAGAAGGAGAAGGAAAGGATGAAGGGGAGAAATAAAGGAATGCAGAGGAAGGAAGGAAGAGGGAGAATGGAGGAAAGAAGGAAGAGGAGAGAGGGAGGTCCAGGCCCGCCTCCACCGAGGCCCATGGCGGAAGACAAACAGGAAGACGAGGATGAGACACCGCCACCGGGCTCCGCCATCCCTGGCGAAGAGGGTGCAGGGCCCCGAAAGCAGCGGGGGATGAGGAAGAGGTGGCAATGGCGGCACAGACGCAGCAGTCGTGGTGCGTTTGCATCACTCCTGCCCGCTGCATGCTGGAAAACCGAGGCCTGGGCTGCTCTGGAGAGTCAGATGCCATCATTAAAAGAGCCATACCGGCTCCCGACCCATAGGTTCCCTACCCTTGTTCTCCTGCATTTGTTTTGTATTCCTGTCCTTTCCTGTGACATCGTTTCTCCGGCTAAATGTTCCATTTGTTTGTTTGGACCCAGATGGATGCTTGAAGCAAGGCAGCGAATTCAGCTCGCAGCCATTTCAATCATTTATTTTGGGAGATGCAAGATCTTGAAACCAAACAATAAAATACAGCCTCGGTTCCAATTATGTTGTGTGCAACATGTGTCCAAAGGAGTACCATCAACCCTCTTGGTCTCTTGATGAGTTTTTCTTTCTCTTTTTTCCTGCGGTGCAATTACTTCCTTTTCGAGATGCGCCTTTGTGAGTTCGAAACTTTTATGAGCTGGCGGTGGACGCAATTGCGAGTGCCTGTGCATATTCTTTTTATGATCCCGTTAAAAGCGGACAACAAACAAATAAAAAATAAATAATCCCACCGCACCCTTGCTTGTTTTGTTTGGGTTTTGCACTATGCTTTAATGATGTTTTTGACAGAAAGCCAAAACAGCCCCAACCTTCCACCGGGAGAACTGAATAGGGCCATTGTATTTATGTGCTTATGCCTAGCTTTCCATTTTTTTCCCTGTCAATTTCAAGCTCGTACAATATGCAGCAGTGGAATATTACCCTTAAAAGTGAAGATTTGTCCATTTACATCAGTGTTTCCCAAAGTGGGCGGTACCGCCCCCTGGTGGGAATGGGGCGATCCAAGGGGGCGCTGGGAGGCTCAGGAGAATTTGGGGGGCACTGAACTCCTGTAAGCAGGCCCAGATTAACCCCTTTTGGCACCCTAGGCCACACTTTGGAATTACGCCCCCAAACCAACGTCTACCGCACCCCCCCCCCACACACACACACACATTCCTTCTTTCCGCCTGCCTCTCCTCTCTCCCAGCTGGCGCACGCGGGCCCGGCTCCTGCCTTCGGTGCAGCAGTTGCCCAGGATGCTGAGGGCGAGGGAGAGGGTGTGGCGGGGCCTGGGGGCGCCAGCCAGAACCCTCAGCAGTGGCGCCAGCCCCCCGCGCTCCCGGAAGTGGGCGATGCCGCCAGCCTCCTTGATGTGCTGTGGGGCCAGGCAGGAGCCCAGGGAGCAGCTCCCAGGCCCCTTCCCAGCCCCTGGGCCTTGATCGGGACCCGGCATCCAGGAACATTGGGGAAGGGGCGGCAGAGGCGCTCGCGCCTCTCCTAAAACGTTAGTCTATGCCCAGCAGTGGCCCTGGGGGCAGGGCTTCCCTCCTCCTCCTCATTAGACCTCGCCGCCCACCCCTTCCTTGAAGGAGGGCCAGCCTCCTGAGGATGAGGCGGAGGGAAGCCCCGCCCCCGAGGCTGCTGCCAGGCATGCGTGCACAGCAGGAGGGCATGAGCGCCTCTGCCTCCCTCGAGGAGGAAGGAAGGGGAAGCCCCCGGGGCCACTTCCGGGCATGTGCGGCACCCAGGAACATTGGGGAAGGAGGCAGAGGCGCTTGCGCCCTCCTCCCGTGCGTGCATGCCCGGCAGTGGCCCCAGGGGCGGGGCTTCCCTTCCTTCCTTCTCCTCGCGCCCTCCTTCCTTGACAAGGAGGCAGGGGCGATGGCAAGTGGGGGGTACCATTCCCTCCTCCCCCGCCCCCTCGCAGCGCTCTCCCTTCTCCCTCCCGAGAGAGAGAGAGAGAGAGAGAGAGAGAATCATTATGCCGCGCGTTGCGGTTTTGTTTAAAAAAAATTGGTTGGTGAATTGCGCCCCCCTCGGTTTGGACCATGGCCTAGGGTGACCTTATGGGTAATCCAGGCGTGCCTGTAAGGGGGTGGTGGCATGAGCCAGGCTTGCCATTTGCAGGGGCGCGCGTTTGCGAGGACATCCTCGTTGGAAGAAAGAGGTGATACACAGAACTGCGCCATGGGCGGAATTGATAAGAGGAAGGAGGCGCGCGCTGCGGTTTCCACGGCAACGCCTGCCTGGGGATTCCAACCCGCAGGGACACAGTTGCTCATACTCCCTCAAACATATTGTTTTTGTGATTATTTCTGGAATTAAATGTTTGTAATTAACACCTTTCTTTACTATATTTTACAAAAAAAGGTAGAAACATTAATACACATATTTTTATGTTTAATTGCTAATAAAAATTTTTAAAAATTAATTTATAGGAGGGCGGTGAGTAATTTTTTTTTTCTGGAAAGGGGGCGGTAGGCCAAAAAAACTTTGGGAACCACTGATTTACATTTCCACCCTGTCCCATTTTCAAGGCTCAAGTCAGAGAATGTCAAATGCTAGGTGACAGGACTCCCTGAAATGTCATTTAGTGAAATACTGGCATGCTACCAACGTGGCCACCTATGCCATGCTAATATTTGCTTTATTCTATTGATTTAATTATTTGATACCGCCCTTCAGTCAAACTGTGGGGAGATGTTACAGGAAGATAATACAAAATGATATTGTTTACTGCAATTTGATACTAAAAATCCGTATTTCTTCGGGTCGGCTTATACTTGAGTATATACGGCAGTTCTATTACTGAACTATTCTCCCAATAGCGTTCAGGTGGAGACCTGTTAACAAAAGCTTTTCCCCAATCATAGGTAACGGTAAAGGTTTTCCCCTGACATTAAGTCCGGTCGTCTACAACTTTGAGGGTTGGTGCTCATCTTCATTTCTAAACTGAAGAGCCGGCATTGTCCGTAGACACCTCGAAGGTCATGTGACCAGCATGACTGCATGGAGCACCGTTACCGTCCTGCCAAACAATACCTACTGAATGTGGCGCAGCTGGCTGGGTGTCAGCTGCATAAGATCTCTACTGACCAGAAGGTCATGAGTTCGAGGCTTGCCCGCATCGATGTGGGCTCTCGACCTATTGTGTAGTCTGTTGTCGACCTTTGCAACCCGAAAAACAGTTGCATCTGTCAAGTAGGAAATTAAGGTACCACTTAGTGGGGAGGCTAAATTTAACTGATTTACAAGGCCATAAAAAAGATCTCCAGAAAACACGCTGAGGAACGAAGGAGTGCGACAGCTCCCCCTGGTGGCCAGATGTTAAATTGCCTCTGTCTGTCTTGTGTGTTTGTGTGTCTAAATCTAATGTGTACATTGTAATCCACCCTGAGTCCCCTGCGGGGTGAGAAGGGCGGAATAGAAATAAATAATAATAATAAATAATGCAGTCATGCTGGCCACATGACCTTGGAGGTGTCTATGAACAACGCCGGCTTTTTGGCTTAGAAATGGAGATGAGTACCACACCCCAGAGTTGGACACGACCGGACTTAATGTCAGGGGGCAACCTTTCCCAAGTTTAAACCTTTTGTGATTTTCAAGATTGGACTCCGCATCTCTGCCTACCTAAGCTCCAAATTCTTTACAGCCACATCACACGGCACCTTTTGTATCCTGTTTGTTTTTGGATGCTCTGCTGTGTATTTTAAGGTAGTTTTTCCTAATAAGCAGAAGCTGGCACAACAAGACGTATTTACTACACTTGGAGGACCATTATGTACGATTATGTACATGGATCCTCTCCATAGAAGCTGGCACTAATGATGGAAACTCACCCCACCCCATGGATTCAAACCGCCGACCTTTCAGTCAGCAGGTTTCGCAGCTTAGTGGTTTAACCCAGTGTTTCCCAACCTTTTTTGAGCTGCGGTACACTTTTAACATTAAAAAAATCCGGGGGCATACCACCAACTAAAATGACACAAAATGACACTCTAACACAGTAATACATATAGTTAAAATGTTTTTAAATATATTTATACACTCAGTGTGAAACCTGGACCTGTTGGTGGGCATTGACCTTGAGTTTTGGGGTTGTAGTTCATCTACATCCAGAGAGCACTGTGGACTCAAACAATGATGGATCTGGACCAAACTTGGCAAGCGGGCCCCTCAGGCAGTAGAGCAGGCCGAGGGCCGCCAAGCCCAGACTCCGGCCCAGGGTCCTGCTGCCAGCCTCAACCGCTCCCATTGCCATGGGTAGAGGCTCACGGGCGAAAGGGGCGGCAAGGGAGAGAGAGAAGGCAGCAATTCCCCGTCACCGCTCTCCACCATGACTCCGGCCTCTCGCTCACTGAGGTCGCGCAGAGGAGGAGGAGCATGAGTGGTGGACGGGCTTCAGCCCCGCCCACTGAAGCCCATCCACAGATCATGCTCCTCATGCTCCTCTTCCTCCTCCTCCGTGCGGCCTCAGCGAGCAAGGGACCGGAGTCATGGTGGAGAGCGGCAACGGGGACGGGGGCCACTCTCCGCCATGACTCCAGTCCCTCACACGCTGAGGCTGCGCGGAGGAGGAGCATGAGCAATGGACGGGCTTCAGCCCCGCCCACTGAAGCCCATCCACTGCAGATGCTCCTTCTCCGCCGGGGACGAGGGCCACTCTCCGCCATGACTCCCGCCATGACTCAATCAGGCATGAGCAGGCTTCTGCCACTGGGAAGGGGGTGGGGCCTGAGCGACGTCACCCCTCCTCCCTCCCTCGATTTGAGGCTGGCTGGGGAAACGGCCGAAGGAGGCAACGCCCCGGCCCCTTTTTTTTCGCCGCCGCCCAGCCCTTCCTCCTCCTCCTCCTTCCCCAAGCAGCAGAAGTTCGGCAGAAGGGGGAGAAAGTGGGGGGCGGGATGTTTTTCGTGGTACACCAGATGATCCGTCACGGAACAGTAGTGTGCCGCGGCACAGCGGTTGGGAAACACTGGTTTAACCCACTGCACCACCACAGCCCCATCTCACTATATCAGTGGTTCCCAAACTTTTTTGGCCTACTGCCCCCTTTCCAGAAAAAAAATTACTCAGCCCCCCCCCCCTAGAAATTATATTTTTTAAAATTTTAATAGCAATTAAACAGAAAGATTTATGTATTAATGTTTCTACCTTTTTCATAAATTATAGTAAAGAAAGGTGTAAATTACAAACATTAAATTCCAGAAATAATCACAAAAACAATATGTTTGAGGGAGTATGAGCAACGGATGATGGGACTTGCAGTACCTTCAGCCAATTTAACTCTGACTTCCACAGACCACTAAGATCCCCATGAATGACAGATCTGGATCAAACGGCAACACCTGCCTGGGGATCGCGCACTTGCGACTGTGTCCCTGGGAGTTGGAATCCCCGGGCAGGCGTTGTCGTGGAAACCCCAGCGCGCACCTCGTTCCTCTCGTCAGCCCATGGCGCAGTCCTGTGTATAGGCCTCTTTCTTCCAACGGGGACGTCCTTGCAAGCGCCGACCCTGCAAGTGGCAAGCCTGGCGCACTCCACCGTCCCCTTACAGGGGTTCAGCACCCGCCAAATTTTCCTGAGCCTCCCAGCGCCCCCTTGGATCGCCCCACCAGGGGGTGGTATCGCCCACTTTGGGAACCACTGCACTATATACTTATTAGGCATGAGAAAAAAGTTATGAAAATGAAATGATTCGTAAGAAATTCGTAAGAAATGCTACTTTTGAGTATTTCCGCAACTGGAACGCCAACCAGGAAGTGGACTTTCTTTATAGAACCGGGGCCAGGATTTTCTTAAGTGTCGTTATTAGGTCGTAAGGGGGGGGCACCCTCCTTCTCTCTCACCACCCTCCCGCCTCCCTTGCCAATAAGTATTATGGCAAGGCAAGCCCTAAACTCGCTCCTTCTTTCGGCTGGAAGCCCGGGAAAAATGTAAACAGAGAGGATTACTCAGAAGTAAATCTGCAAAGGAGGGCACTTTGGATGAAGTGCCCTCCTTTGGGGATTTACTTCTGAGTAAACCTCTCTGTTTACATTTTTCCAGGCTCCCTGCCTCTCCTGCCTGCCAGGATCTAAAGCATCAAAGAGTATTGGGGTGAGAAACCAACCTAATGTATAATAGAATGAATGCTACTGTTTGCCCAGGCTGAGAGGAAAAGGAAGAGGCCTGAGGCTGTGAGGAATGGTGGGAGTTGAAGTCCAAAACACCTGGAGGGCTGAAGTTGGCCCGTCATGAAGCCTCTTCAAGGCTTTAGATCCTGGCAGGCAGAAGTATTCTGACTGGTCCCTCCTCAAACTGCAAAAGGCTCTTCTCTGAGCCCGGGAAAAGCCAAAACCCCGGGCACAGCCACAGCGTTTGCTGCCTGGGTGCACACACATACATATTCTTGGGGGGGGGGGGATTTGCTGCAGAATCTTCTCTATGAGCCGGGATTCTGCAGCAACCCCCCAAAGAATATGTATGTGTGTGCACCAGGCAGCAAACACTGTGCCCGGGCTTTGGCTTTCCCGGCTCATAGAGAAGAGCCTTTTGCAGTTTGAGGAGGGACCACAGTCAGAATACTTCGGTTTGAATTTTACCTCTTCTTATACCCATTGTTATTACTGCTGTATTATTGCATGTGCATGGAATGTAGGTATATGACCAGTTGGATTACTTATAATATTAGGCACTTACAGTAGCATTCATTCTATTATACATTAGGTTGGTTTCTCACCCCACTACTCTTTGATGCTTTAGATCCTGGCAGGGCAGGAGGAGTGGACGGCTCTCCCTGCCCCTTCTGCCTGCCAGGATCTAAAGCCTTGAAGAGGCTTCATGAGGGGCCAACTTCAGCCCTCCAGGTGTTTTGGACTTCAACTCCCACCATTCCTCACAGCCTCAGGCCTCTTCCTTTTCCTCTCAGCCTGGGCAAACTTGGGCCTCGCTCCCGCAGGATCGGGGTGAGAGAGGCAGCGAGGAGCGAGGGGGCCTCCTCCTCCTTTTTTGCTGCTTCCAAGAATAGAATACCCCCTCCCTCCCTCCTTCCCTCCCTCCTTCCTATTTGGAGAGTCCCATCTAGAATTCAGTGTGATTTATTCAAGTTTTGGCCTACAACTCCCAGAAATCCCAGCCAATTTACCAGCTGTTAGGATTTCTGGGAGTTGTACCATGCGCTGGCATACTACTAACGAATTTCGTTAGTAATTAAGTTACATTTTAGAAATTTTTGGAAAATTTTTTGTAAGTCTTTCTTTTACTAATCAACCCCCCCCCCCTATTTTTTTTTTGCATCGCCATTTTGGGTTCGAAACCATGCCTAATACTTATGGTCTAATACAGATATGCTAAAAATCCCTCAAAATACGAAATCCAAAGCATCTCAAACAATTTGAAAAAGGCAAGACTTGAGCAGTGCTCGGGCTTGTTTTGCTTTTGAGTCGGAAGACGGATCACGCATAACGTCTGCTGTGACTCATGACCGACTCCAATATTCTGATTGAAGCAAACTCTGGAGACTTAGATGCAAAATCACATTTCCGGAAAGATAAATAAGGATCACAAAGAGAAGCTCATATTCCTCTGTATTTACAAGAGTTAGTTGCCTCCTTGGTTTAAATAAAAAGAAGCATCTACACTGCAAAATGAGTGCAGAATTGTGGGAATTGCAGTTTTGCCAAAGGGTGTTGGTGCCTCGCCAGACTACATATCCCAGGATTCCATAGCATTGAACCTCGGTAGCAAAAGTATCCAACTGCATTCGTTTTACTATGTAGTTGCAATCCCAGTCTCCATTTATGGAGGAGGAAGCGGGATGTATATCAAATGAAAATCTATTTTTGTTACTTTCCAGACTTGCGGAAACTACTGTAACCATAACTGGTTGCTACTTCATAACTGTAATTTTGCCACTGTTATGAATCGTCGTGTAAATATCTGATATGCAGGAGGTATTTTCACTCACTGGACCAAATCTGGCACAAATACCCCATACAACCAACTTTGAATACTGATAGGGTTGTGGGGGGATTGATCTTTGTCATTTGGGAATTGTAGTTGCTGGGATTTATAGTTCACCTACCATCAAAGAGCATTCTGAACTCCACAAATGATGGAATTGAACCAAACTTGGCATACAGAACTCCCATGATCCACAGAAAATACGGAAAGGGTTTGGTGGGCATTGACCTTGAGTTTGGGAGTTGTAGTTCACCTCCATCCAGAGAGCACTGTGGGCTCAATGATGGATCTGGAGCAAACTTGGCATGAATTCTCAATATGCCCAAATGTGAACATTGGTGGGGTTGGGGGAAAATAGACTTGACATTTATGAGTTATAGTTGCTGGGATTTATAGTTCGCCTACAATCAAAAAGCAGTCAGAACCCTGACAGCAATAGAATTTAACTAAATTATTTTAGTTGCTACTTGATGACTGTAATTTTGCTACAGTTATGAATCGTAATGTAAATATCTGAAAGGCAGGATATATTTTCATTCACTGGACCAAATTTGGCACAAATACTCGATACACCCAAATTCGAACACTGTTGGGGTTTGGGGGATGTGTGTGTGTGTTGATTTTGGGAGTTGTCGTTGCTGGGATTTATAGTTCATCTACAATCAAAGAGTTTTCTGAGCTCCACCAATGATGGAATTGAACCAAACTTGGCACACAGAACTCTCACGACCAACAGAAATTACTGGAAGGATTTGGTGGGCATTGACCTTGAGTTTTGGAGTTGTAGTTCACCTACATCTAGAGAGCACTGTGGATTCAAACAATAATGGGTCTGGACCAAACTTGGCATGAATTCTCAATATGGCCAAAGGTGAACACTGGTGGAGTTTGGGGAACATAGACCTTGACGTTTGGGAGTTGTAGTTGCTGGGATTTATAGTTCACCTAAAATCAAAAAGCAGTTGCAACCCTAACAGCAATAGAATTTAACTAAACTTGGCACACAGAATTCCCATGACCAACAGAAAATACTGGAAGGGTTCGGTGGGCATTGACCTTGGATTTGGAAGTTTTAGTTCACCTACATCTAGAGAGCACTGTGGACTCAAACAATAATGGATCTGGACCAAACTTGGCACAGATACTCAATATGCCCAAATGTGAATACTGGTGCAGTTTGGGGAAAATAGACCTTGGCATAAGAACATAAGAACATAAGAAGAGCCATGCTGAATCGGGCCTCAGCCCATCTAGTCCAGCATTCTGTGTCACACAGTGGCCCACTAGTTGTACACAGGGATCTCTAGCAGAAAGGAGGGCAAAACCCTCACCTGCTCCCGACCCCGCACAACCAGTACCCGGGGAAATCCTGCCTGCCTCCATCAACACAGAGGTGGCACTTGGATGTCCATTTCAGTAACCACTGATTCCCTTGGCATTTGGGAGTTGTAGTTACTGGGATTTATAGTTCACCTATAATCAAAGAGCATTCTGAACCTTGACAATGATAGAATTACGCCAAACTTTCCACATGAAAACCCTCATGATCAACAGAAAATATTGTGTTTTCTGATGGTCTTTGGCGACCCCTCTGACACCCCCTCATGACACCTCCCGTCCCCCAGGTTGAGAAACACCGCTTTAGGGAAAGGATAATCTAAGAATGGGTGCAACAGATAAGAATGAATGGCAGTAGCATTACCCCTCATTTGAGAAGACATGTTCCCTTGGCCGGGCGTCCCATAAATGCCTTACCTTCATGGTTGGTGGAGCAGTGAATGGCGGTGACAGCGGTCTCTCTGGAGCGGTCGCATCTGTGTTGGTCAACAACTCTTGTTTCCTGTAAGACAAGGAGGATCCATCTTAGCCCGTGCAACTTTTGCCCACATCTCAGGCACCGAACTCCCCAAAGAAGCAGAACATTAAAGAATTGAGAGCTAAGGATAAAGAATCGTAAGTGGACAGAGGAGGGGGAAAGCCTAACTCTTGAAACTATATTTCATTGTGGCGTTCCAAGAAGGGACATTTGATCGAGACTGTACCGGCTATTTAAGGTGCAGGTAAAATCCATTTTGGGCCACACTGGAGTAGCCGACGGTTAGCTATATAGAGCCGTGTTTCTATAGTAACCGGGTTGCACAAAAAAGATTGGTCCCCCCGCTTCCACGTCCTCACTTTTTCCATCTGGTCTTATCTATTGACTCTGCAGTGTTTGCTCATATCGTTCTCTCTCGGCAAAAAAGGACATGAAGCAACGGCAGAACACATGCCGGCCACGGCTGGGCCAGATCGTGCTGCCAGAGGATTGTAAAGGACATGCTAACCATTGAACATGGAAAGGAGAGCATACGGAGCATGATGCTTCGAAAGACTCTTCCGTGCTCTGTGTTTTTATTCATTTCAAGGGCACTGAAATGAATAAAAACAGCAACTGTGCTCAATGCTTAATGCGTTGTGGTTTATGGCGTTGCCTTGGGATGCCTTCTCACAATATCACCTTCTACTTGAACCATGTATCTCCCGAAGGGTGGGCAAATCAGCACCAAGGCTGATAAACAATCCTGGGAATGTGGCGCAGCTGGCTAAGTGTCAGCTGTGTAAGATCTCTCTGACCAGTAGGTCATGAGTTCGAGGCCTGCCCGGGTCGAGGTGGGTGCTTGACTTTTAAGTGTAGCCTGCTGTCGACCTTTGCAGCCCGAAAGACAGTTGCATCTGTCAAGTAGGAGATAAAGGCACCACATTAAGTGGGGAGGCAAATTTTGTCTAAATTATGAGGCCATTAAAGAACATCAGGAACACTGAGGAATGCGGAAGAAAAACAAGGGACGCTGGGAACGCTGAGAGATGAGGAGTACGTCAGCTCCCCCTGGTGGCCAGAGTTTGCCTCTGTTCGTCTATAGGTTCGTCTATATCAGGGGTGCTCATTATGGTGATCGGGAGCACCTAGGTGATCTTCAGCCCTCTTCCAGGTGATCTTTGGGCCTCACCAGCCGGATGGCGTGCTTCTGCCATGCGCACGCACGTGCGCTCCCACTGCCGTCTTCGCAGGGCTTCTTTTGCCAAAATGAGGCTTTAGTGGGCGGGCCCTGGCACTCATCTTGCCACGCACGGTGTGGTGACATGACCGCCCATTGGTTGCTGCTGGGGGAGAGCAAGGCGAAGGCACGTGCACGGATAGGAAGCGAGGCTGTGGGAGGGATGGAGGGAATGTGTGTGTGTGTGAGAGAGAGAGCCAAGGAGAGAAGAAAGAAATCTGGAGAACTTTTTGGAACCTTTTGGCAGGCAGGCAGGCGGGCGCTGGAAGGAGAGAGGAGAGAGAGAAAGCAGCCAAGGAGGCCGGGCAAAGTGGGGCAAAGCCAAGCAAGCCCTGCCACAAACCCTGCTGCTGCCCTCGGGACTCTCATTCCAAACCGAGACCTGGGTGAGCGAGCTGTGTGGGGCTGCTTTCTTTCCTTAGTTGGGGGCGAGGAGGGAGGGCTCCGCCGTGTTCCTGGGGCTGAACCCGAGGAGGAGGGGGCTGCGGGATGGAGACTCCACTTGCTGCTGCTACTTGTGCCCTCGCCGCCTTTCTCCGCCTCGCCCTCCCTCGCACTCGAAGGAGAAAGGCAGTGAGGGCCCAAGGGAGAGAGAGGGGGGGTGACTCTTCAGAGCCGACTAGGAAGAGCCACCCCCCCCCTCTCTCTCCCCCGGGGGCATGGACTGCCACCAGTGGGAGGGATCCTCCTTTCTGTCAGCTGTCCACTTGGGCGTCCTTTCTGAGTGACACCCTCGAAAGGAAGGAAGGGCGCCCCCCTGTTGCATCTATCACTTTGGGGGAACACCTCTTCCACTCTTTCTTCTCCTGCCCAGGTAAGGAAGCCTCGAGGGAGGGGGAAGGCTGCTGTGGGGAGGCTCTACCTTCACGTGGGTCCCTCTCTCAGTTGAGTTTCCCTGCCCAGGCAGCAACCAGGTGGCCCCTTTTCCCAGCCCTGCACCTTCCGAGCCGCCGCCAAAGCCATATCTGGCCGGAGCGCTGGCGGGTGCGCCTATAAATACCCTCCTGCTGCGTGCGTGGGAGGGGCTTGCTGTGCACGCAAGAAGCAGGATGGGATGGGGACTTCCTGCTTCGCGAAAGAACGCAGCAGGAAGGATGAAGGCAACGAAGACATTAAGAGAGAGCGCACACGCAGGCAAAGAGGATCCCCTTCCCGGGTGCGTGCGGCGGCGAGTTCGTAGGCAGGCAAGAAAGAAGCCCCGCGCGGATGGAAGGCTGCAGTAGGCGCGTGCGCACGCGCATGCGCGCACACGCTCACATGCACAACAGGTGATCTTTTCAACTTGATTGTTCATATAGTAGCTCGCATGATGAAAAAGTGTGGGCACCCCTGGTCTATATGTTGTGTATGTGGAAACGGCAGGGATTGTCTGCTAAGTATGTGTACCTGTAATCCGCTCCGAGTTCCCTTCGGGGTGAGAAGAGCAGATTATAAATTAAGTAAGTAAGTAAGTAAGTAAATAAATAAATATTGGCAGAGCTGGATCAAGCCGTTACTCGGACTACTCGCCCGAGGGGTGCCAACATGGGCTGTCTTCGGCGCCCCCTCGCCCATTCCGCTGTCTTTCTCCTCTGGCTCGGGGAGAATTAGAAAAGCATGCTGCCGGAGGAGAACGAGACGCATGAAGCCAGACTTTGAAACTGCTAGGCCATTCAATGATAATCAAGGTGGCCATTTGCAACATGCACACCTGCCTCCAACAGACAAGAGTTCTTTCTCCCACCCTGGACATCATTCCACAAATATGTAAACACAATTTTACGAGTTTCCAACAGACCTCTGAGGATGCCTGCCATAAATAATAATAATAATAATACTTTATTTATATTTTGTTCTTCTCACCCCGAAGAGGACTCAGAGCGGATTACAGATACACATACTTGGCAGACAATCCCTGCCGTTTCCACATACACACATATAGACGAACAGAGGCAAACTCTGGCCACCAGGGGGAGCTGACACACCCCTCGTCTCTCAGCGTTCCCAGCGTCCCTTGTTGTTCCTTCCGCATTCCTCAACGTTCCTGGAGTTCTTTAATGGCCTCATAATTCAGTCAAAATTTGCCTCCTCACTTAATGTGGTACCTTTATCTCCTACTTGACAGATGCAACTGTCTTTCGGGCTGCAAAGGTCGACAGCAGCACTTAAAGGTCGAGCACCCACCTCGACCCGGGCAGGCCTCGAACTCATGACCTACTGGTCAGAGAGATCTTATGCAGCTGACACTTAGCCAGCTACACCACATTCCCGGTGCAGCCGCAGTAGCTGGAACATGGCCAGACAGTCTGGAAAACACACAACAACCCGGTGATTCTTTTGACAATACATTGTATACAATTATATCCAGGCTGTGTTTATAAGATGTGCATGAAACATGAACCAATTTCTCGTGACGTCTGTATCTGCGAGCAATGTTTCTGAAAATTGAAAGCAAACTGCGGAGCATCCTGCAACTTTTTGGCCATGTGTGTCAATCTTACAGCCTCCATTCAACAAACTTCCCACTGTTTTTCGGTAGCCAACAACTGTGACAATGGCCACATTTGCAAAACAGATGCATCGTCCCTATGGCTGCCTCCGGCTTGCCTGTGCTCCACCTCCTGCACAAATTGGCTCTTGTGCAAACGAGTAGCTAATGAGATGTTTGCTAGTTAAAATGTCAAATAAGTTAACCTCAGGAGTTGCTAACAGGGGGGTAATTGGTAGATTACATGGGCTGAGCGTCACCCACAGGATGAGCGAACATCTCCGTGATCGGAATTAAGATCAGGCGATTCCCCCAGCCCTGCAACAGCAAAATCTTTAATGTTGTACCCAAATGTCCCAACGTTTACATTCTGTTTGCACTAAAATGTCTAAATCAGGGGTAGGGAACCTATGGCTCGGGAGCCAGATGTGGCTCTTTTCATGATTGCATCTGGCTCTCCAGAGCAGCCCGGGCCTCGATTTCCCAGCATGCAGCAGGAAGGAGTGACACGTTCTCCATTCTCCCTCTTCCTTCCTCTTCCTTCCTTTCTCCCCTTCACCCTTTCCTTCTCCTTCTCTCCTTCCTTTTCCCTACCTCTCCCCTTCCTTCTTTCCTCCATTCTCCCCCTTCCTTCCTTCCTTTCTTTCTCCCCTTCACCCTTTCCTTCTCTCCTTCCTTTTCCCTACCTCTCCCCTTCCTTCTTTCCTCCATTCTCCCTCTTCCTTCCTTCCTTTCTCCCCTTCACCCTTTCCCTCTCCTTCTCTCCTTCCCTTCCCTCCCTCTGCCCTTCCTTCTTTCCTCCATTCTCCCTGATCCTTCCTTCCTTTCTCCCCCTTCACTCTTCCCTTCTCTTTCTTCCTTTTCCCTACCTCTCCCCTTCCTTCTTTCCTCCATTCTCCCCCTTCCTTCCTTCCTTCCTTCCTCCCCTTCACCCTTTCCTTCTCCTTCTCTCCTTCCTTTTCCCTACCTCTCCCCTTCCTTCTTTCCTCCATTCTCCCTCTTCCTTCCTTTCTTTCTCCCCTTCACCCTTTCCTTCTCTCCTTCCTTTCCCCCTCTCTCCCCTTCCTTCTTTCCTCCATTCTCCCTCTTCCTTTCTTTCTCCCCTTCCCTTTCCCTCCCTCTGCCCTTCCTTCTTTCCTCCATTCTCCCTCTTCCTTCCTTTCTTTCTCCCCCTTCACTCTTCCCTTCTCTTTCTTCCTTTTCCCTACCTCTCCCCTTCCTTCTTTCCTCCATTCTCCCCCTTCCTTCCTTCCTTCCTTCCTTCCTTTCTCCCCTTCACCCTTTCCTTCTCCTTCTCTCCTTCCTTTTCCCTACCTCTCCCCTTTCTTCTTTCCTCCATTCTCCCTCTTCCTTTCTTTCTCCCCTTCACCCTTTCCTTCTTCTTCTCTCCTTCCTTTTCCCTACCTCTCCCCTTCCTTCTTTCATCCATTCTCCCCCTTCCTTCCTTTCTTTCTCCCCTTCACCCTTTCATTGTCCTTCTCTCCTTCCTTTTCCCTACCTCTCCCCTTCCTTCTTTCCTCCATTCTCCCTCTTCCTTCCTTTCTTTCTCCCCTTCACACTTTCCTTGTCCTTCTCTCCTTCCTTTTCCCTACCTCTCCCCTTCCTTCTTTCCTCCATTCTCCCCCTTCCTTCCTTCCTTTCTCCCCTTCACCCTTTCCTTGTCCTTCTCTCCTTCCTTTTCCCTACCTCCCCCCTTCCTTCTTTCCTCCATTCTTCCCCTTCCTTTCTTTCTCCCCTTCACACTTTCCTTGTCCTTCTCTCCTTCCTTTCCCCCCTCTCTCTCCCCTTCCTTCTTTCCGCCATTCTCCCTCCCTCTTCCTTCCTTCCTTTTCTATTCTTTTTCCCCCAAATCTTCCTTTCCTTCTCCTTCCTTTCTTTTCACTTCCCTCTCTCTCCCCTTCTCTTTTCTTCTTTTCCCTTCATTATTTTACTTTTTCCTCACTCCCTTTCTTTTCTTTCCCCCACCCTTTCCTTTCCTCCCTTCCCATTTCCTTCTTTTTGTTTTCCCCTCGTCTCTCTCCTGATTTTCTTTTCTTCCTTTTCCATAGTTCGTTCCTCTTTTCTTTCTTCCTCCCCCCTCCTTTATTTCCTCTGCCTTTCTTTCTTTCTTTCCCCCTTCCTTCCTTCCGTCTTGTCTTCCTTCCCAGAGTCCTGAGCGTGCCTTTTGCAGAGCCAGATCTGAAGTGTCCTGTCATTCTGCCGGGGGAATCCTTTTCTCCTAGTATGTACCTATAGACTCACATTTCGTTGAATGTAGTCTTAAAATATATTATATATATTACATGGCTCTCACTAAAATAAATTTCCAAATATTTTGCTTTCATGGCTCTCTGAGTCCAAAAGGTTCCCGACCCCTAGTCTAAATGATGCAAAACTGCACACCAGGGAAAAAAAACTATGTATAATGGGAATAGGAGGGAAAGCATGCATACAACAGAAAATATTATAGTTATCAAGCTGTTGAAGAACCAACTTAAAAAGGAGAAATTGGGGGAGAACACAGCGCACTGAAAGTGCTAAGATGAGACCGCAAGGTTATCTTGATGTGCCATCCCTCATGAGGACAATCATGGCCTATAAAGTTGTCCCTGATAGGCATAGTAAAGGTTTTCCCCTGACATTAAGTCCAGTCGTACCCGACTCTGGGGGTTAGTGCTCATCTCCATTTCT